>JANPYM010000002.1:112756-203797 GCA_025890175.1 Ciborinia camelliae
GGTTAGGAGGTTAGGGGGTTAGAAGGGGGGGAGGGGGGAGGGAAAAAAGAGAGGTGGGGGGAAGGGAGAAGGGGGAAGGGGAGTGGAGGGATTAGGGGGGAATAGAGGTGGTGAGGGGATAATATTAACCGGGTTGAAGGTAACTTTCAGGGTTGGGGCTGGGCTGGCGCTGGAGCTGGGGTTGATACAGGGGATTTATTTGGGATTTAGCTAAGGGAAGGCAAGGTATGGAAGCTATGAGATGGGAATAGATGAAGCTAGAGGTGAAAATGTAATGAGGTAGAGGTAGATAAAAAAAATAAATATAGATTTGGATTATGGATTGTGGAGATGAAGATGAAGATGAAGATAAAATAAATAGTGTATGGATTGTAGAGCTTAAAAAGGGAGCCGGGGGGGGAGAGGGGTTGATAAATGAATGAATTGGGAGAAAGATAAAAAGAAAGATAGATAGAAAAATCCTTATCCCAGTGATACTTTCATACTGTGGATTGATTTGAAATGGAGTGGAGATGGAAATGGAGAGAGATGGAGATGGAGATAGATGTTATGCTATTGATTCCAATTTCCAAGTTACAGTAAAACGCGAAACGCGAAATTCGAAAATAAAAATCCGGCTGGATTTTATCAGGAACGCCCATTTACATATATATATACATATATACATATAAAGTTATCATCATCGCAATTATCATTTATCTATCCATTTCTGTCTACCTCTACCTCTGCCTACACATGCCCCTCCCCTTCCCCCCCTCTTCCAATATAAACCCCTCTTCCTTTCCCTTATTCTCCCTTATCCCCCTCCTCACTCCTCACTCCTCATTCCCCAATACAAACCCCGCAACCCAAACCCCCATCGTTTCAATCCCCTTCCCCTCCTCCTCCTCCTTCCCCTTCTCCTCCTCCTCCTTCCCCTCCACACCCCCACCACTCACATTTACATTCTCCAAACTCATATCCAGCACATCATACATCATACGCATGATATTTAATCTCTTTTCTCTTTCTATTTGTATTTCTCTAGACCCGTCTTTGATGATTTGAGAAGCTGATATGGGGATTTGACTCATTTGAGAGGTTAATCGGTGCATCTCTGATGTTTTCCATTTTTGTACGTTGCTGTATGTGAGTAGTTTGTGGTGTTAGAACTTGGTTGGTGCGGTTTGGGATGTTGGTAGGTGATTTTTTAAAGAGGGGAGGGGAGGGGATTTGGGATTGGGGATTGTAGGAGATCCAAAAAAAAAGAAAAAAGCCAAACCCACCCAACCTCCCACACCGCATCCCTCACCCCCCTACGCACGCCCCTCCTCTCCTCCCTACAAACCCTCCAGCCCCTCTCGCGCATCAAATCCCTGATCCCCTGTACACTCCTCACCGACCTCACATTTCCCTCCCCCTCCTCTCCATCTTTTTTCCAGCCCTCTTGGATCGCTTGCAGGAGAATGGCGAGGAGATGCGGGATTTGTGCCGTGGTTTGCGCGTGGAGATCCCATTCTGCTATGCAGATTTGGGTTTGGGGGGTGGTGAGGTGGTTGGAAGAAAGGGGGGAATTATTGGAAAGGGAAGAGAAGGAGGAGGAGGAGAGTGATGTGATGTAGGAGATGAGATTAGGAAGCAGAGAGGGCGAGGAAAAGTAAAATGTGCTGTGTGAGAGGATGATGTGGGTGTATGGTTTTATTTCCTGGTTTGTTTGATGAGAAGAAGAAGATGATGAGGATGAAGAAGAAATAAGAGATTCAAGAAAGGGGATAGGAAATGCATTGTGGAAAGTTATGCGATGACCCAGCGGGCCGGCTTTTAGTTGAGATTGGGCTTGGGAGAGAGTCCACGGTGAGCCTATATTTATTGGTGTTAGACATCTAGTCATACAATCACAATCCAAAGTTGAAATGGAGGCGCCAAAGTCAAAGGATTGAAATGAAGGAATGTCAAGGAAGAGGGCTGGAAGACAAAATACCATAATCGAGATCCCCCGGATCAACCGCATCAACCGATCCCTGATCCCCTACTTGCGCCGCAAGAACCAGCGTCGTATCACCCTGACCACAGCCTATTTCCAGAACCTTTGAACCCGGGGGAATGAACCAGAAATTTACCTATTTGAACGTTATCCACGGCGAATTTTAAATCGAATTCTGGATTTGCGAGTATTGATGGGGATTGGTCTAATAGTGATGAAGAGGGAGAGAAGAAAATATCAGAAGGGGAAGAAAAGGAGGCGAGACGAACAAGTTCAATACGATGTTTAATCTGAGCAAGAAGCGTCTCATTATTTTCATCATCCGAGTGTTCGGTAGGTAGACCGCCTGTTTGGGGGAAATAAGTTGAGAGTATTTCGGGGGGGATTGTGATGTCATCCATAGTGTATAACTTTGTATGTATGTATGTATGTATGTATGTAGTGATGATTTTGTTGTTGGATTTGCCGGGTATATATATCACCACATGTACTCTAATCAATCGTGTTTTGGTTATTGGAAAAGACAATTGAGGGAAGAGATGGAGAGATGATAGAGATATAGAGTGAGCTTTAATGATTTGAGTCATCAACTACTTTGTATTACTATTACTATGACTCCCCATTTATGCACAAGTGTATACTAATCACTCGCATATAGGGATATAGGCTGCTTATGGTAACACAAAACTTCGGGATTTTTTTTATTTGGTAGTTCCTTAAAGTTCACATCTCAAGAAAATCTACCAGAAGCCATCCGCTATAGATGTGTTCAATAGATGAGAGAAGAAATTGACAATATGTTCAAATGTGACATCTTTCTATCCACCAAAAATATTACCACTTATCATCTATTCTGTCATGTTCCATCGTGATCCCTTATACACCATACATTCTATGATCCTGCACAACCTGGGCTGCCAACTGAAATTTCCCACCAGCGGCCCTTCTCTTCTGATTATATCGGTATTCTTCTCTTCTCTTCAACAATCTCCCCAAATTTTTCCTCAATCGTCTCCTTCTTGGTCCCATATCTCCATATCTCCTCCTCCAAATCCTCAATTTAGTCTCTTGTGGCTTTCCAGTATCTAATCTGACATGGCCTGTGTAGGTTTGATAAGCCATTTCCCCTCGTAAGAAAGACTTGTATCGTTTGACTAGAGTTGGAATATTTTGGTATGCCCAATTCGCGTGATATGTGGATAGATATTCTGCTGGTCGATAGATGAGGAAACTGACCCATTGTCGCATATACATCCTGCTAATCCTCAATTTAAGGCGATGGAATATAAAGTCCCTTTGGCGAATCCTTGTCACTGCGGATTCGGGCATTCGTCGCGTTAAACTGTTTTCATATAAGATTCTGTAACGGTTTACTCTTTGGGCCAGGCGGTAATGCAGTCGATGAGCTTCCGCAATTTGCACTTGGGCCTCTCCAATTTTTCTCCTAGAGAGAAGATTGCGAATGTAGATATTGTACATTGGGAGAGTAGGTTTAATATTGTAAGGTTCCGAAATCATGTTCGTCCAAACTTCATCCATGCCAGACGGAGGTAGCATTCCTTCATCAAATCCTTTCTCGATATGGGAAACATTTCCCCGAACCTTTCTAGCAAAAACTGCGGTCCACTCTAATAGGTCTTTCCAAGTGCTTACAGGGATATCGATGGAGTATTTTCGTGAAACTTGGTCGATTACTCGGAGAGCCATTGGTAAATTGTTGTTTATGCAATAAATATGGGCGATGGTACTAATTAGTCTTTTGGATGGGTACAATGGAGAGTCTGGAAGAATTTTATCGAGTTTCGAGTCATCAATTCTCTTCTTAAACTCGATGTCAATGTTCCATACTCGGCTGAGAATCGTTTTAGCTGTCTCAAGATCACCCTCTCGACTTGCGGAAACCATCAATAAGCAGAATGTCTCCTCGTTCCCAATCAAACCTGCCTCTACCATTTCTCGAAATAGTCGAGAAACCGAGACTTTGACTCCATTGTCGGGACCTATTCGGTGTCTATTGAATGCATGAGGTCTGTCATCCCATTGACGGAGTTCCTTATAATGAGACACGACTCTCAATCTGTCAGAATGAAAAGGACTTAGAATATCTGACCAACACATAGTAGCCATATAATCATTGAAGCATTCCACATCAGGAAGGATTCTTCTGTTTTCCATAACCTGATACCGATTGGAAAGCAAAGACTTCCATGTCAAATCTGCTACTGCCTGATGTCCTGTAAACTTCGCAGCTTTGAGAAGCATTTTGTATTCGGAAAGATATAGCGGATGTCTTTCCTGGCGTTTCATAATAATTCTTTGCAGGTGCCAAAGATAGACAGTGTAAGCGCGATGAGTTCCATCATAATCAAGCGTATCGATCCTCATTTCTAATAAATCTCTGTGGTGGAAGTCTTGTAGTAATCCCTTATATCTCCCAAAGAAGTGTTTGGGATCGAGTAGTCTCAGGATTTCAGAGAAGGTATTCGGGGGTATATCCAGTAATGGCGAAAAACTCACACCGTAATTATCAACTTTAGATAGTTTAACTAAAACCCTGAGAAGTTCGTGTGGATCTCGTACTTGAAGGGCTCTAAGCACATGTTTGTATCCAAGGACCATTTTTGCTTCCTTGAGAAGGATTCTGCGTTGAGCCAGATTAATGGGCAGTCCAACACCGACTTTTCGAATCACAGACACCATGTCAGAATCATCGGATGCTCCATCTTGTTCATTCGAGGTCGGAATTTCGAGTGGGTATATATCTCCATATGCTTCTTGGCTTTGGGATTTCTCGGTAGTGTGCTTTGCAACCCACCACTCCTTTAATTTTTCCACTTTACTCCATGACGGTTTCATCCATTCCGGTGTCGTGAAAAACCTTTTCACATCATAGAATTTATTCCTTATCTCGTATCTTTTCCAATATGGTCGTTTTGTTGGTTGCAATTCATCATTGGTGGCCTCATCTCCCTCCTTCAATTGATCGGTCTCGGTCTCTTCAGAAAATTCCCCTTCTCTTCGCACAAAGTCATTTTTGAGATCTCTCGATTCGTATAGCCATCTTTTCCCATTATATTTTGTACCGACTTCCGTAAATGAGCGTGTAGACAAAGTTAAAGCGATTGTGGACTTGCGCGTCTCAAAAGCGCGCAAGAAAGGACCCATTGGATACGGGTTTGAAATTCATCATTCTCTATTTCCGTTCCCTTCTCTTCTCGCATTGACCATGTATTTGATGTGAATTGAAGGAAAATCCGGGGAAAGCTGGGGAAAGTTTAAAGTAAAGGGTCCACTTGGTGTTGTTGATGGCGGGAAGTAAAAAGTAGTTTGAGTTTGGTGGATTTGGTGGATTTGGTGGGTTTGGTAGATTTTCGGTTGAATTTCTGAAATTTTAGTGAGGAGCGGGAAATGCCGTCTAAAAGCAACAACCTCTACAGTATGCGATTCAAAGGCCCTCAAACCTTGGAAGCACGATAACCTTGGAAACCATCCACGTCAACAGACACTCTTTCGCATAAACGAAATAAATATGGCAGATATTGATGATGGCACATCTGCACCAGCGGAACCCCTTGATTTAGTACGACTTTGTCTCGATGAGGTTGTTTACGTGAAGTTGAGAGGCGATAGGGAATTAAAAGGAAGGCTACATGTGGGATATACCCTTGCAAACCCCCGCGAGGATTATACTGATAATTCATAGGCTTATGATAGTCATTGCAACTTGGTATTGGGCGATGTGGTAGAGACCATATATGTTGTGGAGGAGAATGAAGAGGATGATGGGGAGGAAATCGTAAAGGTTGGTTTATACTCTTCTAGACAGGTGCTTTTGACTAACTCTCGCTCTTCAGACTGTTGTTAAGAAATCCGAAATGTTATTTGTTAGAGGTAAGTGTTCTTTGGTTTGCAATTGGCTATTGTATCATATCTAATATTGTTTTGAATAGGCGACAGTGTTATACTTATTTCACCTAGATCCTCATGATATCACATACCGGTATGCCATCATACAACAGAAACGAGACATTTTTTTATCTGAGAGAAACCGCGACAGTCATTGGAATGAGTGACGATGGAGTAACAAATACTACGGCAGGCATAAAAAGGGCAAATTTCATGGCGGGCTGGCTACAATTCCCAAAATTCGAAGATCATATAGGAGGTCATGGAGTATAGATAGGCGTGTTAAGGAAGCACGAATAATATATGAAAATACTTGAGAGCCATGATATCTGGATTCTCCTGGATGTGAGCATATATGTTGACATAGCTGGTTGTTGAATATGTCTCTATCTGCGCTTGGTTAGTCTAAGACCCCTCGCTTGGTTGTATTGAACGGTCCAGAATTATATGAATCATTACCCCCCGGGGTTGATTCTGTCGATGCATAGTTGCATCGATCCTCTCCCAATACTTCTATCGAAGAACTCCATGGGATATACTTTAAATGTGGCTGAGTTACTCAAGTCCCGGTATTGTATTGTGGGGTTAAAAGAGCCTCATGTTGTCATCACTGGTATAGTGTGCAGTGTATGTACCAAATGACAATTACAATTGTATATGATGATTTCCGAATAGTATGAAATTTAAGAAGAGAAATCCACCAAGATGTATTATTTTGAGTGGGAAAAAATGTTCAAATCATCCCTCATATACCTGTAGTTACTCAAGGGCATGACTAAATGCATCTATGATTCATTCATCCTAAGATCCTTATCGATAAAGCTTAACCCCAGACTTTACACACCGAACAGTCATCAACTACAATAGATTTAAGAACTTGTTTCCCCCTTCCTTTGACTCATTACCATTCAATTCACTCTCCCTAATAAACATATTAATCTAATATTATTTGTGATAATACCTTCATGAGCCTACGAATACACCAACAAGTAATTTGACTCATTGCCACGCTACCTACTTCTCCAGAGAGGAAGCGAACAGAAACATGTCTTCAAAAGGCAAACAGCTCCCGCATGAGCGGCGGAAAGGCGAATCTGTATGATACCCTTTGGCATAGTTTATTTCATATATCTAATGTCTGTTAGGCCCTCAGTGAATTCGCAGAATATGTTGAAAAACAACAAGCACTTCGATATCCCTCCTATTCCAAAGCCAGTTCAACCACAGCTGGTCCCTCAACTGCCGCAACATCTACCACTTGTGTCGAAGATCATGCCGAACTTACGGATATCTTGAACTCTCTCGATATAGCAGATACTAGCCCTCAAGTACGAATCAAAGACCTTCTATTGTCGACCGATGATGACGAATTGACGGTTCTCAAAAATGTTTTGGAGATGCGGTTGGAGGAGGGACATGGAGAGACCATTTTTGAGATTGGATTCGAAAATAACGGTGATGCGATGGGATTGAATCGAGAGGAGTGGGATATTGCTCTGAAAAGACTAAGAGAGGCAGCGGGGAACTGCAACTGTGATTGTCAAGTACTTTTGACGAAAGGAGTGGGTGGCGAGGTCGAGGGCGAGAGTGGGGAGTCGAAAGAGAAAGATTGTACAGGGAAAATTCTTATACGACAACATCCTGCGAGTGTGGAAGAAGTTATCGAGACGAGAATTGCTGTGGTAGGAAATGTCGATGCAGGAAAAAGTACCATGTTGGGTGTATTGGTGAAGGGGGGGTTGGATGATGGAAGAGGGAAAGCTAGAGTCAATCTCTTTCGACATAAACACGAGATTGAAAGTGGGAGAACTAGTTCTGTTGGTATGGAAATTATGGGTTTTGATACCATGGGCAAAGTTGTCGCATCTGATGTCCCAGGTAGGAAATTGTCATGGGAAGAAATTGGAAAACGATCCGCAAAAGTTATCTCCTTCACGGATTTGGCTGGTCACGAACGATACTTACGAACTACCGTCTTTGGTCTCTTGTCTTCATCTCCGAACTACTGTTTACTGATGGTTGCCGCAAATAATGGTCTCATTGGTATGAGTAAAGAACATCTTGGTATTGCGCTTGCGTTGAATGTACCCGTCATGGTTGTCATTACTAAAATTGACATCTGCCCTCCTCAAATTCTCGAGCAAACTATCAAGCAAATTACTGGTATATTAAAAAGTCCCGGAGCGAGAAAAATTCCAATCTTCATCAAAAATCGAGAAGAATGTATCAATACCGCCACTCAATTCGTCAGTCAACGGATTTGTCCAATCTTCCAAGTATCCAATGTTACTGGTGAATCACTGGATCTCGTTCGAGCTTTTTTGAATATCCTCCCTCATCATGGTCATTATGATGCCGATGCACCTTTCGAGTTTCATATTAACGATACTTTCTCTGTCCCATTCGTTGGAACAGTAGTATCAGGAATTGTCAAATCTGGCGTGGTTCACGCAGGCGACACCGTACTCGTTGGACCTGACTCTCTTGGTCAATTCACTACTACGACCATTCGTTCCATTGAACGAAAACGAATACCAGTTCCCGCCACCTCGGCCGGACAATCTGCTTCTTTCGCATTAAAACGAGTGCGAAGAAAAGATGTGCGAAAAGGAATGGTGGTTCTTCCCAAACTCGAACATCATTCCCCGAAAGTCTACCGAGAATTCATCGCCGAAGTCTTGATCCTTTCTCACGCCACCACGATCAAAACGAAATACCAAGCGATGCTGCACGTGGGCGGGGTGAGTCAGACGTGCTCCATCATCGATATCGATCGCAGTTACATTCGAACGGGTGATCGAGCCACGGTCGCCTTTCGATTCGTTCAACGCCCGGAATACTTGGCTCCCGGTGATCGATTGTTGTTCAGGGAGGGTAGGACCAAAGGATTGGGCATCGTCTTGAGTGTAGGGTATGATCCGGAAAAACCATTGGGTGGTGTTAAACCTGAAGGTGATGACGCGGATGCTGGAAAGACGGATGTTCCAGCTGAGACTCCGAAAATAGCTTGAGCTTGAGCTTGAGCTTGAGGTTTTGGCTTTGGTTTTGATGGATGCATCAACTTTATTCTTTTGGGGGGGGGGTGGATTTTCATTGGATCATGTGAGATGGGAGATGGGGTTTGGGATCATCAGTCATTGGGATGAATGGGAAAGTCATGATAAGATCAGATGGTGATGGTGATGGTGATGGTGTATATGGTTATTTTGGATCGGAGATGGGATAGGGATAGATGGTATCGCATCGCATCGCATCGGTTAGGTTAGGTTAGGTTAGGTCTTCATTCTTGGGTGCAGGTTGTTTGTTTTTGTTAATACTTGGGTTCCTTAGCTTAGCTTACCTACCTAAGGCTACCTTTCAGCGTGCATTTTTGCTCGTGATGGATTTTTATATTGTGTATGTATGTGTGAATGTGTATGTAAACGTACTGTTTAAGTCTTTCCAAATCCTCTATATATACATCTTAGGTTGGTGTTGGTGTTGGTGTTGGTATGGACTTTTATTCCTCGTTCCTTTTTTGTCTCTTGGATTGGATATGGAAACGGAAACGGAAACTAGCAGCTGGGAATTCATATTGATGAGGGGAAGGGTGGGGGGAGGGAGGGGGAGGGAGGGGGGAGGGAGGGGGAGGGAGGGGGAGGGAGGGGGAGGGAGGGGGGAGGGAGGGGGAGGGGGAAATATTTATGAGAGAGAGGTTTTATCAAATTACCTGGGTGGGTAGGTAGGTGGGTAGGTAGGTAGGTACTTGAAATCAATAGGTATGGCAGGCAGGCAAGCAATCTGAAGGTTTATTAAGGTCAAGGTTGTTATAGGTAGGTACCTAGGTAATATTGAAGAGAAGTACGACTGTATGAGAGTTCCAGGGTTGTTGAATTGAGGAGTATGGGATGGGAGTATGGGATGGGAGTATGGGATGGGAGTATGGGGAAGAAAGTTAACACGTGATGATAAGATGTTGCATTGGATGTTGCATTGTAACGTTAATGACGTCAATTTACCTAGGAGAAAGAATCTGGGGTACTGAATACCTACCTACCTACCTATTAACCCCAAAAATAATACATGATGCATGATACATGATACATGATGTGAACGTCATCGAAAACACTGGTATAATATCAAGATCTACTCTACATGCCGGATATTAATGGTCATATGAATTGCCTATTGTACTGGTACATGATCTTCATTTACCTAGTATCCAATGAAGGGGCTTAGACTTGGATTTGGATTTATTAGAGGGAGGGAGGAGTAGCGATAGGTGATGAACCCTATATACAACCTACCTAGGTACAACCTGCCCTACATTGACGTCATGTCAGAATCAGAACACCTGCCGCGGACTGGAAGGCCTACCTACCCAGAATGCTTCCCAGAATGCTACCTAGAATGCTACCCAGAATGCGGTAAGACCTGGCTGGGATTTACTTCTTGTTTTTGTTTCGTCTCGTCTCTACTGTACAAGTAGGCTGATGTGGTGGTGTGGTGTGCTGTGATGTGATGGTGTGATGGTATGGTGATCACCCCATGGATGGAAAATTGAATAAAGATTCCATGATTCATTCCCTGGTTCCCTGGTTCCCTGATTCCAAGGCATTTGGTTTTGGGTTTTGGGTACAGTATCTTGATCTTGAATATTCTTGAATATTCAAGTCCCGATCTTTTTCTACTTCTTTTAATCTTATTACTCATACATATTGTGAATAACATCATTAAAATACACATACACATACATACATACATACATACAGATTCAGAAGATACATACAATACAGGTCCAGAAAATACACAATACACACACATACAATACAAACAAATCCCATCAACCCCCCCAAAACAAAAAAATGGAAACAGTAAACCACCTCGCCGCCGCCGCATCCAAAGTCATCTGGGGTGAATCTCAATCTCCCCAATCTCAATCTCAAGGTCAATCTCAATCTCAATCTCAAGCTCAAGCTACCGCTGATGCGGCAAATGCTACGTTTGTACCGGAGACTGGGGTTGCTGGAAGTGGAACGGAGGCTACGGGAAGAGAAGCTAAGGGAACGGATATGGATATGAAGGGTATGGATATGGATATGAAGGGAGTGGATATGGATGTGAAGGGTGGAGTGGTGGGAAATACAAAAAAGGGTGATCCGTATGATATGGCGAATTCGGGTATGTGATTATATTACTTGGTTTTTTTGATGGTATTTTGGTGGGGGGTTTGATGATGATGATGATGATATGGATGTTTTACTTTGCGAGTTTGGGGATTTGATGATTATTTTTGGTGCTTAGTGGATGGGTATATTTGAGTGTGTTGCGATGGATTTCAGAGTAAGGAAATGAGAAAGCCAGAAGAGAAAAAGCTAATCAACATGACATGCCAACCTTAGATTCTGCATCCACCGAACCCACGAATCCAAACCCCACCACCGCAGACCCATCAATCACAGCAACATCAAGTGGTCTCGGTGCAAAAGCCATCGATTCTCCCCATCCATCCACAACCACAACCTCCAATCTCCCAGCAAAAACAATCCGAGAGACTCAGATCGCTCCTTTGGCACCCGGAAATGATAACACCAATACCAATACATCTACAACAGACTCCTCATCCAACTTCAAAACCACACCGGAGAACCTCCTCATTTCGGAAAACATCAATCCTAATCTCCCATCTACAACCGACACATCTACACATACACATACATCCACAGAACCACCAGCAACCCAACAAACCAACCCCCAACCATCCACGACTCTCCCCATCCACCCCATCCACCCCGAACACCAAACGGAAAAAACAGGCGTCACGGATCTACATCGGGCCAATTCTCCACTGGGAACACAGAGTAGGGTTATCAAACCTTCTTTATCTCGCGATGATGGAGCGCCGGAAATGGTTGCGGATAAGAATGAGAATGAGGATAAGGATGGAGGTGTAGATCTCAATGAACCCGACTCTAAAGCTCGGGGGGAAATTGCGAGGGATGGGGATGGAGATGTAGGAGATGTAGGAGGTGCGGGCCCGGCTATGTCTCAATCAAGCAGTACGCCGAATATGCATGGAGGGGCTGCGGATTTGAAAGATGAATGTGCTGTTATTTCTAAGAATGAAGATGAATCTGCCGTTATTTCAAAGAATGAGGATGAGAAAGAGAAGCTCGATGATGGTGAGAAAGAAAAAGAAGAAAAAGAAGAAAAAGAAAAAGAAAAAGGAACCGGAGAACTATATATCAAGAGCACGGGGGTGGTAGCCGAGGGAGGCGATTTCGATGCGCAGAGGGCGGGGGCCGGAAGGGAGGCTGATCGTTTGTTGGGGAGGGATGGGGGGGTGGAGGATGAGGGGGGGGAGAGGAAGAGTATGGGTAATAGCAATAGCAATGGTAGTGTGGGTGTGGGTGAGGGTGTGGAGGAAAATGGGGTTGAAGGGGTTGGTGGAGGAGTGGGAGTGGGAGGAGGATGGGCAGGGGCAGCGTCAAAGAAAGAGGGAAAATTCACTCATTTGAAGGAGAAGATTAGGGAGAAGTTGCATAAACATTAAGGGTTGGGGTTGGGGTTGGGGTTGGGGATTTATGTGAGTGAGAGTGAGTGAGAGGCATGAAACATGAGGGGTGAGAGACGGATTAATCTCATCTCATGAATGAATGATATGGTATGATGTCTGTCTGTCTGTCCATCTCTTTTTGGGGGGTGGGAAGGAATAGGTGCTAGGTCTTTTTTCTTATTTTCTTTCTTTCTTTCTTTCTTTCTTTCTTTCTTTCTTTTCTTCTTTTCGATGGATTTCTTTTGGGGGGGAGGAGGAGGAAGGGAAGGAGGAGGGAGGGAGGGTATGCATGGATAGGGATATAATTCGAGAGATTAATATAATAGGGTTGTTCTTTGGGATTTGGTCTTTGATCTTTGGGATTTGATCTTTGGGATATGATATGATGGCCTCTTTGGTATGATAGGTAAAATACAACAAAAATAAAAATTTGATCTTGATCTTGATCTTGATCTTGATATCAATATAATATAAATATTTATTTACGCAACGTCACGGTAGTGGATCCGACTACCTAGTCCTCCTCCTGTCCTGATGTTAGGTTAGTGAGATGAGATAGGTAGGTAGGTAGGTAGGTAGGTATATATATGTGTATGTATATAAACGCATAATTCATATATATATATATATATCACCGCAAAATCCACAAGCTCAAAAGTAAAGAATCTATCATTCCGTAGACTCCACGCGGCACGCGGCACGCGGCTAAGTGGCCTACCTAGGTAGATATACGATGCTTAGTTCGAAACCAGCATTAGCATTTGATATAATTACCCGATGGTCGTTGATGCAACTACAATATCTATTTGGTATGGTATCACATTGCTGGTCATATATATCAGATATCTATTTTATGAACTTTATGATTATATTGATTGATTGATTGATTGATTGATTGATTGATTGATTGATTGATTGATTGATTGATTAATTGATTGATTGATTGATTAATTGATTGATTAATTGATAGTGTTCTAAAGCTAAATGCTACGAGGGACTTATATACCCGTGCCTAGTCACATTCCTTAGTCACATGCCCTGATTCATTAGTATCCCAACAGTGTCTGCTGGACTGGTGTTTCTCGCTCAAAAGCCTACCGATGCGTTTAGTGTAGAGAGGAATGGGTTCCCGATCCATATATACATGCATTTATCTATTGTAGACTTATCCAAGATTGAGGACTCTTGTCGCCATTGGCATTTGACCGTCCGATGGTAGTTGTTGGTGCTGTTGAGAGAGAGGAGGGGGCAAGCGGAAAGAAACGACGAGACCATCTCTCAGGGCAGTAAATGATCCCATCAGAGGCTTCTTCTTTCTTCCATATATCCCCACGAAGAAAATTATGGGCGGATATGATGGATTTGGTGTCGGAAAGATTGTAGAAAGAAGTTGAAAGAATCGACCAGTGGTAAAGAAATCACGAAGGCTCCACAAATAGATCTTCAGCATCTGCGTTGACAAAGGGATCAAGTAGAAGGCTTATCAGTTATATAGGAAGGCTAAGGTGTTCGAGAGGTGAAACCTCTCGACTAAATACATGGTAAGTGGATGCCTAGTTTATGAGGCATAAACAAGCCTCACAGCGTCGCCTTCATGATTTCTTTACCACTGGCGTCATCACGAATTCCCAAACCCAGATCTCAAGTCGGGCCAGCGCCGGAGATTCTCTGCCTTGATTGACGAGGGAGATGTGGGTTCGCTTGACCAGATTGTAATGGTCTGGCCATCCCATCCATATAAATCTCCTATCTATTGCAAACTTATCCTCGATTGGAAGGTGCTCGTTCTCCTCGAGTTTCAAGTATTGAAGGTTGCATCGCTTGAGCTCGGTGATAAATCGCATGAAGATATGAGGGCTTAACCCACAATTCCTCGATTGGCGCGGCGATTCCCGTGATATAAGGGAGCGGCAAGACGCTATCCCGGTGGCGATTGTGACGGATGTAATACCTCACAATTGACGGGCCAATTGTGGGGTATTACATCCGTCACTGCTCTGCACGTGAATGCAGTAAATCAAGTTGACTTCCTCATATCAGGTTGCTTTCACTTTTGTATTTCCGCAGCTCCCCGTCTCCCCCAATGCAACGTCAAATGTGTCCGGTGCGCAGTATTCGGTCTTGGAGACCGGGTTGATATCCAGCATTGCTGGGGGACCCAGGGGGCCGCGGGGCTTGGATAGACATATGTCCTGGGACAATAGACATATGTCCCAGGACATCGCTGATGTCAGCCTGGGGCGCAGAGCGACGCGTGGGCGGACCGATGTGTAGGCGTGACCGCCGGCGCCAAAAAAATTCAAATCATTTCTCTGTCTTCTTGTGCCCGACTCCAAGCAAAGAGTGGTGCCTTCAAATGAATCATATATTAAACAATATCCTGCCTCTGGAAGTCTGCGGAGGATTTGTTAGATACCGTTTGACTTGAAATGTTGATTCGAAATAAAGAAGGGGATAAGAACTTACTTGAATTAAGAATCCTCATGCGATTCATAGAATTGAAGGCCCTCTAAAGTCAAAGGCTGCTCAAAATGCTCTTCGGACTTCCTCCATGCCTGGAAATCGAATGAAGTCACGCTATCTTTCTACCATTATAGATTTATTGGGAGCAGAATGCCTCGAAATCCGATGCGCGTCTGATAAGCTTTGTGGTACCGCTGGATAGGTGTTATCGAGGTTCGCGAGGAAGACTCGTTGAAGCTCCAAGTTAGAACTTCTCACTAGTCTTCGTGGTGTAACAAAGCAATCGCAGAAGCAGTGGTTTCAAACTATTCCTCTTGTTGGATTTCTGCGGAGGTTGCAAACGAAATATCGGTGAGGATTCGAGAGATTTCTTAGTTTGGTTATGGTGAGCCGGTAAATCTGCCGTGCACAAGGCCCAAAAAACTCTATGATCAGTTAGCATGCGTAGATATATCTGGCATTGAAGTATTAACATACCTAACTATCTTTCCTCCATTGAAAAAACCACATCATCGTCACCAACTTCACAATATCAAACCACAAAGGCACGCCGAAGCGGCTACAGGAAACAAAGTATATTACTACAAAAACTATCAATACATGAAACCACATGGCCCATTGCTAACGGCAAATTCATATCTGATCCCTCGAGTTTGGTGGCTCGGTGAATGGATCAGTTAAAGCCGCAGAATGCTGGCTATGAACCGATTTACCATCGCCCATTCACCAAGCCGCCGCAGAACGTAACTGGGCAGATGTTCTCTTTCAAGATAGGGTTGCAAGATGCACATAGTAAGTGTCCGCAGTTCCCTTGAACAACTGTTTCTGTTAAGTTGTAGTGGGGGCAATTGTAGAAACTTGCCCCCACTGACATTCTCTCGAGGTCCTATCCAGGATAGCAGCGTGTCGTAGGGAGGGTCTACATGATGAGCAATGACATGCCAGGTTGCGCACAGCGTAGCCGGGACTGCCGGGGTCACCTGAGTGGCGGCTTCCTCGGCAGGCCCATCCAGCGTTGGAATGGTGCGGATATGAGTGACCGACCAGGTTTTTGATACCCGGATTGAGTCTTAACCAAAAAAGCTTGGTGATCGTAGAACGGACCTAGTACTTGATAGTTTAGAATTAGTTTGTGCTTTAAAGGATAATGCTGGTGGAGCTTTTGCTTACTTACCAAACAAGCCTTTTGGTTCAGATGTTTTCCCGGGTAGTCTCTGTCCATGTGCTCATGCGATCTCCTCGTTAGAAGACCGCGATGAAGTTCTTGCTGAGACTAAGAGATTGGCATGTGGTCTATCCTATCTCGAAGTTCAAGAGATAATCGAAGGCTGATGAGGAAGAGGATACCAAGAGAAATGACCAATGGACTATGATTAAATTTTAGTTTCCGGTCTGCTTTGGAGCTCTTGATCAAATTTCTTACCTTTCAAGCCAGTATTTGCGTGACTTCCTTCTTTCATCTTATCAGATAGCAACCAAGAATGCTAGCTTTCATTGTCCTTTGAAAGGTGGTCGAAATTTGTTGACTTTGATTTCAGTAGTCTTAACTGCTGGTTCTGTATCCTGGAGTGTAATGCAAGAAAGCAATGCCACTGAGATACAAATCAAGATCGTCTGCAACTAAAAACTAAATCTCTGCTTTCCGTGCATGTGCTAGTATTCATCTGTAAAGCATATATAGTCAGCAAAGAAACTCGTACAGAAAGATGACACCCTGTGAGGTAGACTTACTTGAGACTGGATTCAGATTTTTCCAATTGGTAGCCACCAAGATTGAAACCCTTTGACTGACATCAAGACAAGAGGCGAGCAAAGAGCTGATGGGGTAAAGAGAGATATAGGAAGAGAGGCCACGGTGATGTTTGGAGGAAAATGGTCGTTAGGCAGAGAGATACAAAGACCTTCCAGTTAAGAAAGTAAGGAGAACATCTACCTCCACAATCGGATATTGTTTCTGCTCAAGCATCATCGAAGGGAGAGGTGGTAGCTAAGTGAAAGTGTTGAGGGGAGGAAGAGGAGTGAGTAAGATAATTTGAAGGAGGGATTTTGGGGTTGACCTTAATTTTGAGTGTAAGATTGGGGTAGAGATAATTTTGCATCAAAAGTGTAGCTGGAAATCATTCGACGAGGTAAAGAGAGAGCTTGAGGATAAAAGCAAGATGAAGTTTGTAGGAAAGTAGTCATCTGCTAGATAGAGAAGTGTCATTATCGGGGATATTCCGAAGAGAAGAGAAGATTGCATGGTCGAGAGATCGAGAGATATCCAAGGTCATCAGTCCACTTTGCTTATTGAGCGCCTTGAATTTGGAGCTGGGTCGAGGTAGGTGGACTGTCTCTCCATACCTAGTCAACTGAAGAATTAGCCAAATTCTATCAATCACAAGGATCATCAAATTGACGTACTCAAACTTATTTGCCCAAGTCTTGTATCAAACATTGAAGGCTCTGCAGCTCCTTTCAAGTCCACTGGCAGATGGCAGATGCATTTGATGATCAAAATATCAAAGAACTTGATAAATGGTATCAGAATAATCGTACACCCAAAAAATAAGGACAAAAAGAAGTTTTCCCTTCAAAGATCGAGTGAAAAAATGTCGATCTATGGTTCTTGGGATCTGGTGCTTAAATCAGAAATGGATATTTTCAAATTACAAACCGAGTGGGAAATAAACAACCCTAAACTTCGGCAACCGGCATTTTGAAGATCCGAAGATGCTTGTATCATACGATTGTTTTCTTCTCTTGCTGCTATAGTAGGAACCTGAGAACTATTGTGAGGCCTGGTTGGTTGGATGATATGTATCTTGACTTTCCATGACTACTATCCTACTTCATCCTTCCTCTTGACAAGTATCTAAATCACCTTTACCTCCTCCAAACTATCTACAGCTATATCTATAGATAATGAGTATAAGATATCAAGTAATTCTTCCTCAAAGTCTTGTCTCTAGGAAGACAAGTACCTACATGAAAAAGTCTCGAACTCGAGAGTTGTCCATCCATTCATCCATAACTCAGTCATTTGCAGCAAGCCAGCAAGTAAATTAGCATGCCGCTTAAGAGATCGGAATGAGATAGAACTGAATGATTCACCCTCGGTCACAAGAAAGTAGAAAGAAACCTGGAAGTTCTTCAATATGGGATCACCCAACCAGTAGGGAGCTTTCTTCAAATAGTGGTGAATCTCAAAGAGGGGGATCTCTGAGGTAGAAAAGTCAGCCTCAGCACTGCCAGGTTTGCATGAAACAAAGTGAAAAAGAACCTGGAATTCTCTGAATACCTATCTTATCGGTAAATAGATCTAAGACTTCCAGAGAGGTCTACATACCCAATAAAAGTACCTAGTCAAACTTGACCTACGTCAACATATATATATCCAGTAGATGTATTTCCAGAATGTTACACTATATGATTCTAAAAGTCTCCCCATAACCACACTTCTCACTATATTCCACTACACCTAGGTAACTATCCAGGGCTCTCATAAATAACCTTGGAATAGACTCTACCTGCAGTCTTGCTTTCCAGAAATCTTTCCAGAAAGGAATCCCCTTACCTTACCTTGTTACTCCCGTCCCATCTATCCTCATCCTCTCCAGCTTACAATCAACTAAAACATACCTAATTATGCGTAATTCCAAAAGAAGGAAAGAAGATTCATATTCCCCTCTTCTCCTCATCAATCTCTCTCCAAATCTCCTCCGTATGTTCCCAGATCTTTTTTCCCGCCCCATCGCTCCTTAATGGTCCCAAGACCTTTTCATTCCCACATACTTCACCATCCCACATAACATTATACCCACCAGTCCCCCTCCCCCACCCCCTCCCCCCACCCCCTCCCCCACCCCCCCCATCCCAATCCACACGCACTCCCTCCCCCTTCCCCCACTCCTCGGAGCAAACCTCCCCCCACCCCCATCCCAATCCACAACTATCTCTCGCCCATCTCCACCAACCGCACAAACCCAGGTCCCAACGCCATCATCAACGAATGAACCCTCACCCTCACCCCCAGCCTCGCAAACCAGGGTAATTCGCTCGCAAACCGCGTATCCACCAGCCCGGGACTACAATAGTATGAACGAAAGAAACCCGCGGTTCCCTTGCCGCGTATGCGGAAACCAAACCATGAGGGTATTCATCGTGATACTATGATGTGCGCATTGGCGACCGGAGAATGTGTTGGGGGCCCGAAGAGCAAGGTTCGCGCGATCCAGGGGTCCTTCGTTGGAAGCACCGAGGATGGAGAGGACGGTGCTGGGTTGTGAGATTGGGGTGGTGGGGCTGGGAATGGGAATGGGAATGGGAGCGCGGAGAAGTGGGAGAAGAGTATGCGTGAAGCGATGGCGGGAGTAATAGTTGAGAGTGAATTTGCGGTCTAGATTTTGGGGATTGGCTCTCCCCCATAGGACATATTAGGTATTTCATCGCTTAATTCCATACGAATACCCCATCTAGAAAATAGAGAAATCATAAAATTAGCAAGAAATAGAACTCACGATCCCAACCCCTCAAATTCAAATTCCCTTGACCACAACATAAGAAATTGATCCTTCCAGTAGCACCCTTCCTTTCACTTTCCTTCTTTTTGATAATATCACATACACGATCGACTTCTGCGATATCACTGATATCTGCAGGGAGAAAATCGATAGTTGCAGTTGGATGAATGGTTTTCCCTTCAGTGATGATGTTTTGGGCGGCGGCATGGGAGCGCCCGATGAGGTAGATGTGTGGTGGAGTGGAGTCAGATGGGGTAATGGGTGATGAGGCGGGAGCAAGGGATCTCAAAAGGGCATATAATGTAGATTGACCTATTCCCGACGTAGCACCAACTGTATAAAATATTAGTATGGATATTGAAGAGTAGAATAAGAAGAGAAATATAGGTATACCAAAAACAGCCACGAATCCCGGGCCGACTTTTGATTTCAAAGCTGCATTCCAAGGTTTTCGGCTCGGATTGTTGAGAGTAGAACCATGATTTCGTTTGTTTAGTCTTAGGCTACCTACCTAGTTATGGTTTCAAATGGTTCTTATATACTTTTTGAAAATAGAATCTGAAGCATTGATGAATGGAATTTGAAAGTGGGAGGATGTCACGTAAATATAAAGTAGACGCGGGAATGAAATCTACTTGGATCGGCTTTGCGGCCGCTTGCCGATTTATACAAGAGGAACAGGCAGACGGCGACGCGATGGATGTTATATCAGCCGAGTGCGGCGGCTTTAAATAAATTTATTATCCGAGCCGAATACTGACTGCAAGACATAATTCCGATAGTCATACAGGTTGACGACGGTCTCTATTCTTGATGTACATTCAATTTAATGAACGCACGTACAAGATCCCCGCTCGGCTATTGGCTGCATCACGCAATCAGAAATATTCACAATCAAGTCACCACATAAAGGTACTCAATTTCATTTTGCTAGCTATCATACACAGAAAAATCAAGATGACCATAGAAACAAATCTAAACTAGTGAGCAGGTAGTCTCCAGATCGCACCATCAGCCACCCTAAAGATCGTCAAAACTTAAGTGTCGACTTTTGAATGTCCGAAATAATCTGCTATCATGAAACGTGCGCCCGTGCCAGTGAGAGGAGCGACAGCAACAAGCTGAGGATCCCCCACCTACCACCAAAGAACTTCAGAGGCCTTCCAAAAAGTCGAAATCGTCGTTGGTGAGATTGAGCATTTCACCGCCCAAGGCTTTCAAAGGCGTAACCTCGTTGCTGCTGGGAGTAGTATCACTAATGCTCAACAAGCGAGGAATGATATTTTGAACCTTGGGACCTACAACTCTCTTTCCATCAACAAATCGAACCGGCTTATGAGTCTCCTCAAAGATCAAATCCTCCGGGTTTGGCTTGTTCTCGTTTGCCCGCTCCTCTCTTTCAAGACGCTCTTTGTTAATGGTTTTGTCCGAGCTAACCGGATCCCAGGAATCCCAAGCTTCACGACCCTTTTCTGGCGATAGGTCTCTTGACTTGCTTGGGGAGCACATGAACATATAGGAATTGCTCCGGTCAATTTGTTGATCAAATTTCTTCGGTGGTTGATTCAACTGCATTTCATGACTTGATGCTGCAAAAAAGAATTTCTGTGGCGAGCGTTGTCTTTGATTAGGAGAGGTATTTTCCCAAGCATTCTGTCCATTGCTGCCGTCGCTGATGATTTTCTTAGGGGAAGAGTCTAGGTCAAGATCCTGCAGACGAGATGACACGCGGCATTCATCACATCGGCAAAGTTCTCCACAACTGGCACTACAACCATGGCCACAGAAAGGTATTTTTAAGCAAGGCTCTTTGCAGAGGATAAATTCATGCTCCGTCGGATGACACTTGTGTGGACAAAGATGGCCACATGGCAGCATACCACCACAATAATCATGACAGCCACCACTTAGCTCATCCCAGTGTTCAGGCTCGGACACCTGCGTGAGATTTTGATGCTTGGAGCATAAAATTGGTAGTTGAGACGCAAATCTTTCCTCATCTAACAGATGCAAGAGAATCGGTAGCCATAACTTCTCACGAGCGCCGTTCTCACCTTCTTGCCCGGCAAGGGTGAGTCCATTCCCAAAGAGATAAAGACCACGTTGAGCACGTGACAAAGCAACAACCACACGATTCTTGCTGCGCAAGAACCCCACTGAACTAAATGTATTACCTCTCACCAAAGATAGCAAGATAATTTCGTTTTCTTCTCCTTGATAAGCATCGACAGTGTACACCTTAAAGTATGGGGTCGCGACACTTGTGACACGTCGAGAGAGCTCTTTAAGGAGCAATTTTCGTTGGCCATTATAGTACTAGTCGTCTGTCAGTCAAAGTTTGAATGGAGGAGAGGAAATCATTACATACTGTCAATACTGTGATTTTGTCTGGATTTATACCATTAATGACTAGGTAATTGAAAAATCCAGCAACCATTTCAGCTTCTGGTGCATTATAATAACTCATGTTGACATCTCTACGCTCTTGCCATCTGTGAGAGAAGAAGTAAGAATCAACAGCCATACCAGGAACTGGAGGGCGATTGGCGATTCGGTCAAGAACACTAGGATGATCGTGAAGATTGATATAGAACGGATGAGGTTCAATACATAGAAGCTCTCGAATCTCCGAAATCATACGGCGTTGTTTATTTAACATTGTGTAGCCCATGCCGTTATTGACGAGTCTCTCAAACAAGGAGATTGACAAATAGTACGGATGAGACATGAAGCGGTCGAGGGTGGTATTTGCCGTAAGTTGACGGTGATCTCCTACAAGTATCACTTGCTCCAGTGATGGTATAATGCTTGCTGTGACATTCGCTTCCAGGGTTTCTGCCGCTTCTTCAATGAGTAGTATACTAGGGTTCAAAGCGGAAAGTAGTCCCCTGTACTTAGACAGACCGGTTGTTGTGCAACCAATAACCCTCGTGTCTAACTCGTCGATGTAACCAACATCACGTGTCCACTATTTCTTTTAGTATCAGAGAAGACCGTCTCAAGAAGGATTGACCTACCTTTGCCATTTTGAGAGAATTCATGGAGACTTGGTAGTTAGCCAGCTTCTCAATGAGCTTACGAGTAAGCTGATCATAGTAAAGCTTCTCCCAATAGCAATAAACAGAACCGCGATACTTCTCTGGTATGTCGAAGAGACTCCCAGTTTTGGCGAGGATATTTTTGGGATCATTTTTGCCTGTGACTCTGCGACCAGCAATTTTGCCTGTAAAGCTACGTCTTAACGGAACCCAAGTTCCACTAAGAGATTCCTTGTTTTCTTGCGATTGGACTTCAACTTCAACCTCTTGTAATTGTTCGAATTCTTGATCGGGATCCTCTATCTCGAGATTCTTGTTGATGACCGGAGTCCTCGGCATGCGCACTATCTGTCCGGACCCAAGCCCTACAATTGAAGTAAGTACGGTTCAGCAGTGTATGTTTGAGATCCTAGATACTTACAAGGCAAGAGAGGGTCAAAATTCTCATCTCCCATATCTGTCGAGCTTGACCAGCCAGGTTCGAAGAAAGAGTCATAATGTTCTTGACTCATAATACTGCATTCCAATAAGATCTTTCCCGACAACATATCTTGTTTAGTGATATGAAAAAGGAGTTCTTGGATTGATTCAATCACAGTGTCGTGTGATCTGTAAGTTGATCTGACGCTCGAGCTAGATTTTAAATCTTTACGAAGCTCGTAAAGTGTTCGTGCTACTATCGTAGCATTCCCCTTGTCACATCTACCTCCAAGGCGCACAAACTTGTTCTCGAAACGGGCAATATGGGTAAGCAATTGGTCAAGAGCGTGGTTAGTCTGAGCAGCGACAATGATTGGTCCCTCCGTTCTGTTGCTCAACATAACTTTAAGAGCTTGGACAGAGGTGAACGTCTTACCAGTACCAGGTGGGCCCTATAAATAAGAGCCAAGGTCAGTTCAAAGCTCATGTAACTTTATATCTAATTAAGATATGCTACCATGATACAAGATAGAGATGCCGTTTCTCACCTGTACGATTGCCAAGCTCTGAGTGAGCATGCGTTCACAAGCTGCGAGCTGCGAGTCATCCATTCCTGATTTTGGAAGATCCGGAAACCCCTTCAAGAGATCAACATGGCGCAGCTTTTCTTCTTCTTCGTCGGTAAGACCAGACAGATGTTCCTCACTCGACAGCGCAATCGAACGGAGGTCAAAACAAGGTCTTTGCTTGAGATGATCGGGCGGTAAAACATTCTTGTCCATTTGAACCAGATACTTTTCAATATATGGCCTGTTCTCATTAGTATACAGCCTTCTGAATGTTGGTGCATTTTGTGTGTACGTACGATTCTTCAGTGGTCAACTTCTGAAGTGCTACAAGCACATGGCGGTACGCCTCGAAAAAACCGAGACGGGATTGTATCATGACATATGCTACCAAGAATATTAGCTTTTGGTAAAGTTACGAGCCGTATGCAGCTTACATTCGGCTGGGTTCAAGATGATATCCTCATCGTCACCAAAGAATATGTCAATTTGCGGAGGGTCGAGGTCCAGACCACCTTCTAAAGGACGAGCTGCAACGGTAGCAACTTTACAAACGGAACGAAACCTATCGTTAGATGGACTTAAGCAGACGAGGCTACCAGGTGTAAGGCGACTTGATTGTTCCCACCGAATTCGTTTTCCTGCTCTGTCGCTTGAGAATTCGATCCGGAATGCAGCACCAAGAGGACTCAATTGAAGACCCACCAGGTGGACCTGTAACAATATTAGCAAGTGCGTCGCTTGTTCATTACATTTTCCTATGACATACATCAGTATAAATACTAGTATCGTGGGTATCTCCCATCTCAAAATTCTTCTTGAATTCCGCGACAGATTGACGAAGAGGGGCGACTGCATCTTCACGGAGGATTCGGTAATGAAAACCAAGGTATTCTTCCTTGGAATCCCACGCTCCGTCGATATTGTTGTGAGGCAAACGAGGGTCGAATTCTTTCGGTTCTGCCAGCTTTTGATAGTCCAGCGGCTGCTCTGGTCCTTCTAGGTCTTGCCATGATACATCCTGAAGGATTTCATCACTAGTTGGAATTTCGGGGAGGTTTCTCCAAGATTCACGGAAATTGATTCTCGCATACGTCTTCTGGACATGTTCTCGCAACACACGAGTAGCAAAAGACTTGTTGTATACCATGATAGCTGTCCTTGCCCTATAATCAAAAGTCAGCTCGAGTTCTTGATTTCTCTTGTTTCGTAATACACGTGATTGATTCGACTGACCTTGGCGACGTGACTTTAGATTATCTGTTGTCTTATTCAAAATCTGCGATGTTTAGGCGCGCAGTATACACCAGTATAAGTGAATAATATCTATGCCAGATGAAGGGTCAAAGGAGGGCTGTAAAGTGTAGAATTCTGCAGCAGTTGCTGTTCAAAAATCAATTCGGTGCCTGTCCAATTCTCTAAATGTTGTGAACAAGTTAGAGGTAGTCGAATGAAGATGCGCAAGACTGTGTAAGTGACAAAGTTGATTCAGCTTCCACACAAGCTGATATAAATATTGGCCGATACCAGGCGAACTACAAACGTTGCAGGCGAGGGAAGAGAATTGCAAAAAAAAAAGTGATAGGACTTTGTGATTGCTTATAGTAGTAGCATCATGTGTCTTGTCATGGATTGATTGTAAATGGTTGTCTTCTCTTACCTAGAGTAGTGACGGTCAAAATGATTTCAATTGGGTTTGAAGCTGCAAAGCAAGATGAGGGCTTTTTGAATGCGCGCTTCAGTCTTCAGTGAGTGAGTGGTCGCAATTGAGAAACAGTTTGGTAGGTGAAACAAATGTAGTTGGTCGCAAAATCTCATGCATAAAACGCGTAATTGAGCTCACTGCTTCTTGTGGAAGCAGTGCAAGCAGTGGATACAATTGATTGATCTTGTTGCTTGTTTTTATTGCAGGATATTTGTGATTTACCTCCTAAGGATGTATGAAATTGACGGGTGTCTGGGAACCGAGAATCTCCGAAGAAGAAATTTAGGAAGATTGGGAAGGATTCACTCTGTCGAGAGATGTCCAATAACAATCAAATTCACAACCGAGAAAGAGAAAAATGTAATGAAAAGAAGGGATGTGCACTTGAGGTCTAATAAGGCAACAGACAACAGACATCAGACATCAGAGGATGACTGTACCTACTCAGAATCCTTTCTTAATTCTATTATGTTGAATCATATTGAAGATGTTAAAAGGTAGAGGAGAAGGATATGGAACTTATTATGTATTGTATTGGAGATTCTTACCTTACCTGGGTAGGTGAACAAAGTAGAGTACTTCCACTTGATTGGTTCGGGATCTTGCATACTAGGCACCTACTAGGTACGAAAGTAGTAGGCAAGGTGAAGCTTGAACATTAATATGAATACTTTGTTTTTATAAATAAAACATTTCCGGATTCAAGAGCAAACGAAGATTAATATAGCTATACCTACCTAGCTATCTACCTACTACATGGTTTGTCAATCTGTCCACCTATCATCCAATCAGATTTGTTGCGAGGTTATGCAACCAGCCTTGGAAGCTATCTCCCACACAAATAGATAGAGACATCTTACCATATGGGATCATTGGGATGGCATCCACCATATCATACTTTCTCTGCAAACTATCCAGAAACAATGTTGTACCTTAGTAGGTAAAACAGGAGGGTAAAAACTGTTACCAGGAGGTTCATTGCTCAAACTTAGAGAATATATCAAGGACAAGTGGCTGATAAAATCACATATATAAGCTTAGAAACCATATTACTGGCAGATTTACTTAGATATGGTGCCCCAAGGACCTTTTTTCTTTTTTCTTTTTCTTTTCTCCAGAAGGGGTGAAAGGAGAAGGGAAACTCTATGCATGCCGCAATCTAGAGTCGAGAGGTCTCAACTTCAATGCGATATCCCTCTATGGGAGTGACTGGGAGAATGGGGAGATGTTGAAGATTTGAGACTTTCTGCCGGATAGGAAAATGCATTCAAAGCTATTTATTCGCTGTTACAGAACAAAAGACTTTGAATCAATGATCACCCACCTATGCTTTACTTTCTTTATAATCAACGCCGCGGACTTGCCTTGATGCAACAAGACCCATGGGAAGATTGTGATGCTTGGGAAGTGCTGTGCATTAAGGTACCGGTATACATAGTTGGATTTATCTGGGTTTCTATGTATCCTTCCAGCCATCGGGCCATCCGGTTGTCTGTGTCAGAAGTGAAGTTTCCCATAAACAAACAAAAAATACAAGAGTGATGGAGTGATGATAACCTGGAATCTTGAAATCCTGAAATCCTGAAATCTTGAACCTGAGTAATGTAATTCCGAAAACTCGCACGTGATACCACCATCAATTATTCAACTGAGGTCTATGCGTGTGCGGCCGCTAGTGTGTGGTTTCCAGCATAGCATCCCCACATTACCCTGTATGTGAAGAAACCCTGTCTTCACATCAATGATGCAAAGCCCAATTCTACTTGTATCATCTCATTATCACTATACAAATCTTCAATTGTACAAAGATCCTCCACCAATTGTAATTTAAGGAGACACTCGATGATTCCTATTGTCTGAGATACCTGCAAAATACTTTCCTTTTTTAAGATCAAATTCTTCTTCAATTCTATTCCCGAGGATCGAAGTCTCTAACCTATATCCTTGTGCGCCCCGCGTTTCCCTATAAATTGACTACAACCTAAATAGCTTGCGCCAACGCGAATTCATTGCTGATCGGAACCTGGAGAATAAGATTGTGGAGGAGGGGCTTTTAGGTGATCAAAATGGTGGATTTTGCACTAGATGATGACGATCGAGGTAAATGGGGCGCTTACTACATTGTTAATGAGTACTGACTTGCGCTCCATCAGGTTCGAACGCGAGCTCCGACAATGAACAAGATGATATGATGGAAGATGGAGATGACCTCGATGCTGAAGTGGATGGGGATGGAGATGGGGATGGAGACGAAGACGCTGATGATGATGACAATGATGACGATAATGGCGAGGACGACCAAGACGACGGTGAGGGTGAAGACGATTCTCCTCCGCAGAACCGAAGATCAAGCTTAATCAATACAAGTGAGAGCTCGACCGATACTTCAATTCCAGGGCAAATGAATGGTGCGGATCCTAACTCACATCCACATCCGACTTTAACAAGGACTTCAGCCTCGCCGCGACACAGTTCAGCTCCATTGATATCCCAGAGATTCAGATATGAAGTTAGGCCTGAAGCGCTAACTGCCTCTACGTATGATATCGTACCTACAATAGCTGCCCCGCAGAGTACATCGATCAATGCGATTACGGCAACACCTGACATGAGATACTGGTTCAGCGGGGGCTCAGATTGTTTTATAAGGAAATATAATGGGGTTGACACAGTGAATGGTAAAACTTTACTAACTGTTGCTCAACGACATCCTTTTGTTGACAGTGTGATCAAAGCTGGAGTACTTATGAGTTATTGGGATAACGAAGAAGTAACCAGAGGCCCTGGTGGAGAGGAGCATCATTTGTCTCCCGTCTATTCGTTGGCAGTACAATCCGAAGCTCTTTGGATGTTATCTGGACTTGAATCGGGAAGCATAAATTTACAGTCGGTACGACATGATGAAGGGAAAAGAATTGCTACTCTACAAAAACATACATCTGCAGTCTCGGTACTTACTCTCGCTCGCGACGAGAGATCAGTCTTATCAGGTAGTTGGGACAAGAAAGTTCTGGATTGGGACTTGAACACCGGATTAGTCAAACGCGCATTTGATGGCAGCGGAGGTCAGATTTCAGCAATCGAAGTAAGGCCGGCCTCCACACTACCAGTTCCCGAGGAATCTGGAGAGCCAATGCCTCACCATGGAACTTTCTCTAGTAATATTGGCGAAAAGATATTGTTGAATGGATCTTCTAGTGAGCTTCATGGGACTGGGTTGAATGGAGATGCAGAAGGCAATGAAGATGCTCCTGGTTCGCCCGCAGATTCTCTTTTTGGGGGTGGAGATTCATTATTCGGAGACACTGATGGGCTGGGAGCTCCATCGGGAGGTAATTTTGGTGATGACGAAGACGAGTTCTCGAAAGCCCTAGATATCAACATGGATGCACGTCAAGATTCTCAAGGCGATATATCCATGATGGATGCACCACCTCCATCGATTGCGGAAGAACCCGCTCCTTCCTTGCAGATTTCATCTGAACAGCCACAAACCAAGTCAGACCTTCCTAATGGCCTGCCCCACGCAGATGAAATAGTTGAGGTAAAGGTAGAACCTGAAACTCAAGATGCAGCTGCGACATCTGACTCAACCTTTCTTGCTGCCTCTATTGATGGAACTATTCGTGTATGGGATAGACGTCAATCAAATCCAATTGCTCGAATCTTAACAAGGACAGGGGTTCCTCCATGGTGTATGACTGCTTGTTGGTCACCTGACGGGAACTATATTTACGCTGGTCGAAGGAACGGCACTGTTGAGGAGTTCAGTCTGCACAAAGGTCTTAAACAACCCGAAAGAACGTTCAAATTTCCAAATGGAAGTGGTGCAGTCAGTGCTATGAGAGCCATGCCTAATGGAAGACATTTGATTTGGTAGGCTTAGCAACAGCACATATACCTTGGTCATTTTACTAATAATTCAACAGTGCATCACACGATATCTTGCGTTTATATGATCTTAAACAACCACAAACCAAATCACACTCATCAGTACCTTTCCTTATAGTTCCTGGACCTCCACGAGCTGGCGTCATATCCGCACTCCATATCGATCCGACTTGCAAATACATGATATCAGCTGCCGGAAATAGAGGTTGGGAAGGGAGTACTACTGAAGTTATGATTGGATACGAGATCAACATACCCTCTTGAACGTCTCGATCACGAATTCGAATCTCTTCCAAAAGATTGCGAGCATTTTCATACAACAAGTAATATATCTGGGTAAAAAAGAAGGCGACTTGGGCATTTGAATGGACATGGTGTATTCATTCGGTGTAGACAACCCGATTCGTCCAATTTCTATTGTATATGTGCTACTTCAGTAAGCACACAGACACTACTTCAGTGAAGGCATGATGGGCTACCAAGCAACATCAATGGAGCAGGTCTGGGATTTCATACATCTATATTTCTTTTTCAAAGGCGTTTATTGCATGCATATGGGAATACCACGGGTTTGTGAACGGTACAGTACAGTGGCGTTGGCAAGAGATTAAATAATCATGTTTATAAATCTACGCTGAGAATATCATATCATGAAGATAAAGACAAAGATTTAATACCTAAACAATCGAATCTATTTAGATCTTTTATGGCTTTTTCTGCTGTTGTTGTTATTGTTTCCGCTACAGCCGCCAAGACGGAATTAATTTAACTTTCCTGGGGAAATTCAAAGAACTTCCCAGTTGGAAGGTCTACGTATCTACTACCTTTAAATTTTTCGACATCTAATACTATCTACCAGTACAGTATAGGAGGCGTGTGACTTGAGTTGATGTGCAAGGGGATCGGGTGGAAACCTATGCGATGCGAGGCGAGACTACATAGGCTGTTTTGGAACTAGTCGTGAAGACTGCGAAGCGCTCCTTGATATCATATTCGATCATGTCTTGCGGAGTAAAATCGGCAAGGTGGTTTGATGATGGCTCTCGATTCTTCAATATGGGCTTCAATTTCTCTCTGGGTGCTTTTTTTATAGATGAGATGAATAGGTATCTCTATTATCCATTGTCTACATTTAGAACTCCTTTCCAAACCACCTCAAAACTCAATCTCAATCCACTCTCGATCACTCGCATAAAACCCTCCCCCCCCCCCCCCCACCCCCAAATCTACAGCTCATGAGCCTTGCCCACCTCCTTCTTCCCAGGCCTCGCAACCATCGCCCCCAAAAGCGAAAGTACACTCGTAGATCTCAAAACCATCGTATACATCAACGTCATGCCCACGACGATAATCTCCTCCTGAAACGCGCGATGGGCCGTCGCCACCGGGCCCCAAAACTCAATGCGTCCTACATTCCGCAACGACATGGTATTTGCCGAGAATTTCGCCACGGGCATTTGCTGCGGATCCAGACAGATAAAATCCCAATTTTTCCATCCGCTGCTGCTGGTCCACGTCATCGCGACTGCGGGATTTTCAATATAGGAATCGCATGCCGCGAATGTGGGAGAGAGGTGAGTGTATTCGGTCTTGAAACGCTTCAGCGCTTGGATTTTGATGGCGCGCCCGCGCACCGTGCAGTCCGCATCGATGGAGATCGGGTGCAGCGTGCCGGTGCCCAGGGGGGTAGCGTCGCTGGCGCTTTGGAATATTAGGTTCGGTTGGAAGGTTTTGTAGGATACGTTGTACAGGGGTTTGTGATCGGTGGAGTCGGCGGCTGATATGATGGATTTGAATTTTTTCCAGGAGAAGTCTACTGTGAGGGTTTGGTGGGGAGCTTCTAATGATGTGTCGGCATCGACGGTTTGTAGTGGTATCTCCTGGTTTGTGTTGGTGGTGGTCGTCATGGTCGCTGGGATAGAGTTTATGTTGTTTGGATGTGGAGATGAGATTTTAGAATACTGATTGGGGGAGGAGTTCATCTTGTTCATATTGTTCATTGGATATCTTGATGATTTCTTAATGATTTACTTTTCGTGCATTAATTGTAGATCTTGAACTCATATATATCATACATCAATCATCACGTCATGCGTGAGACATAAAGGCCATGTTCATTCCGCTTTTCCAATGATCTGACTTCCAATACAGACTAATCCTTTTTAGGTTCGACGTAGCGCTTCGTATCACGCATTTCTAGTATCTATTCTGGATTATCCAACTCAGCTTACATCGACATCTCAGCCCGGCGATCCTTTCAAATGATCTGCGTCTTCCAAGGTTGGGATTATGTCATATCACTTCCGAATCAGGCGTTACGTGCCGCTACATATTCTTGGCGAGTTTACAGTAAGCCCCCACGAATTCCCAGCCCTACCCACGCTAAGCCCCCTCGCTTGGCATCTGACTGACATGCAACTTCGCTGCCAAATGCAACTCCCATTCTATCTCATTTATATATCACACGTCGCGACACTGGTTAATCACCATATTTCCCATTGCAGGTATATGTAGCGCCTTTATATGCAATGCCCGGAGTACCATCTGGACGTGGATGCGAAGCGTGTCGCAAACAGAAAAAGAAGGTTGGATTGATTGCCCCTTGAACTTGCTACACGAACTAACATTATATCGACATGTTCTAATGATAAAGTAGTGTGATCAAAGCCAACCATCATGTTCAAGATGTATTCGACTCGGAATTCCCTGCAGAGGCAGTGGAAAGCAGCGATACAAATTCATCGAAGAACACTCCACCAGCACGGCCATAACCAATAGACCCACGGCGAAGCGAAACGCGCATCAAATCCACACGATCCCGACCCAGGAAATCGCAAGAATCCCGAGTAACACCACGACGGCTGTCACGGGCGCGTTTATCTCGGTTCTTGAAGTCAAGGATATCCGCTACGATCTTGCGGTGTATGGGGAGTTTCTGAGCGGGATCCCGAGTCGGCTGGGCACAAGCGCGGCGCTTGATGCTTCGGTTCATGCGATTGCTACTTCCTATGCGTCGATTTATTCGCGGAAGAAGCCAGTGGATGCACTGGTGAGTTATGGGAACGGGTTGAAAGCTCTCAGGGTTTCATTAAATGATCCCGTGGAGGCTAGATCGGCAAATACTCTATGTGCTTTTTATTTGATGATGATTTGTCAGGTGAGTGAGTGTGATTCTAAAGTACAAAAATAGCACAGCTGATATTCGATTAGTCATGGATGGCACAGAGTGAAGATAATACTGATCACGGGGAGGTATTAATATATTTATTAAATGCCGCCGCAGCCCAAAACTGGAAGGGCAGTTTCGAAACAGAACTTCTAGTTACGCTATGCGTTCCTCTGGTAAGAATGCATAGCCACATACCAAAACCCGCCCGAACAAAATCAACTCATGAAATATTCTAGATAATGGAAAGCATCAGAAATCCCAAGCTCCAGTGGACGCCGAGACTCGAAAAACTCACCGAAGCTCGGGACAACGCTATCGGGATCGCAAGTCTCAAACTAAGAGTTTTGGCCCAAATCCCCGAGTTTCTGCGATATCCGAAAATCCACCTCCCCGCCATCCAATCAACCTACCATCAAATGAAAAGCGATCTTACCACCCTACGACATACCCTCGACCAACTTGGCCAATCCTCTCGTACCCAAACCCAACATTCTCGCTTCCAAGCCGTATATAGTATGATCCTTGCATTCGCCAACATCCTCAATAGTATGCTCCGAGCCTTTTCCCCGGATGAGATTTCTCTGCTTGTAGAATCCGTGACATGGGTCGAGAAAAGTATTTCCCTGGCGGAGGATGCGTTGAAATATAGACCCCTGGGCTCGAGCTCCATGCCGATGGTTTTGACGGCCGCGTGGGTGGCTACGAAGGTGGTGGCGAGGAGAACTAGGATCGAGAATCTTTTGCGGGAATATCAATCGGATTTTTCAATTATGAATTGGGTGGAAGTTGCTGCATGGCTGGAAGCTAAAGTTAGTAATGTGCACTTTGCTTTTCAAGAGTTTGGTGGTACGATGCGATGCTAAGATTGTTCGGTTAGATTTTGGGCATATTAAACATTTCGGTGTAAGTTTTTATGATAGATTTGGTACTGGAAGACTTCGGTAGGGTGGCAAGGAGGTTTTACAGGGAGAGCGAAGTGAAAAATGAGAGGGATTTGATACCGAGTTTTTGTTGTCATTATTATTAGATGGTGTTTGAATGGAGATGTTATTCAACTCTATTCCCATAGAGGATTGCCTTGTTTATTCTTCCATGTTTGAATTGAGGGGAAGGATAATAATGGGGTTTCCAATCTTTCTTGCTGAAATGTAGTGTAGGTATAATTTGTAAATGTTTCGTACCCCCCACATGAGAAATAGGAGAAGCAAAAACGTCGCTATCCACCCCCAAAACATTTCTTGTCATGTAGATAGGGGAGGGAGATAAAACTCATAAATTTGGGGATTCAATCGATTTGATTTGAGAATCGAGGTCACTACGCATTCTTCTTGGTCTCTTATCAAAGAGTCTTTTCATCCCACCACCCACTATGTGCTGTGATCTTGCCATAGATTTAAATTTAACCATTTCTATTTATTTCTGTACGCGTTTAGCAAATGTTGGATATTGAATGAAAAGAATAGATCGTGTGTATGTATGTATACCTTTGGCATTGATTGTAGATTGATTGTAGATTGATTGCAAAAGGTGAAGACCTTGACAGAATTGGTTTCAACTTGGGGTTAAGTTGAAAGCGAAAGTATTTAATCTTGTATGTGTAGTATTCGTTGATTCTTATAAAACGTACTCTGAGGTTGATTCCTCAAATAAGAGTGCCGAGGCGCTAGCGCATCGCTAGTATTTCGCACGACTCCTTATTTACGGTTACATGATTTTACCAGGAAGAATATTTCTTGAAAGTGATATGACCCAAGGGTAAAAGATGCTAAGCTTCGTTTGAAAATGGTGAATTTTCAAATAAAATCAAGCCAAAATGTGAATACAAAGAGGAAAAACTTTCTTTAAAGATTCATGGGTTATTGTAACCATATCATCTGAATGTTTCCATATTTCCATCAAAACACTGTCCAATTTTTCTCTTGCCACTCTACTCCAACATCTTACGAAACCTTCGTCTCGCGTTTGCAATAGCTTCTTAGGTAGTTCCATCGAATTCTACCAGCTCGCCATTATCCAGTATCAAGATTCTATCGAAATCGGCAATACTACAGTACTAGACCACTTCTATTTGTTCGACAGGGGTTTTGCACCAAAAGTCAATCACTTTAATAATTTATATAATTTCTAATATCAATAGAATTATTTTTATTATTTATAATATAGATTATTTCGAAAGAAAATTCGATTAAAAAATATATAATTTATTTTTAGAAATTTTCTAATTTATATAATTAAGATACAAAATTATTTAATAGTTTTTGAATCAATTTTTGTAGAGAAAATCAATAAAAAATTTAATTTTAATTTTAAAGATTAAATATTTTACGAATATAATTTTTTAGCTTTTCAAAATTTAATTATATAATTTTTTTGTAAAAATCTTTAATATATTAATAGGAATTAATGATTAAACTTTTAATTGTATTAAAATATTAAAATAAAATGTATATATTTTGATTGATTTGGGTGTAAATTTAAGGTTCAACTAATATAAGTGGAGGGGTACTGTACTCAGTGCTTGCGCGATGACCATCAGAGTACCATCGTCGAAACGCTCACGAATACTGCTTTTGATTCAAGCATCGCTGGCCATATCCACCGAGCTCGTTATTTCGTCAAGAACCATGATCTTGGATCGAGATACAATTAATTGCACGCGCTTAGCAGATCAGTTATCTTTCTCCTTCCGTGACGCAATTTACCTACACTTACTCAAAGCCTGGGGATAGGTAGCGGAGCCGCTTGAGTAGGTAGCATTTCTGCCAGCACAAAGATCAAAGCAATGCCAAAGTCTTTGGCAATCGATCGGAAAACTTTTCCAAGGCCACGGGGTCGACATCTCAATTGTTGTCACTAAAACATTGAGATTTCGAAAGATGGTTATGTTTGTAGCTAGGCGTTGCGCACGCAGGCTAATAAATGAAAACGATTCTGGGGCTTCATAACCAGGACGTGAAAAAGTTTAGTCTGTAACCGTGAGAGACGGAATGTTCTCTGGATTGCTGCCAGTGATTGTGGCCATGGTTCTTTGCTACAATGAGATCTGTATTCTATAGAAGCCGGGCGCAAATGCAAAAGGGGAAACGGAAACTGTCACGGACAAACAATTTGTTTGAAACAAATTAATCAATCATCCGAACAAATCAAACTTCTGACTGCTGGCTCATGGTAAACATGCAAGGTACGCAAAGCACGCAAATCATGCAAGCCTCATCCCAACAAACGGGATACTCTGCTCTATAATTTTGATCCGGCATCTTGCCTGGCAGCGCCAAAAAGGCAAAATTGGCCATGTTTTGACATTCTCCTCATTCTCCTCGACCGTAATTTGAATTTTTGGAAACCTGGTAGATAATGGTCGGAATGAGCCCTTTTTAGAAAATCCCAAAATATAAATCTTTTTTTGTTGGAAAATCCAAAAAGAATTAAGAGTAGAGATGCAACTATGTTTGAAGATTTAGCCATTTTTCGTTTTGGAAAATTTATAAGAGACAACTTTTAAGAAGAGAAAAAGAAAGAAAAGGGGAGACGTGGGACGAACTTAGGATGGAGACCCAAACCGAGGGCTACAGCTTAATCAGATGTATATTTAGTTATATTGTGTTTGAAAACGTGAGCATTGGCCCTGACGAGCGTGGAAGACCGTTCTTTCTTTGACGTTCCAGCCCTCTAATGTTCTATCCAGACCTAGTACTCTTATGGATTTCGATTTCGATTTTGATTTCGATGCATTCCTTCTGCATTATGAAATAGTCAACGGGGTGGCAAAAAATCCCTAACGCTGTTCATTTAAGATGCTAGATGATGTTCCTGCTGGTAAATATGTGTTGATATAAAGTAGTTCTACATACACTAGCTCGATACACAATAATATAATCGTTAAAAATATGTACGGACTTCGTTCCCGCAATCTACAAATAACGATGTAATAAATTACAATGAAATAATTGCCTTCTTGAACCCCAGGAAAAGGTATCCCTAATCACCCCATAGCCATTACATACTTCAACATCCTCAGCACCAAACTTCGGTCACTGTGGTGTTCTGAACAGCTAATGTTTAAGTTGAGGATCTACCATCTCCATACTCCACAACCCCACGGTCTCGCACTTGATAAAGACCTTCCCGGTCTTGACTGTTGTGGATAGGATTGGCAGATCCTTCATCAACTTTGACTGTCTGGAGAATGACTGCAGACTTGTACAGCCAGATCTGAAACAACTGCTGTTGGGGAAAGATCCCCGGGAGACTTTCTAGCACGCAGTTCATCACTAATATGATACTCGACGCCATGAACTCACGGGTATATCTAGTATATAAGCAATAACCGAGGATGCATATATACATAAGTATGAATGATGGAGTGATGTGACGAGGAATATTGAAAGAAGAACAATCCGAACCAAACTCTTGATTCTGACACGGGCCATCTTGAAAGTCCTGGAGTATTATAGAACACCGGGCTAATGAATATAATATCACAGAAGCAGACAATTCCTTCGGCAACGGGTCAAGGAGAGGTCCGTGGAGGAGATTTGGACCTGGAGGATTGATTGAGAAATTATCAATAACATGACACATTATAAGAAAAAAGAACTTTCTTTTTTTAAATTATAATTTGCAAAATAATAAAAGGATCTCTTTATATGAATAATACTCAAATATTTGCAGGGGAAATCACTTTCTGGTCCTTCCATTTCCATTATTAGCGTGATGTTCTGACTTGAGACTCTGTTTAAAGCTGATGGATGGATGAATGGCTGGCGTGACGTGTTTCAACGGCGAGCGTGACAACCCCAATAAGTATTCGACAATAAATAAATTGCAACCCCAGTTAATTGAACGATCGAAAGATTTGCGCTCCTATGATTCATAGCAGTCGTAATATTTCCATGTGTTCAATTCATATAAAAGCATCCGCATATTCTTTTTTTTTTTAGGTCTCACTACGACCACGTCACGTAACGGTGACGTTCTAAATACGAGGAATAAATTGAATTGAATGAATGCCCTTTGTTTTATAGAAGTTCATTACTTGGCCATCGCACGAATTAATTCCCAACTCGAACTTCGACTGTTTAAATTTGAAGACATGAAGACGGAGAATTTTCGAGTTTTAAAAGGGAGAAAAATATTGTGAAGTAGGAGTACAGTATAGAAAATGGTGATTTCGGAGAGGGAGGGGTTTGGTAGTTATGCTTGGGCCAATTAGGTAATCTTACATAATATAATGTACACGGTCCAACATGGAATTTGTTGATGTCACTCCGAATCCACTCACTCACAACATTACATGCATTTGATATCCATATCAAATGCAATCACTCTATTTTTCATCTGCGTTTTCTCTTTTTGAGGATACAAATGGTTTGTTGAGTATCTAGGTAGGTTATGATTTTAACTTTGACCACAGGAAACGCAAGGGAAGATTTTCCCCATGTTTTTATGAATGTGGGGAGGGACAAAATATGTGGCCTGGTGACATAGGTAGGTAGGTAGGTTAAGGTTAAGGTTGAGTAAACCAAGACAATGCGGAGATCACACTGTATGGTCAACAGGCTCTCTTGCCTCTCCTTGGAATCTGAACATCAAAGCACTCACTGGTTTAGTTATCATATCTATGATCATGATTTAACAGCAGAAGTCTACAACTTACAACGAACCCAACCATGGCAAACTCTTCAGAAATGAAGGCATTAAGTTTATATTTCTTGACCTTCAATTGCGGTCTTACTCTAATCGATACTGATGCGTTTGCTTCTCAACTCTTCAATGGCCTCGCATCCCCTCAGTTACCAGACCTTCTCGTTCTCTCCTTGCAAGAAATTGCGCCGATGCCATACTCTCTTATAGGCGGCTCTTATCTGGTACCATATTTCAATAGATTTCACGATGCGGTCGAAAAAGCTTCAAAGAAGGTATCAAATGACGGATCGACATATACTTCGATAGCAGCACGAAATGTTGGTTTGACGGGAATTATGATATTTGCAAAAGATCCGACACTCATACAAGATTTAGAGGCTGGTGAGATTGGAGTAGGGGCTTGGTCGATGGGAAATAAAGGGGCGATTGGAATACGATTCACATATGGAAATGGCAACACCTCAACCGAATTAACATTCGTTGCGGCACATCTTGCTGCTATGGAAGAAGAACTGCAAAGGCGAAATGAAGATTGGAAGAACATTGTCCGCGGATTGGTATTTTATTCAACGACCTCGAACCACGGCTCAAATTTACCCCAACGTGACGAAGATAGGCCATTATTGTCCATATCACCACAAGATGCGTCAATCTATAAATCTACATCCCATCTCTTTTTTGGCGGCGACCTAAACTATCGAACCTCCATTATTTCACCAGCGCCAAATGATCATATCGACTCATTCCCACAACCGGACGATTCCACGTCCTCCCCTAAACATTACTCGAGATTATTCGAAAATGATCAACTCAACCAAGAACGATTAGCTGGTCGAACTTGTCATGGACTTATCGAAGCCCCCGTCTCCTTCCCACCTACATACAAATATAAATCTGAAGGGCCATTCATGACATCTGATGATGAGTTGAACAAATGGCCATGGGCAAAGCATAGGTGGCCCAGTTGGTGCGATAGAATTTTATACCTGGATATGCCATCTTGGATACAACAGGGAAATCCACCAGTCAAAATCATCACGAATAAATATTCTGCACTACCTCTCCTTCCAACATCGGATCATAGAGCTGTAGCTTTGGATGTAACGATTCCTCTGTTGCCTATTCCAGAACCTGCAGAAGGAGAAGGGGGAGGTGATCCAAGGGTAAAAATGCCATTTGATATCGATATTGATTGGAAGAAGAAGAGAGAAAGAGCTAGGATGATGGAATTAGTGGTGGGATTCACATTATACTTTGTGAGTACGAAGGAGGGGGCTGTTCTATTCAGCGCAATGATTGTTGGTGGTGTGGGGGCAATATATGTTTTTAAGGCGGTTTTTAGTGCTTGAGAATCAGGTTATGGGATCCAATATATGGGGCTATGGTTTATAAGGCTGGGAGAGGCGTTCTCGGAGATATATAATCGAGGGCAAAGGTTTCGATCACGGGCACAGTTGTGGTGAGTAAATACTTAATATTTATACAGTCAAACCACATCAGATCTCAGGCCTCATAAAATCTTCTGTGGCACATGTTACAACTTTGATGCCCTGATTGGTGTTTGTTGCTTGGGATTGACGAGGCATGAGGCATGCGGCACGCTGAGGTTCTACGAATTCTATTCAGATTACTCGAGTGAGCTAATCTGATCCAACCCCAATAGCATTTAGACTAGAAGAAATGAGTTAGTGTAAGTGTATTTATTTCCTCCATCTCTTCATTTCTTGTCTCTCCGAGAATACAATCATTTGTTTCGCTAGGTGCCTACCTATATCACTTGACAAGCGGCTTCATTATCCAAAGAAACTCCAATCTTCGCACTCGGCGATGAATAACTAGCAGCCGGTATTGCCTCCGTTACCTCATTATATCAATAACACTAATCAAGAATACTCATTCTCAGAGATGGATACATCAAGAAGATTAATAAGTCACGAAGAGTTCTGAAGTTAAGTCACTGTTTCCTTTTAAGAATGCCACCGCCAAATTACCAATGGAACGGATAGATAGATCAGATACCTGCTGCGTGGATTTAAGACTCTACTCGGAGGTGGTCTTGTGCGTCGGATTTTTCTCGATATCAATTTCAATACAGCTTTGGTTCGGATAGGGTCGTAAGATTTGTTTGCTGAGGATATACTGTCAATTAGATGCTAAGTTATATCATATAAGACCTCTCCTTTTTTTGCGTACGGCAGGTGAGATATGGTATATCATGGTGGATGGCTTTGATTGGGATTTGTGGTGGGGGGGGTTTTGATTGGTTTTTCTGTATTGGATCTCACACGGCTAAATCTCCGATATAAAAAGAAGAAAAGCAACTCCTCTTCCAATCCTTCGAATCTCAACCGAAAAAAATACCCTCTTGTCATCTCTCGATAATACCTGGTTTGGGTTTATCTGATCAGCACGATCATATACATGTAGTCATAGACTCGTAATAAATAACAAAAATGGATCTACCCCCATAATTATGAACCTTCCCGGGACCGCCCCTCACTTGCTTGTAAGTTGTCTGCTGCTAAAGAGGGCCAAGTGTATGGTCCGGACGGGTAAATCATTTGCACATAGGAATGATCCGTGAAAAATTGAGATCCACTTAGTTTCCGAAAATCCAAATGCGTTGTTTTTCATGGTGATGATTTGATGGCGCGGTTATATCTCTCTGATACCTACCTACCTACCTGTATCTACTGGCTATCCTGGTAGTAGATCATTCCATTAGCGGGAGGTAGTAGATGGGCTGAGAAATTTCATTTTCTTGGCCATGCTGAGGATCTTGATATTAGATAAAAATTACGAAGCTTAGGTACCTAGACCTGGATTAGTTCCATGATCTGATCAATCTGATTAGATTATCTGTTTCGTTTAATCTTGAAGGGGCCCGTTTAAAGAGGGGTTCAATCAATATTCTATAAGGAGTCGAAACTTCCTTCAATATCAAACACATGTTCCGATTTTCCCCATTGGATATCGGTATCGTAATGGTGGTAATATGTTATCATTACTGTAACTAGTCTAACTTCTAAGTAGGTAATTGGGATATTGGTCTCCTGTCATCCCAGATGATTGATGAAAATTTTGATCAGATTAGATAAAAGGTAAGATCTTAGGTCAATGATCCCCACTTCGACCCCACCTTGTTGACTTTAACCAGCTAATCAACTATGTTCTCCGGTAGTAGTTAACCTATTCGACCCATTCAAGCTAAATTCCCCTTGTTCGTTAGCCCGTCTTGCTTCGGGGAGAATTCCATTCTGGGGAAGAATTGCGTTTGGAAAAGATTTCCTCATCCATTGATGCGTGTGTAATGTTTAGCTACAAGGAATCTTGCCGTCTCATTTGCTTTTCCCTGCCTACCTTGTCTGGAGTATCTTGTCATTATTGTTGAATCTGTCGCGTCCTCATCCACATTGCAGTCAGTGAGCCTCGTTACATATCGCTAGTTGGCGACACTCCCTCCGTTGGAATAGTCTTGGCTGTCTCAAGCACACGGCAACATGCGCCAATTCTGTACCTGGTCCTAGTTGCGGATGTAGGGGGATTTGCATGTGGATGTGGATAGACTTACTGTCAGGTAGGTCCAGATTTAAGTATTGGTAGTGGCGGCCTCCTTCCATCGTTCACCTATAGTTTTATGTTTCCTCCATTCTTACTCTGTTGTGATCTTCTTTTCATTGAGTTCTGAAAGTCTTTGCGGCATCGACCAACCGCAATTATGACAGCATTCTCAAAGTTCAGACCTGGACATCGTCGAAAGGATACAGATGATATCATCAATGAAAGTCCAGGAGTAGCTTCAGTTAATTTCCCACCTTCGAACGAAAAGAACACAACATTCAGTGGTACCAACGATGTCATCTCTCCAAGCAATGGCAATGATGGACCAATATCAGAGCAAGACGAAAAGGATGCTTTACCGACCGAAAATGCACAACGTGGTGTTCAAGAAGTTGAGGCAGCAGCCTTGACATGGACAAAACCATATCTCATCGCGGTTTTTATAAAGTAAGTCACAACTTGTCGTCTTTGTATCCAGATATGGCAACTAAACTATTTAATCATAGCATGTGGTTTCTTTACTTTGTCAATGCCATGCAATCTTCAATCTGTTACAATCTTATTCCGTTCGCCACGAGCGCGTTCGAATCACATTCTTTAATCACCGTCATCAATATTATTGCCAACGCGATGACAGCTTCGATGTACATCCCACTTGCGAAGCTGTTGGATCTCTGGGGTCGTGCTGAGGGATTCCTTCTCATGGTGTTCTTTGCCACTATCGGATTGATCATGATGGCTGCGTGCAATGGCATCGCTACTTTCTGTGCCGCGCAGGTACTACCCCACCGTACTAATCTATGCACCTCCAACATGCTAATAACCACGCTCTAGGTCTTTTACTCCATTGGTTTCGGAGGCTTAACTTACAGTATTGATGTCATGACTGCCGATGTTTCGAAGTTGAAGAATCGAGGTCTCGCATATGCTTTCACCTCTTCCCCATACATCATTACAGCATTTGCTGGACCTAAGCTTTCTGATGATTACTACTACAATATCAACTGGAGATGGGGATTTGGTACTTTTGCCATCATCTTGCCATTTGTAGCCGCACCTCTATACATCATTTTGAAGATGAATATCAGGAAAGCAGAAAACAGAGGTGTTTTGCTTAGAGAAAGCAGTGGCCGCACTCTTTCGGAAAATTTCTGGCATTATTTTGTGGAACTTGATGGTGAGTCGTGTTTCTTTGATGCTCCTGTGCATATTTGACATTGTATTGACTTTTGCGCAGCCTTTGGTGTTGTGCTCTTCGCTGGGGGTTTCACTGTATTCTTGCTACCATTCACACTTGCCGACACTGCGCCTAATGGTTGGAAAACGGATTACATCATTGCCATGATCGTCGTTGGATTCGTCGCCCTTGTTCTATTTGCTCTCTACGAGGTTTACTTCGCCAGAACACCTTTCCTGGATGTGAACCTTTTAGCAAACCGAACTGTTATCGGCGCATGTCTACTTGATTTGACTTATCAAATATCTTACTACTGCTGGAACAGCTACTTTACGTCTTTCCTACAAGTTGTCAACAACTTAACTCTTGCAGAGGCAGGATATGTAAGCGATACATTCGACGTCGTTTCTGGCATTCTTCTCTTGGCTGTCGGTTTTTTGATCCGCAGGACCGGATACTTCAAGTGGCTTTTATTGGTCGCGGTTCCCATCTACGTTCTCGCTCAAGGACTCATGATCTACTTCCGTCAACCAAGCCAAAGCATCGGCTACATCGTCATGTGTCAAATCCTGATCTCAATTGGAGGAAGTATGTTCATCATCTGCGAGCAAATAGCATGTCTCGCCGCCTCGGACCATCAACACGTCGCCGCCATCCTCGCCTTACTCTACGTTGTGGGAAATACCGGCGGTGCCATTGGAAACACCATTTGTGGTGCCATCTGGACCAACACATTCCCGCAAGCACTCATGCGATATCTACCGGACTCGGCTCTGTCGGATTTCGATACGATTTATGGGGATTTGTCAACCCAACTATCTTACCCCATGGGAAGCGAGACGAGACTCGCCATTCAACATGCATATGGCTACGCTCAGGAGAGAATGCTCATCGCGGGAACTGCCATCATTAGTCTAGCATTCATTTGGGTTTTGATGATTAAGAATATTAACCTCAAAGAAAAGGACCAAGTGAAGGGAACGGTCTTCTAAGTTTGAAATACGGCTTGCACTACTATAGTCGTATAATACTGAGTGTCGCCGTGACGCGGCGATTCCATAAAATTTCATTACCGCTCTTTTTGACCATTGGCAGGTCCTAGTACTTCACATGTCATAATATTAAAAGTTTTTGTATACCCTGAATGTTATCTCGTCTCCTCCTTCTCATTCTGGTGACCCTAGTAGCCGAGCTCCGACATCGTCTTCTACTATTAATTTCGAGTCGGTAGGATGACCCAGAGAACCAATGCTTGCTGATGAGTGAAAATAGCTTCGCTTCATTCCCAACTCCCTAGATCCCACGAAAAATAATGATGCATACTTCCCACGCTCAAGCAATCTCAAAAATACCATTCTCATGATTTCGTACATAATCAGATACTCCCCCCTAGATATCTATTACGTACACTCCGCTTCTAGCCGGGGTAAATACCTAGTATCACCTTATTGGTAACATCGGATGTCCCTCTTCATGCAAGCGAGGTAGGTTACAGTACATTAGCGTCATCTGATTAGATTAAATCAAATATAATCTTATCTGATCCGCTCAAATCAATCGGTCTTTTTCACCCCTCAATCCTTGAACATTGGTTTCTTTTTCCTAGAAGTAGCATCCTTCCATCCCGGATATCTGTGGGCATACATACCGTACATACGCAACACATCCGATCTCGGAATATTTATTTGATTGTTTTTCTTGAAAATCATCCATGGGGTGTTGATTTGTTTGAGTAAAAATTCATCCCACTCTTTTTTTCCAACCGGAATAGTCAGACTACTCTTGACATACCGTTAATAGCTACATCAACCCGGTCGCCCGATCATCGAGTACCAACTCAGTAAATCAAGAGCCGAGTCCATTCTTCAATTGTATTGTTTTCTTCTGGAGTCAACAATCTATACATTCTCTATTTGGCATTCATATTCCATAATGGGCTCTAAGTTCTGGCCCAAAGGCGGCCTTCCAGGTATCCTCCATCATTATGTGTGCTATACTATTCGATCACTGCTTATATGGTTATAAACATTCAGCTAACAAATGTATAGACTGAAACCCTCGTAACATTTGAATATACATCCGGAACCATCGCTAAACCTCATAGTCTTCTATTCATCGGAGGACTAGGAGATGGTCTCGCGACCACATCTTTCATGGCTGATATTGTCACAGCTTTACAGCCCACTCCATGGTCACTCTTTTCATTGAATCTCTCCTCGTCGTATGCTCAATGGGGCACTTCTCATCTCGATCGAGATTCAGATGAGATTGCAGAATGTTTACGCTATATCCAAGAGTACAAGAGCGCCCAGTATCAAAACGGCAAAATCGTACTCATGGGACATTCTACCGGATCCCAAGTTGTCCTCCACTATCTACATAAACCCAATCCCCACACCAGCACTCCAATCTTCGATCCCCATCTCAAACATAGTATCCGTCCCGTTCTCGACGGAGCAATCATGCAAGCACCCATCTCGGATCGAGAGGCCATCCACTCAGTCCTACGAGACGGACTTGGAAAACGATCCGCGAGCCAATGTCAAGCCGCATTCCGTCAAATCCAAGAGATATCAAAAGATGCGGCCAAGCGTGATCAATCCATCGATATCATCCTCCCCATGACCTTAACAAGCCAAATCGGGTACGGCAACACGCCCATCAGCTGTCGACGGTTCATGAGTCTGGCGAGTCCCACGAGTCCCCAGCGACCCGCAGAAGACGATTTATTCAGTTCGGATCTCAGCGACGAGCAACTCTCCCAAACCTTTGGCATGATCAAGTCTCGCGGTTTGTTGAGGGGTCGGTTGGTGGTTTTTTATTCCGGGGCTGATCAGGCGGTTCCTGGGTGGGTTGATAAGGAGAAGTTGTTGGGGAGGTGGAGACATGCCGCGGATCATGGGGGCATAGATCACGTTTGGGATGAGGAGTTTTCGGCCATTATTCCGGGCGCGAGTCATGCGTTGAGTAATGATGATCAGGCGGGTCCAAGAAAAGTTCTCGTGGATAAGTTGTTGGGCTATGTGCAGCGGATAGAGCGGAATTGAGAGCTTTGGGAAGATTTGCGGGTGCAATTGACGCTAGGCATATTTTCTTGCGTCGGTCCCTTTCGTTCGAGTTCCTGGAATAAGTATTTAGAGATAAAACAAATACATCGAAAGAAAATGAAGCATCGATCTTACTTGCCGTTTTTTTTGCACTTTGATGACCTCTACTACTACTCCACAGAGCAGGAAGATCTATATAAGAGATATCATTTCCTTGGGATATAAAGTTTCACGCTCAATACAACTATTCCTTAATTACATAGTTACGAGAAGCACAACCGGTTATTATATCGTTGATGGAACCCCTACTTGAAGTCTGGTCTAAACCACCTCGAGATATCTCTTGACACTTCATGTGACCTAAGAGGCGACTCTCGTAACAGATTTCTTGAATGAGAATATACTAGGTGCAATGATAGCGGAGTAGTTCGCGACGATCTTGTTGAAGATAGGTCGCATCTTTGTGTATTTATCCCAGGCCTCTATTCTTTCTTTACGAGTATAGTTGAATACGTTTTCGACCAGCCCACGAATTTCCGGAGCCAACTTCGTTTGGTCGATCCGATCGATACTCTCTGAGGAAGGACTCTTGGGCGTCGCTGTTGCCAAGTACAGTGTGTATCCGTTTCAAAGAACCAAGATCGTTGAATTCCTCGGGAAATGGCACTTCTTCGACCTTTATCCCATGGCTTTTCAGAATCCGGGTAGCTTTCTCCAAGGCAGCAATCGTCCCAGGTCCAGCCTGGGGCCAAACTGGAGTTTTGATGAGAGCAACTCGAGCTTCTTTCATTGGTATATCTACGAGAGGTCCATCTTCATGGAGACCAAAGACATCTCATCCACGGTCAACCACCGTATTCTCACTAGACAGTAGTCTGCTCGCCTCATGTTCAGCGGATACAACAATAAGACTCTGGAATATAGCCCCAGAAGCCGCAGTACTAGCTGGGACGCTTAGAGGCCATATAGACACGGTGAATTCGGTTGCATTCTCCTCGGACGGCTGTCTACTCGTATCCTGCTTGGCAGACACAACTATACGGCTCTGGAGCATAAAAGGAACTCCGCGCGGGAGTATCAAGGGCCATTTGCTTTCCGTCAACTCGGCTTCATTCTCGCCAGATAACAAGCTGATAATTTCATGTTCGGACGACGAGACGATTAGAATCTGGAATTCGGAAACAAAATGCGCACAAAGCACTCTGGAACTGGATCTACCTGTGCACAGCGTATCGTTCTCCAGTTGCGGACAATATATCAAGACTGATAGGGGCGTGTTAGACATTGGTTCTTTCCCATCTTCTTCTCCTTTCGATGATAGACGAACTTCCCTTGCTTCAGATTGTCCTCATACACTTTTCGCAAAGAAGGATTGGTTGAGGAGAAAGATAGAAAATGTTCGATGGCTTCCTGGTGAGTATCATGCGACGAGTGTGGGTACTTGGGGGAATATGGTGGTTCTGAGACACTCGTCGGGGAGTATTTCGTTCATCCGTTTTTATTTTGTTTTTATTAGTATTTAAATTAACTAGTATTGAGATTCAAATTTATTTATATAATGCTATCTTGAGAGATATTCAATGTTTGATGATGTTGTCTTTGCTTGCTGCAGAGATCATACTGTATCTACTGCCAATGTCCGGGTGGCATAATCAGTCTCGTATCATTACATAAGCGCTTGAACTTCAACTCAAAGGCAGCTGCAGTTCTACTTTCTACCAAATAATGATCATTATAATAGACTATAACCTCACTAATTTACCAATGGCATTCTAAAAAGACCAGCTTACCGGCTTATGCTAATAACTGGTAATCAGCGCTGCCAGACAGCTGACTGATCGACCACACTGATCATTCATTCAGCTTGTACCCTCAACCGACTATTCTTCGCAACTGTAACTCCAATACTAGTAAAAGTAGCTCCGTTCATAACTTCAAAAATCCCGATATCAGCTGCGAAATCCCTCGCAAACCAACTTCTCAACTCAACGGATAGAAGTGAATCAACTCCGTACGTCATCAAGGGACGCCATAAGTCAACATTTCCCATCGAAGGCAGATTTTTCGAGAGTTTCTTCACCAATTCCTCGGTAGCAATTGCCCCAGCTTCGGCGATGGTGTGAGCTTCTATAAATCTTTTCTTGAAGTCATAGGCGTCTTGATATTGCGACTTTGGAGCGATACTTGCAGTGGTATCTTGGGTATGCATGCTGCGAAATAGAGGCCAAGCAATGCGAGATTCCTTTGCGATATCGCTGCTTGACATGTTTTGTGGTTGAGCAAGACCAAAAACTACTTGACCATCTGTTGGGGTCAGCTCACGCGAGGTGTCGCAACAATGTTCCAGCAAGCCGAAGAAATCTTGCTCCGACAAAGGTTTAAAATATCCCGATTCCAAAAGCCTCTTCGCGACGTCCTGGTTCTCTCTTACGTATCCTCCAAACATTATGGCGCCGAGATCGATGGAAATACCATGCTGACCTTGTGAGATTCGGTATCGTGCAAGCGCATCTTGGTAGGTGTTTCCGGCAGCATAGTTTGCCTGCCCAACCTGGCCCAAAATTCCGCAGTTGGATGATAGCATGATGAAGAAATCCAGGCTGGGTGGTAGTAATTCATGCAAGTTCCAAGATCCATTGACTTTTGGATCGACTGCTTCTTTCCAACTTTCAAAAGACATCTTCTCAAACAACGAGTCCTATCCAAAATTAGTTTCTGATGATACTTGCAGGCTGGTGGAAAATGATGAGAAAACATACTCGTAGCACCATGGCGGCTTGGAAACACCCCTGGATTGGTGGCAAATCTTTCATGCATGCTTCTAATACGGATTTCAATGCTGCACGATCCGAGATATCGCAAGCAAGTGTTTTTAACACGGCCCCCTCTGCCTCAAGTTCCGATGTTAGTTGAATAGCTGCGGTCGTTTTTGGGCCTGACCGAGAAAGAATAATCAGGAATCGGGCTCCTCGCTCTACCATCCATCGAGCAATACTTCTTCCAATCCCGCCAAGACCACCTGCAATCAGGTATGTCTTAGTTGGATCAAATAATGCCTTGCTATGCATTTTCGGTATGACCTATATGGTAACATTAGATTCATATCTTTGCAGTAGATTGGATATTATAACCTACCTCCACTTGACTTTCGGGTAGCATTTCCAAGACAATTTTACCAGAGCTTTTGCCGGTTTGCAAAAGTCTGAATGCGGATTCAGCTTCTGACACCGGGAACTTCTGCAGTGGGTGTATAAGCTGGATTGTTTTATCTTGCCACATTTTCTCTAGAGCTTGTGTCGCACCAGCCAAGCGGTGTGGTCGCTCCCTGACCAATTGTGAGATATCAAAAGACGAGAATGAAACGTTTTTGAGGAACTGCTGCATTGGCAATCCGGTGTTGGAAATCATGTCGGCTTTTCCTATTTCCATGAACCTTCCATCTGGTGCGATACATTCCCACGATGCCAAAAGTCCCTTTCCGGATAAAGAGTTAAGGATGACATCAACCCCATTTTTGGTGGCTGCTTTAATATTTTCTGCGAACTCGACATTTCGACTCGAAAATATATGGTCCTCTGGAATGCCGTAGTGATCGATCAGAAGGTTCCTTTTCTCATCTGTCCCAACTGTAGCAAATATCTCAGATATTCCGAAGTGTCGAGCCACCTGGATAGCTGCTTGACCTGTGGCTCCAGCCGCCGAATGAATCAAAATTGATTCTCCTTGTTGAATATTGGCAGACTTAAGACTATGATACGCGGTCCAAAAAGCAACTGGAAACGAGGCTCCTTCTGCAAACGACATACCATCTGGGATCTTCATCATACATTGACGGTTCATGCGTACAAAACTCTGTTGGGAGCCTTCTGCAAGCCCGCAAACCTCCTGACCGATCTGATAATTGCAATTGGAACCAACGCGTACCACAACACCAGCGCATTCCCAACCTAGGTTTCCTCCCACCAATTTGCCAAGTGCAGTCAAAAGATCCTTAAAAATGATTCCAGAAGCTCGCACTTGTATCTCTACCTCATCTTCAGCTAGAGGCTGCAGATTACGCTCGACTTCGGCAAAGTATATAGTGTCAAGGAGGCCTGTGTACTCCACTCTCAATTCCAAATTTGGCGCTTGGTCAAATCTTTGAACTGTCCGTTTCGGAGGTAGAGATTTTTCCACAATGAGCTTGCTCGAATCATAGTCATCAGTAATTCGACCGACTTCGAGTATTCCATCATTCTCTACAAATGATGTCTCATAACCGCCTTCATTATTCATGGAATCCCAAGGTGTCCGTTGGATAATGCTGTAAAGATTCCGGGCTTGGTGTACAGACAATACTCCATCAGTTGTCTCCAATGATACACTTACCAATACCATTTTGTTGTTTTCTCCGCGAACAACTCGGGCTAAGCCATCAATCATGCCGATGTTTGGTTTTGAGGAAGAATCGCTCACCCATATAACACCTTTTGCAGACTGGAACAATGTTTGCAACGTTTCAAACTCAGCAGGTGATATATCCCTCAATAATGGGCATGTCAGCTCCACCAAAATTATGTAGACCGTATGTTCGGCTATGGGGTGAGCTTTTCTTAAATCCTCAAATGTAACAATCTTTTCTATATCCATGCCGAATGACTCGAAGTGCAGCTTAGCATTGGTAGCAAGCGTAGATCCGGCTATCAATTTACTGCTCACGACGATGACAAACTTGAGATCGTCCTTTGGTTTCACCTGAGCGGTATCAGTGGCTGTAGAAACAATCAAGGACATCTGATGACAATCGTCATTTTCGAAGTCGCGAAACAGTAATTCGTTGCCGGAAAATTCGTTTTGTAAGAGAAGATCATTCCACTGAGACTCGGAAATGCATGGACTCCATTCACGGGAATCTTGAACACCTATTGTTGGATTTAAGCTCGAGGTTAGTGAAAGTTTATCGAGAGTATATCGCAGTAGAGGAATTTCAGGTCAAAAGAGAGTATCTTACCGAGCCACCATCCCTCAAGTAATCCAAAAGCAAATCCAATTCTTGGAGTCTCGGGTTGTATCAACTCCATCAGAATCAGCTTCCCGCCTCTGCATTATCAATTGTCAGTATAGCGCCGTGCTAGAAGGTCATTACGTGCGTTGCCCATGGGGCGATAGATGAATCATTGGAGCTATGCTCAAACCACATTGCAAGACTCCTCACTAGAAAGGTTCCAATTCTAGTGTATGAAAACTTCGGGAAGATACATTTTTTGATTACACGCGGATGGTACGTAAAAAGACTGAACAGATGTATGAACAAGTGGGGTAAACTTACGTCTTGAGCAGAGAACGAGCTTTTTGCAATGAGTTCGCCAAATTCTTTGTGGCATGAATAACCTGTTCAAGTACTTAGTAAAAGAATCTCATAACTCCTTCAGACACTTACATTCGAAGCAATGATCAGATCGTAGGATCCTGGAGTGTATCCCTGGTCTTTAACGTCCTTTTCAACATCAAAGACTCTGAAGTTGACTCTCTTGGAGCCTTCGAATTTCTCACGAGCGGCTTCAAAAAATGCAGGTGATAGATCAGTAAAGTCGTATTGGCCATACAAAGGATCTCCATTTTTCGAAGTCAAAGACTCTAGTACGGACATGGTCGTTGCTCCCGTACCTGCGCCAATTTCCAAAATTTTCATGGATGGATCGAGATGTGCCAAGTGGCCGAGGTATTGTTTCAAAGGGTGCATGAAATTGGACATCTGGTTTAGGGCTGTGTATGCTGCCGGCAACATGTTGGGATCGGTTTGAAAGAAGAAAGATAGGCGATCCAAATCATTTGTGATGAGCTTGCATATGTTATTCCCCACAGTGACCATCAGCTTTCCCAAATCATTGCTGCAGGCGACTTGGGAGAGAAGGAGCATTTCTTCATCATCGCCATTTCCAATTGAATTGTCATGTTTCTCATTGTCAGTGTCCGGAAGACTCTGATGGTCGTAAGACTCAAGCTTCTTTCGCATCCATTTGATATATTGCTGGATATGTGGTGGTAGTTGCATATCCAAGATGTTATTTGCGTCAACATAGACCATAGTTTTGCGTAAGAATAGAGATATCAGACGATCCAGGGCCCGAAAGAAGTTGATCGGCTCTGAAGTTTTTGGTCTTCCACTCTCGCAAAGTTTAATGATGGCCTCACTACTGAGAAGGCTAATGTCCCGTTTCCACTCAAGCTTGCGACACAGGTTAGAGGCGGCCTCGGTTGATCCAGAAGCCAAAGTATCACTGCGAGTTGCGAATGTCGTCACCTTTTGGAATTTAAGTCCTTCCACCTTCGCTAGAACAGCACCACTGCATTCATCGGTGACGCAAATTGAAGTCTCCGGTCCTAGATGGCCACCGAAATTCTCGAGATATTTTGCAGTAACGTTTGCTAAAGATGGGGATTGCGAGGCATTATCACTATACCCGAGTCCTGAAGATGCTATCCAGATGCGCTTCACTTCGGTTGGAAGAAGAGTCTCCATAGACTGTGCGCCACCGTTGGTGAGAGAGGCAAAGACGAGATGAAAGATCGCGTCCAAGGTTGTTGGATGAATGATGTGAGCATCCGAAGATACCTGGCAAATTTCGACTTGACCGATAGATTCTCTGGGGTTATGAGATATATTTTTGGTAATCTGGAACGATGGTCCATATTCGTACCCAGAATCTCGCAAAGCCTTGTAGAATTTATCTTTCATCTTGGAATCATGGGCCAGCGGAGTAGTAGTGTCTTGCAACATGCTAACATCTGAGAAAATTCCTTTATCTGTCGCATCGCTTTCACTATCTTCATACCGTATTCCGACGGTACCGCTGGCATTTTGCATCCATTTCTTGTTGTCTTCTGGGATAGAGAATATCTTGAATTCAAAAAGTTTAAGGTTTTCGCTGTCCAGGCTCGAGGCATTATATTGTAGTGGCCGAAGTGCTACTTGGACCTCTAATCTTGATATCGGGTGTATTATCAACGGTGCCTCGAATTTTGCTTGTTCAATCAGAAACATTTTGACGGGTCGGCTCTGATCACCTAGCTGCTTTGCAGCTTCCAGAGCCATAACTAGCATCCCTGCAGCAGGATATACTACTGTTCCTTGAACCTGGTATGATATTAGCTACATGCTTAGGCCTTGTATTTTTGAGAAAGTCAATATACCTTGTGATCTTCCACCCAAGGTGGATCAGAGACCTTGATGAAGTTTCGCCATCTAGCATCCAATGGGTTCCAGTCTGCCACAGCCTTTCCAAGCAGTTTGTTCTTTGGGTTTGCACCAAAACGAATCCCCTTACTGATTCTGCTTTCGAACCAATATTTTTGGCTGTGGTCAAAGGGGTACACGGGGAGGTCGATTAGAGACTTGACATTTGGAGATTGACAGTCGTCTCGATTAACTTGACCTAAGTCAACAGGATATCCCTCGCAATGCAGATCGCCTACTACGCCGAGGACCGTCTCTACTGCTGAGAAATTTCGCAGAAGTAGAGACATATATTTAGTTTGTGGCTTTTCGGAGCAGTGACTAATAATATCGCTCGCTGGGCCCCTCAATGCTGCATGAGGTCCTACTTCGATGAGATTATCGGCAAAGAATGATAGATTATGGCTACCATCAACTTTCTTCCGCCTGGAAATCGACGTAGATGTAGGTGTGCAAATAATCGAGAGTGCTTTGCCAAACTTGACAGGTAAAACTAGATTTTGAACCCAGTAGTCACTGGAGCAAAGGCAACTTATACTTACTCTTTCCCCTGTCACAGACGAGATCATTGGAATATTCTGCTGAAATTCTTCACTGCCCTTTTCCAAGTCGCGGATTGATGTCTCGTAGTCATTAGATATGGCTCGCATGTGTGATGAATGATAGGCGACATTGACCTTTAGCTTAAAAGACTGTTCTCTTGCTTCGGAAAGCAATGAATGCAATGTTTCAATTTGGTCCCTGTGGCCGGATATAGTGAGATTATTCTCACTATTGTAGCAGGCAATAGTAAGATCGAGTGTTCCGTGCTTGGCCTCTACTTCTCTGAAATATGGCAATATTTGAGACGGTGAAAGCTTCACTGCCATCATGGTTCCTTGGGCAGAGTCCATCTTCGTAAGTAAAGCAGCTTGCACTCCTCTGAAATATGCAACCTTCATTGCAGATGATCGAGACAGAGCTCCGATGCAATAGCTATTTGCTAGTCAGCAAAGACATACAATTACAGACAAGAAGTAGAATTAAACTTTACGCTGCTGCAATTTCTCCGGATGAGTGCCCTACTACAACTGTAGGTCGAATTTTAAAGCTTGATAGTAAGTCTACTAAAGCAATCTGTATTGCCGTGCATAGGGGCTGACTATACTCTGGAGCATTGATATCGCAATCACCATTTTCGAAAAGTACCGCTTTATCTTGAAGTCAGTAACCAAAAGCAAATAAAAAAAGGGTGAGGATAAAGCTATCAGCTTAGAAGGGCTTACAGAGTAAATTCCATTCGCACCCCATGCCTCGTAGGAATTCCGCCGAATCTAACAGGCTCTGGTGGAAAACCGGATACCTGAGGAGTTCTCTTCCCATTCCAAACCACTGGGCACCTTGACCAGTGAAGACAAATCCAAGGCGAGGCGACGAAGGCTTGATAAGTACTGGAGTGGAGAGCCGGCTCTCAAGCAGACATAAGTCATCCATGGAGTTAACGATTAAATAAGTTCTCCAAGGAAAATTGGTCCTACGAACGTTTAGCGTATAAGCAAGTTTTGCTAGAAAGTTTTCATCATCGTCTCCCTGTTTAACCTTGAGGGCCTTGAAATATTGAGCATAGGCCACAGCTATTCGATATACACTATCTTTGTCAGATGCAGACCAGACCAATAACACAGGGTCCTTCTTTTTAAAGCTTTGAAGCTCCTTTTCAGAGCTCGAGGTCGCTTCAGGGCGATTCATGCCCTTATTTTGGCAATCGATTTCGGCTTTTGTGGGTGGTTTAACGACGGTGTTATGCTTCCCTTCCAATTTATTTGTTCGTAAAAAGTTATAGGCGTCGTCAATTACCACATGAACATTAGCGCCACCGAATCCCATACTGTTTATGGAAGCCCTGCGTATTCCATCGCCGGGCCATGCCATAAGCTCTAGAGGAAACTTGATGGCAGTCAGTGGATGAACCTTGGATTTATATAGACTGAGGGCTCACCTTGATGCCCAATATTTCTGTGTCAATTCTGGGGTTAGGGTTCTCAAAATTCACATTCTTGGGAATAACCCCACGCTCTAAAACGAGAATGGCTTTGATGAGACCGGCAAGACCACTGCCTCCCTCCAAGTGCCCAATGTTGGATTTGACAGCGCCCCTGTAATCAAAGATTAGCTATTAATACCAACTACGACTGAGCACCATAAGTATTCTATGATGAAAATTCAAAAATCACTTACACCAAGAGGGGCTCGCCATCTTTTCGACTCTTTCGGAATACATTTCCAATTGCATTTGCCTCAAACGCATCCCCTAACCGAGTGCCAGTACCATGAGCTTCTATATATTTTGTGAGTTCTAAATCGAGTCCCGCCTTTATGTATGTGTCCTTAATTAGAGACTCTTGTGATTCTTGGCTTGTGCGGGTCATTCCTGCCTTTGTACGACCATTTTGATTAGTGTGCGACGATCTTATGACGGCACGGATCGTGTCACCATCACGCAAAGCATCAGAAAGACGTTTCAAGACAATGACACTGAATCCTTCACCTCTGGCATATCCATCGGCCCGATCATCAAAACTATAGGATCGCCCGTGCTTTGATAGGAGGTTCTGATTATCGAGTAAAAGCGTAGTCGCTGGCGATAATATCAAATTGCAACCAGCAACAAGACTCTTGAATGTGTGAGATCATTAGTCCAGTAAATTAATAATACATATATTATGGGAGAGAAGTAGCACATACCATGGCCGAGTCGCCACTCAAAAGGCTCTGGCAAGCAAGATCAATGCCCAACAAGCTGCTAGCGCAAGCGGCATCAACGCTGGTGCTTGTACCAAGAAGATTGAAAAACCAGCTAAGTCTGTTGGCGAGAATGGATGCTGAGACTCCAGTCATTCCGTACTGCGAGAACTGCTCCGGATCAGATGCAAACATCATTTTATAGTCATCTGTGAAACACCCGGTGAAAACTGAGGTTCGGGACCCTGAAATTTTGTCAAGGGGTATTCCGGCTAGAAACATGTTAATTATGAATATTCTTGAGGGCTAAGTTATACGTTACCATTCTCCAATGCATGATAAGCAGTTTCAAGAAGTACTCTTTGCTGTGGATCCATAGTTGCAGCCTCCGCAGGCGAAATTGAGAAGAAGGGGGCATCAAATGCAGCGATATCATCCTGGAGGAAGTGCCCCCTTTGAGCTGAGAACTGCGATGGTTATTGAGACGACGTCACTGCGTATTTGCCTATTGAACTTACAGTATCATAGCTATCCCCGCTCGAGCCGCGAAATGCATCCGCATTCATCCTGTCCTTGGGAATCTTCGAAGAAGCACATCGCCCTTCCACCAACATCTGCCAAAACCTCTCCACAGAGGTGGCATGTTCAGGAAACTTCACCGCGAAACCTATAACAGCCACTGGTTCTCTGTCGCCCGTCATCTCGACGGCTTGTTTTTTCGGGGATATCTTATTGCTAGATGCAGGTTATGAAGTACCAGTAGACAGTACAAACCCAATAGGTAAACACTCAATGATGGTATTGCGGTGCTTCAATATGTTGGAAGAACATAGGCTGTAATATGTGAAAATTGAAGCGTGATTAACAAAGTACCTTATCATACATGGTACCGGTAAAACCTCTGTGCGATGATTGAAGCAAGTAACAACCCACTTGAGTTGGATCACTTCCACTTACGATATATATACAAATGTGCTGTATATGTTGACAACAAGATGAGTGACTAGGTAGTGTTAAAAATTCATCTTCTACCTAGCCTCATCGATGGCTTGTCGACACTTCATTGGAAAAAAGAGTTTCGCTTAAAATGACACTTAATCTAAGTGATCCAATTAATAGAAAACGAAAAGCTCTATAAAAAGTCTCAAGTTAGTATTTATATACATTTAGCTTGATAATAATAAGAATAATAGAGAGTAGTAGTAATAACTTGAAATGAAATTTAATACTATAAGTTCTTACAAAATAAATATGATTATATATATAAATCTACAAATTATATAACCTTACGAATCTATAAATCTATAAATTTATCCTTCGAATTACTATTAAAAGCCAGCTTTGAACAATATTTTAAATTTAATTTAAAACTAAGTTTAAATTAAGCATTCTCGAAAAGCCAAGCCAGGGGTTCGTAAAGCGTAGATCTCTAGTAGTATTTTTTCTGAAAATCTAATTTTTTCAATTTTACGCAGTACTATCATCTTTAAGTTGTAAGCTGTCAAACTGCTACTGTAGTTGTACTATATAGGGTATGAAACTGAATCCAATTTGAAAATTTAACGAAGTAGAGATGAGTATAACTACATCTCCGTACCCGAAGCAGGAATATTGGCAATGGCATAGAAAACAAATGACATTAAAGCCGGGCATAAACTTGGATTTTTCCAGTTAAAACTAAACAAAACTATCATTGATAGCACCAGATTAGATCAGCTTAGACAACCGACTCACTCTGTATCAGATTTACAGGGCTTAATACACCTTGCCTTAGCCTGCCTGTTTAGTATTCTCATTTAATTGAGAGTCAAATTTCTATGAGATTCCTCCTGCCGGTACTTAGGTATACATGATAGGTATGCATGCTAGGTAGTATCAGACTGTATCCCCCGAAAAATTAGATCGACTTTTTCCTTAAAGCCTAGGCCTACTTGTGCCACTTGCACGGAACCGGGGGGACTTGGCGTTTCTGGGCCATTTTAGACGCTCGAGGTCCCGTACGATCTCGGACTCCCGGATTGTAGTCCTGTGCAGCGGCCAGCGGGGACAACGGGAGAATGGGTCTGTCAACGTGGCAGTAGAGCAATTGAGCACAAGAATTCACATTATCCATTGATATGATTCCAGCTACTAGAAGGTACTTAATGATTACCTAGGTACCCTTAGGCTTGATTAGGCCCTCATCAACCTTTCTATATTGCTATATGTATTATAACCTGAAGTTAAGCTTTTGTAGAACATTTGATTTGAAGAAACTACCTAACTAACAGCCTCGATCGTACCTAGCTCATTGCTTATAGCGCCATCAAGATAGGTGGCGCCCGCAAACTGACATGCATATAGTTCCATTGCCCCGATAATCATGTTGTGTTGTTAACTTTTTAACAGCTTACCGGCGGGGCGGGTCTGTGGAACTAGAGGTGGGTAATTATTGATAGGAATAATAAAAAGTGGAATGTTTTGCTGATCCACCTTGACGGCCGGGGTAAAGATATTCTCTAGATGCCTATAGGCAATAGGAAGGCTTTAGCAAAAAAAACCTCCGAGTAGTTAAATATCCCGATTTTAAGTTTAGAGCAAATCGGATTTTTATGTCCACTTAGCTTTTTGAAGTAGCTTTAGAAAAAATAATACAATGATTAATCGGTTTTTATTATTCTTATTCTAATTACCTAGCGATATTATTGAAATCCAATCATTTTATCTATTGAAAAAAAAGTTGCAATAAAGTTTAAATTTTAATTATTAATTGATAAAATTTATATTTAAATTAGGTTTATTATAAGAAATTTTCAATCGATTTGCAAAAAATCAAAAAAAGATAAGGCTTAGAAAAATGATTTTTAACTCTAGTTTTATATAGCGTTGTAGTGGATTACATTTAAACGAATTCAAGCGAATTCTAACAACATTTTGTAAAACAAAATTACTAAAGCCCTCTCTAATCTATAGCGTAGAGCTTTTTAATCATGAACAATTTCAGACTAATAATGTGGATCAAATGTTCAATTTAGACTTGATGGATTTTGACAGTCTCTCTCAGGTTCGGAATTTCAGATTTCATACCCTAGAATCCAAACGAATCGAGAGAAATATGGAGTCCTTTAAGTTCCGATGGCCCATCCCACTATCATCGGTATGTTTTATATGTCCAAGTTAGTTTTCTAATCTGTCAACCAAAGCTTGCGTAACGTAACACACGCCTAAACCGATTTCAAGATCTATTGCATGTAAAAGTCCCGCTGTCTGAGACATCCGCTTTTCATTTCTCTATCTAAATTCTAAGGACCACTTTAGAAGTTTCGATAATCCACTGTTTTTTGGTTAATACATTTGGATGTAGAAGAGCGGAGTTTAACATCTAAAGCATCCCTAACTACCATAAATTTCGATGGATTTCAACATATTCAAAGAGCTTATAACCAGGGAATGGACCGGTAGTGTTATACGTGGCAAATTGTAACCCAAACAACTCTTCATGATCGTGCAATAAAACCATATGATGCTGGGAACTTTAATGGAAGTGTTGGATTATCCGGTGATGGTGATACAGTAGCTTGCATATTCAAAGCATATCTAGACGACCACATTTAGGCGCCAGGTACCAGGTGGTAGATCCTCGTACTAGAATTTCCGCCGCAAACTTAGTTTCAGATATTCTTTAGTGAATATGGTGAATAGGCACATGCATCGTCTCATCAACCGCAGATAATGTTTTCTGGTATCATTCGGAATGGGGGTCGTTTCGAGAAAGGTTGAGGCAATGAAATACTCTAGTAAGAACGCGAAAGTTATCAATATTGAAGTTAGTGCACCCAATTGTAAGTTCCTATAATTAATTCATGTATACTATAGCGTCCTTTTAAAACAATCCTGGATATATACATTAATAATACATTCATATATTAATAATTGTATATTTATTAAAAATAAATATTTTAATGGTTTAAATTGTTTTTTAGAAAATCTCAGGCTAACAATTTTTCAAAAAACATATATATATTTGTAAAAAGAAAGAAGAGAGAAGAAATATATAAAAGTTTTAATCTTTATTAACTTGAATTTAATAATCGTTAGCGATAATATCGCAAAAGTAATAGTACTATTACACTCTACAATAAGAGTATTAGTGGTACTATTTTATTAAAACAATATTTAGTAAAATAATTAGATTTTAATAATATTATTAAGAAATCAGATTATATAATTTCTAGTTATATGATTTGGTGATACGTAATCTAGAATCACGTTGGCGGTTATATCGTATTAGATATAAGAAAGTGATATATAAGAGCAGCTAGTCTATAACTATATATATATACTAGATAATACGTGAAAATAATATAGTTGCTTAAGTTGGTGTATTTAATTCTCGAGTCTATCGACATATATAACAATACAATTAAATTTTACTTTCTCTTTCGGTTTTCTACTACCCTATTAGAGGTTGGCGGAAAAATAATAAAAATAAAAATCTTAACTTTAATTCAAAATCGCTACTCACCGCTAGTCGTTACACACCGCTAAAGATTAAGCGATATGCAATATGCGATGTTTAATGTTCAATGCTTAATGTTCGATGTTCAACTATTGATTGTGGATTGTTGATTGTCAATTCTAACCTTACGATTTGCGATTTACAATTACGAGCTTTGAGTTTGGCTGTTCGGGCCGATCAATATCTTATATATATTATTGATAACGCCTTTTTACGATCTACTTTGCAGCTTGTACTGCACAACTTATAAAGCCCTAGTATAAATTTAAACAATTGATAATATAATTAGATATATATATTAAATATTACTAAATTAATGAAGTGTTTTCTAATATGTATATTAGAGATAATTTATAATTCAAAATTATAAATCATAGTAGAATTTTATAATTCGCGATCTAAAATCTAATTATTAATTGTAATCACGTGATTGTAATTTTACAAATTATAATTTATAAATGAAATAGCATATATATCTAGAATTATCTCAAAAAAACACTATATCTATTTAAAATTCTTTTAAAAGATATCATATTATATATGTTCGAGTTATAGTAAAGTCTAAGGCATGCGAGAAAATATCACCGAGCTTTTTCTTGTTCGAAATACTCAGGGGATTATTGATCTTTTGGAAACAGGAATTCGAAGAGCAAAACTCTCTAAATGAAAGGTTGTTCCTGGCAATACCACTTCGATAGTGCCCAAAAATCAGATGGATTTGTGCGCAAATGCACCATGGTCACAAATTTGGTTCTCTCCGCAATCAGTACTACCATTTTGGATCTCATTTGACACGTGATGGTGGTGTGGCTACACCAACCCCAATGAATCTGGTTAGCCAATCATTTAATGGTAGTAGATCTTTCTAGGATATAAGACGTAGATACATATTCTATTATTTCTGTAGATTTTCTTCCAGCTCCACTCATATCACAGATTCCTATACGAAATCATCATCCATACAATTCAACGCCATCAAATTCTCCGTCAACATGAGCAATTCCAGTGACAAAATTAAGGTCTTAGCACTTCACGGTTCAGGACAGAACAGCTTGGTTGGTGAACCAATATGTCTCATGAATTTAATGCACCCGACTCTAACACCCGGTCTAGGTTTTTGAAGCCGTCACAGCCTCTTTGCGCAACGAGCTTGGCGAAAGCTATGAGTGGCATTTTGTCGAGGGGGCCATTCCCGCGCCCATGGATCCTGGTGAGAAACACTATATATTACCCACTAGAACAACAGACTAATATAATCAGAGTTGGAAGGCTTTTCCCCCGAAGACGATCAGTACTTCACTTTCGCCGACATGGAAGACCCCAAGAGCATCGCACGCGTCTGTAGTGAGATATTCGATTACTGCGATACCCATGGCCCCTTTGACCTTGTTGGGTGTGAAAGTATAGGGACGGCCATTGCGGCCACCATGCTTCTAGAAAAATCCAGCAAGCCAGCGCCATTTAAAGGTGCAATTTTCTTCAACGGCGCCATCCCTCCAGCCTTCGTCGCTAGAAAGGATGACACCCATTACAATTTGAGCATCAGTATTCCCACAGCCAATATTTGGGGCAAAAACGATGCCAGGCACGCGGCCACTGCTCTCGCTCTCAGCAACATTTGCACACCTAGCATCAACGAAAATTTTATTCATGAAAATGGGAGTACCATTCCTGGATCCTCTTCCGAGAATGATTTGATCAAGGCGGTTCAGGCGATCAAGAAGACAGCCTATCGAGCTGTTTTGGCACATTGATACTTTTGAATGTATCATGTGCAGCGGATAGAGTAGAATTGGGAGGTTTGGGAAGATAGCTGCTGTTGACTTTACGCATATTTTCTTGCTGCTCCTTTCATTCAGGCTTGTGGGATATATATTATAAACGACATGTTCATTCTCAATGAACTTTTGATCATATATCAATGTTGCATTTATTTACGGCCTTTGTGGGCAATGTTATATATACTGTAATTAGGACGCGATACGGATGGATGGGAACACTAGGTGGGTGGATGATCACTGATCAAAATGGATTATTTTATCTGGCTAGCTTATGTATATGACGTGTCGCCTCTCCTTCTCCTTCTCCTCCATCAACATTGGGCGAGGTTTTTACAGTTTTGCAGTACTACCAAGCGTTCCACGAGCCCAGTTCCTTTTTAAAGAGCTCAAAGGTTTGTGTGGTGGCAGTGAAAAGCTTTGAACTGTACTTTAAGCTTGAAACCTGGACATGAAGTTTAGGGTGTAAAGTTTAGAATCCACACAGCAGCTTCAATAAGCCTAGCCTGATGAGTGTTCTTTAAGAATAAACCAACCTGAAGGCTATGCATCCTGTTAGATCGGATCCCTGTGTAGGATGTACTGTAGCTTTCTGTCCGAGTCTCTTCGAGATGAGCAAATCTCCGAATAATAATAGTTCCACATATTTACCGCATATAATCTCTTTTAAAAACTATTATTTTCTTGAATTAAAAATTTAATTCAATCGCATCCTAAGGTTTCGAGAGCACGCCATTTTCTGCCCATAAATTGGACAGTTAGGGTTGGTTTGATACTGACGCCAATTAAAAGGACGGCTGCTATGCAAAGCAGATGTATGCGTCACACGAGAAAATTCGCACAGGAAATACCATGGCGTCGCAAAAGAATTGTATTGTGCACAGTGTGACACAAGAGATCAGAGATGCCCGTTAAAATCGAAACCATCTTCATTCATTTGTCGGCAAACTAACACACCTGAAAACGTTGATCGATACATGACTCATCATATGATTCGGCTGAAGTTAAGGCAAAAGAATATTGACGGCTGGCGTTGAACAAAATGATGGGATGATTCCATGGTTGTTCAAATAGCTGTGGCAAAATTCAAAGGTGTTAGCTATCTCAAATCTTTGATTGGGTATATTTACCCCTCATCACTTCCAAGGACCATAGAACGCTGCCCCTGTGTGCACTACCTATCCTTATGGCCCTCGCTTAACGCAACCGACTTTATGTCATGAAATAAAAACTGCGTTAGTCTTAAAACAATACCTAGTTACAGCCTACACAAAACATAACATCCTCCAAATCAAAGGCGTATTAGCCATCTGGCAGCAGTGGTTTAGCATTGACGCAACTTATGTTAGGTATTCAACGTCCCAACTTCCATGTATTCCAAAATTTTGATCATCAAATACGGAGTGTTAAGATAGGAAGAGCAAGCCAGAACTAAGGTAACAATCAATATGATAGGAATAAAAATTTAAACTAATCTGCGATTTCTTCTGTCACCTGGTACACCAAGATGGTTTCAATTGAATAAAATGCTACAATCTGTACACCGTAGCCCCCGTACCCCAGTAATTCCCGCACGCCCGTCTCCCCGTATCCGTGTTCCCCCGTACCCCTTATTGTAACCCCGCACCCTTGGAATTCTACGGTTTGAATGTATGCACCCCTTATTTCGCAACCGCGAACCGAACTTATTTTAAATGGACTAGAATGTTAGAACCAACAGAAGATATCCATGGAAGTTATCAAGTTTCTTTCAGCCCTCGGCTGTTAAATATACTAAATTCTATATCTAAAAATTAGAGAACTCCTTTTAGGACTCAATAGCCAGAGTTGGCCTCAAGACTTTCTTCATTCTGGCGAGTGCCTCAATCATAATCTCCCGCTTTACAGCGAACGTGATTCTCCCCCAACCCATCTCGCCGCATTCGTCCAAGGTCGATGTCAATAGTTCATATGGGATGACCCTGCCAAGATATATCCTCCGCCCAATTAAATATTCGAGATTGACCCAACAAACTGGTACACTCGAGTGTAACGGCATTACCATTATCGAGATGAGACTCAATGAGAAATGACACACATATCAACATATCAAGCTACGAAGTCCAAATTTTGGTCATCTACATATCTGCGTCTTATTCGTTGCTGTGAAATCAAATCAAACCAACACTGCTGTTTGTACGTCCAAAAGTTGGACCATTTGGAATTTATTTTCCGCATGCGACTTGCCATAAAAGTTAGGTTTTGAGCAAAAATAGGATTATGAATTCATTAGTAGTAGCGTAGCTGTTGGAATCACCTCGGTAGTAAGTATTAAATAATACTGTTGGTTCGGTTACTCGGTGATAAGTAACTATTGATTAATAGTATATGGTAAATAAGTTGTATTGTTAAAGTGTACTAGGATCAAGTACGAAGTACGCGATCCTTATATGCACCCGCTACGCGGGCGGTGCGGCCGCTAGCGGAGTCACGTGACCGGATGTCACGTGCCCCAAATCGCGACAAATACTATAATAAAAAGTTGGATTGGTATGAATTGTATATGGATTAGAGGTTGATCTACGTGGGACCAGTGTTCTACTTAGTATTTCCCGTATTCCGTATACGGGCCCGTATAGTAGTAAGTTCTACATTTTTGATACGTATTTAGGTATATGATATTGAATTCTATATCACTAAAAATATTCAATATTATTATAATATGAAATACTACTATTAACAAAATACGCAAATACGAAGTTCTTATTAATGCAACATATGCCGCCCCTTAATTTTTAAAGCTATTCCCATTTTTGAAGTTATTCCCATTTGAAGTTATTTCTATTTTTAAAGCTATTCCCATTTTTGAAGCTATTCCCATTTGAAGCTATTCCCATTTTTGAAGTTATTGTCACGCCAAGGCCTCTGCCTAGTATAACAGTTACGTGATTGATTATGTAACCATTATAATTATATAATCAATATTTATATTAAATAATATTTTTTTTAAAAAAATTCTTTTCTTTTTAATATATTTCTTTTATTAGATTATATATTTACAATTTTATTTTTATAATTTTATATAATATATATAATATATAAAAATTATATTTATTTTATTTTATATTTTTATAAAAAATATAAAAAATTTATAAAACAATTTTGTATTTTAAAGTTTATATTTTTAAAAATGTTTTTTAATAATTATTTAAATATTTATAGATATTTAATTTTTTAATTAAAAAAATATAAATTTGTAATAAATTATAATAATATTGATTTTATGATTATACAAAACGATTTAGGGATATTATAATAAAAATTTTATAGTATATCGAAAAACAAAACGATTTTGAAATGTTATAATAAAATTTTTATAAAATACAAATTTATAATAATTTATAATAATAATAATTTTATAAATTAAAACTTTAATATAAACAAATTATTTGGATTATTAAATAATAATAAATTTTATATTACAAAATATTTATTAAAATATGTAATTATTAATCAAATATTTATTTATATTTATTTTCAAATAAATTATAATAAATTTTATATAATAAAATATTTATTAAAATATTAATTATATTTATATATTATTAATTAAATATTTATTTATATTTATTTTTGAATAAATTATAATAAATCTTATATTTATTTTTGAATTGATATAGGGAATTTGTTTTATTAATAATAAAATAACTTTTTTATTTATTTTTATTTGTAATTATTTTGAAATCAAATTATTTTTTTAAATAATATTTTTTTTTAATAAAATAATAATTAATTAAATATATTTTTTTTAATTATTAAAATTTTTTTTTTTAATATAAAATAATTACAATTTATTAATAAAAAATATTATATTATTATTTAAATATAATTTCAATTTTATTATAATTTTTTTATTATTTAATAATATTATTAATAACGATAAAGCTTATATTCGATACAATTTCTTTTTAAAAAAAAACAAATTCGATATTACTTTTTAATTAAAAAAATTTAAAAAAACTAAAAAATTAAAAAATTTTAATTTAAAACAATTAATTTTTATATTTGTTTAAATAAATAATATATTTTATAAATATAATAATATTATAACAATTTATAATAAACTTATTTTGCTTTATAATAATCAAAAAATATTAATTTTTAAATTAAAAAAAAAACTTGAAATTATTAATAATTTTACTATTAATTTTGATAATATTACAAAAAACAAAGTTTTAATTATTTTTAGTTAAAATGTATAGATTTTTGATTTTAATATAAAGGTTAATAAATTTATTATTATTCAAAAAATATATTAATAAAAAATTATTAATTTTATTATTATTATTTAATAATTCAAAAAAAATATAAAAAAAGTAATTGTTACAATTATAATTAATTTTTATTTTTATTAATTAATATAAATTTTTTTTTAATTTAATTGAATTTGAAATTAATAAAAATAAACGACAAACTTTTTAATACAAATTTTAATAATTTCGAATAATTCAAAAATTAAATATAAATAATTTTTATATATTAATTAATTATATAATATATATATTATTATAAATTAATAATAAAATTATTATTTATTTTGTATTTTAATTTAAAACTAATAATTTAAATTTTTTTATATTAACAAAAGAAATATTCAAAATTTTTATACAAATTTATAAAAATAATAATAAAATTAAAATAATTTAAATTAAATATTACAAATTGTTTTAAAACAAATAATTATTTATTTGATTTTAAAAAAAATTTTAACAATTTTTTATTAAATTTGAATTTATTAAAAAAATTATAATTAATAATTTTTAATATAAAATTAATAAAAATATAAAATAAATTATAATCTTTTTATACAAATATATAATAATTTAAAATTTGGAATACAAAACTAATATAATAATTATAAATATTAAATAATTAAATATAATTAAGAAATATAAGTTAAAATACAAAAAAAAGATTAAAAAAAAAAATATTTTTAATTTTATTATTTAAAATTTAAAAAAAAAATTAAAATTTTTATATTTAAATAAATAAAATTATAAACAAAAAATGTTTATTTTATTTGTAAAAAAATTAATTATTTTATTAAAAATTGTTTTACAAAAAAAAATATATTTAAATTAAATAAAATTATATTATAATAAAAAAAAAGTAATTTTTGGTTTAAATATATTAGGGATTATAATATAATTACAATTTAATTTCAAAAATTCTTTGAAATTGCAATTTTATTGATTTATATTAATTAATTGCAATTTTATATTTATTAAATTTATATTTACAAATAAAATAATAAAATTTATTAATAAATTATTTAAAAAAACAAAAATATTAATATTAATTTTTTTTAATATATATTATTTTAATAAAAATTTTATTAATAAAATTATTATTATATTTATTTGCAAAACAAAATAAATTGAATTTATATTTTTATTTCGATTATACAAAATAAAGATTTTTAATAATAAAGTCTTTAAAATTACAATTAATTATAAAAAAATATTTATTTAAATTTAAATATATAATTATATTAATATTATAATATTTTATATTATAAATATATTTTATTAAATATTAATAAAAAATAAATAAATATAATAATATAAGATTATAATTTATATAAAAACAAAAATTATATTTTTTAAATTAAAATTTTATTTATATTTTAATGTGTTAAAAATCGAATTTCCGAAAAACCAATTAAAGTTTATATTTTTGATAAAGAATATAAAGATAAAGAATATATTTTTAAAAATTGATAATATAATGTATTTTGTATTAAAAATTATTTTAAAACAAAAAATTATTAAAATTTTTATATTTAATAATAATTTAGCTTTTGTTTTTATAAATTTAATTTTATTATATATTAATATAATTAATATTTCTTTTTTTTAATAATTTTAAAATAAAAAAATATTTAAATTTTTGTTGTTTTTATAATAAATATTATAAACAAAAAATATTAATAACAAAATATAAAGATTAAACAAAATAATAAAAAAATTTTGTATAAAAGAATTTGATTTGATTATTATAATTATTTAAATATATTTAAGAAAAGTAAAATAGATAAATTCTTTTTTATAATAATTTTGATTATTATATTAAATTTAATAAACTTAATATATTTAATTATATATTATTATTCTAAATATTTAATAAAAAATTAAATTTTATTAAAAAATATATTAATAACAATTTTAAAAAAGATTTTATTAAATCCAATAAAATAGTTTTTATATTCCTAATCTTATTTATTTGAAAATTTAGGGGTAAATTATAATTTTATGTTGATTATTGTAAACTTAATTTTATTATTAAAAAAAACATTTATTTTTTATTTTTAATTAATAAGATTTTGATTTAAATAATCAAATTAAAATTTATAATCAAATTTAAATAAAAATTAAAAAAAATATAGATTTAATTATATTTTGTATAAGATTTGGATTATTTTGTTACAAAATTATATTATTTGAATTATATAATAGATTAATTATATTTTAATATTATATTAATTGTCACGCCAAGGCCCCTGCCTAGTATGACAGTCACGTGATTGATCATGTGACCACCATGGTCACATGATCAACGTCTATATTAGATAGTGTTCTTTCCAAGAGGATCCTTTCCTCTTCAGCATAGTTCTTTTATCAGATTGTATATCTACGATTTCACCTTTATGATCCTATATGACGCGTATGACATTAATAATATATTTTGAAAATTTTTAAATGTTTTTATATTTATTTATATAAACAATATTTTAATTTATAATAAAAATTATAACGAATATATTAATTATATATATTAAATATTTAATATTTTTAAAAAAGCTGGTTTATAAATTGATAATAAAAAATATAAATTTTTTATTTAAAAAATTAAATTTTTAAATTTGATTTTATTAATTAATAATATCAAAATAAATTTTATAAAAATTTAAATTATTTTTAATTAAAAATATTTTAAAAATATAAAAAACATTCTTTACTTTATAAGTTTTACAAATTTTTATAAATGATTTATTAATAAATATTTCTAAATTTGTAAATTATTAATTAATTTGTAAATCAAAATTAATAAAATATTTGATTTTAATTAAATCTTTAATTACAAAAAAATATTATTATCTATATTTCTATTTTAATATATTTTAATCAAAATAAAAAAATATTTATTAAATATAATATTTTTAATTATATTATTAAAGATATTTTTTTTTAAATTAAAAATAATAAATAATTATATTTTATTATTTATTTTTTTAAAAAAATAATATTAATTAAATATAATTATAAAATTTATAATAAAAAATTGTTTATTATTATTTATTATTTTAAAAAATAAAAAGTTAATATTTAAAAAACCGAAATTCCAATAAATATACTTATTAATTACAAAACATTTTAATATTATATAATTACAAAAAAACTTATTAAACAATAAACCTAATAAACTATATTTTTCATTAATTATAATTTTTAAATAATATATCAATTAAAAAAAAATAACAATAAAACTAATATATTAAACTAATAAATTTAAAATTTTTTATATAATAAAATAAATAATAGAATTTAATATTAATAATAAATTATTTTAAATTATAATTAAATTTATTTAAATATTTAATTTAAAATTTGTATTATAAATATTTTTAATTTATTTTATAACAAAATAAATTTTAATCTTTATTTCATAATATTAAATATATAATATAATAATAAATTTTATAATTAAATTATAATAATAATAAAAAACAATATTTAATAAAATAAAAAAATCTTTTTAATATTTTGTTTTATTTTAAATAATAAATTATTTTGTTATAAATATAAAATTTAAATCTCAAAATCTAAAAATTAATAAATAAAAATTATTATTAAAATTTATAATTAACTAATTATTAATTATTTCAATAATATTAAAATTTTAATAATTTTGAAAAAACAATATTACTAACTTTATATAAATAAAAATGTTTTGTAATATATATATAATTATTATATCTACCAAAAAATTAAATATTTATAATAAACTTATTAAAATATATTTTATTTATTTTTAATTCTTATCTAATTATAATAAAATATATTTATAAATTTTATTATCAAATTATTATTAAACTTTAATTTTAATATAATATTGATTATAATTAATTAAATAACCAAAAAATAATATTTTATATTTTATTTTATAAATAATAAAAAAATATTTATTTAAAAAACAATTAAACTAATTATTCAATATATTTTTAAATTATACAAATTATTTAATTTTATTATCTTCAATTAAAAATTGCAATTTATCTTAAAATTATAATAATATTTATTTTATATTTTGCAAATTTAAAAATACAAATTTATATTTTATTACCCTAAATCAAATAAATAAATTAAAAATATTAATAAAAAAATAAAACGATATCTTTAAATATATATATTTTATCAATAAAACAATTAAATAAAATAATTTACATTTACAAAATTTATAATAAACAATATTATCTTTAATATTACAAAAATATCCCCGTTTTTCATTAATAAAGATTTTAGTTTTTAAATAAACTTCAATTTTTAATCAATTATACCCTAAAATCAAAATTTTAAAAAAATTATAAATAAAAAAAAAGTTTTTGATATTATTTAATAAATAAAAAATATATAAAATATTTTTTGTAATAAAATAAATCTTATTTAAACTAAAATAAAAATTTTTATTAATAATAAATAAATTTCAATATTATTATTTAAAATAAACAATTTTATCTTTTTAAATATTAAATAATTAAAATTTAAACAATTTTTTATTAAATTAAAAAATAAATTTGTTAACCTTTTTTTAATTAAAAAAATATTTAACAATTTCTTTTATAAATTTATTTTATTAAAATATATAAAATGTTATAACATTTTTTATATATCAATATTATAATATAATTCAAAAAATCTTTTATTTAATTAATATATAAAATAATTTATTATATTAATAATAATTAATAATAAAAAAAAATTAAAATTAAAATATATTTTAAATTCTAAACTTTATTACAAATAATTATAATACAAAATTTAATAATTAAAATATCCTCCCAATTATATTTATTATAATATTTTTAGTTTTACATATATAAAAAAAAAAGTAAAAGTTTTTTATATTACTTATTTAAACCAACCCGGGCCTAAAAGTAAAAAAAACTAATATAAAAAAAAATAAGGCTAATTTATATTTTTAATATTTCAAATTTATTTTTAAAAAAAAATGATATTACATTAAAACCTTTATTTAATATAATAATTATATAATCAATATTTATATTAAATAATATTTTTTTTAAAAAAATTCTTTCCTTTTTAATATAATTCTTTTATTAAATTATATATCTACAATTTCATTTTTATAATTCTATATAACGCGTATAACAATTATTCCTATTTTTAAAGTTATTTCTATTTTTCAATTAATCCCTTGCAATATTATTTGCAATATTAATCTATAATATTACAAGGGATTAATCTAATCTATAATATTATAAAGGATTAATCGATAATATTGTAAGGGATTGATTAAAAAATAAGAATAACTTTAAAAATGAAAATAACTTTAAAAATGGAAATAACTTTAAAAATGGAAATAACTTTAAAAATGGAAATAACTTTAAAAATAGAAATAACTTTAAAAATCAATAATGTAATATAGGAATTTCAATATTTTTCTAATATTTTAATATGTTATATGCGTTATATAGAATCATAAAGGTAAAATCGTAGATATACAATCTAATAAAAAAACTATACTAAAAAAAAAAAGATTCTTTTGGAAAAAAATATTATCTAATATAGATGTTAATCATGTAACTATAGTGGTTATATAATCAATTACATAACTATTATACTAGACAAAGGCTTTGGTGTAACACAATATATCCTTATAAATACCTGTATTAAATGATATTTATGTAAATAGTATAATTCGCCTTTTATATATACGATATATTGTATAAGATTCTCAATACGCGCCACCGTTGTACGGTAGTATACTAAGTAGAACACTGCGTGGGACTCCCTAGTGAATCTACCATGAGGTCTAAGGCCGCATGTACGATTAAGTAGTATCGCGACAATTTCGTATATTAAAAAGATTTTATAAATACATCAGATAATGGTTCCTTCTTTTATTCTTCAAGTTTCGAGTGTTCAAGAACGTTAATCTCAAGTTTTAGACAATTTAGACTTCAACATCTACCTACCTAAGTAGTTTACAATAGGCTTACAATCAAAAGGCTATCTGAAAATGATAGATAATAGTTCGTTTAAAGTCCTTTTCGATTTGAATACTAAAGAATTATGATCCCAAATACCTAATGAATGATAGATTATCCACTATTCTTTTCAGTTTCGATGTTAAAATTATTCTAATTCCTAATATTAAGCTTATAGACTAAGATATTTACATACAGCTCATACAATGAAGAAACTGTCGTCCGATTATAACTACCAAGATATTGACTTGGGCACTTAAATTTGGCTAAACATCTAATTGGGGCTCATCGGGGAAAACATTGTTTCAATTTATCTTCATCTGGGGTTCATTTGATGAAGATTGACATCAAACCATACCTATTTCCCCTTAATTGTGATGAAATGAAGGCATTTTCCAGACAGAATAAAGCAAAGTGACTAAGGAAATAAGTAATTAGGGCTCACCAGGCGCCCCTGAGCCCCTAAATCATGGCACTTGTAAAGGAAATATCGGTGATTTAAGCTCTAGAGGTCTAGAAATCTACATTTGGCAGTCAAATTTTCATCAAAATCACAATGGAATCATGTAGAATGCATCTGAAAAAAGCAAATCATAATATGCATTAGGTCATGGGCTAGCTCTGTAGTAAACACCTGAAAGATCTCGCGAACCCCCCTCATTTCTTCGAATTAGCTCTGAAAAATAACTATTAGGGCGCTAGACGCCTAGAAAACTCCCCCAATGACCCATTTTCAACGTGAAAGTCGCGCAAATATCAATAAAACTAGCCTATAAAATTGTAAAACATCCTTATTGCTCAAATCATCTTTCATCCTCATTCAACTGACCCTGATTTTGACCCCAATTTTGGCTACGGCGTTGGGGTGGCTCTCGAAAACCATTAGATTGATCCTTATTGGGAGATTTCCGCGAGAACCCAAGGTGGTCTTCTGCGGAGAGCGCATGTCTAGATGAAGGGGTGGCATGTTGGGTATGCATGTCGGCCATGGTGCGAGCAGCATCTAATTCCATCATGTACCTCGGAGTTTGAATTCTGCGCTCCATCTGGGGCTCATATTGCGGTACAAACATGCTAGATCCATCGTCTTCGGGGCTAGGCACTCTGAGAACGATAGCGCGATGTTGAGGGCGATTGAAGGCATGACTAAAGGGTGCGGGAGCAGCAGAGTCTCTTTGAAACTGATCCTCACGACGAAAGCGGTGTGTTTGACGCTCGGGGCCTCCAGGAAGGGGTTGCCGATGATGCAATGTCGCATGCTCAGCATGTGTGGGGTATGGTAGATCAAGAAGTGCGTAGGGACGAGCGGTAGTAGGAGCGTAGGGGGGAAGAGTAGGAGCGTAGGGAGGAGGAGTAGGAACGTAGGGGGGAGGAGGGGCTCCATAGTAATTATAGTAAGCGCTTGATGGTGGACCAGCGGCGATTGAAGGACCAATATAACGTTCTGGGGCTATGTTTTGGCCTTGAAAGTCCATGGAAGAACCCTCAGGAGCAGAAGAGTTGCCCATTTGGTGACCATTTGTGGTATAAGGCGGCAATTCCGTGCTGTGTGTTTCAAAAGTAGAGTCATCTCGTGACCCCATAGGACCAGCTGAGCGGTGATTGAGCTCTCTGGGAGCCACTTGCGCATCTGGTATTTTTCTAGCCCTCTGTTTAGCTTTTTTGGCACGAGAGCCGCGTGCTTTACCACCGGTACCTCCATGATCTGATGGTGGACCACCGGTACCTCCATGATCTGATGGTGGACCACTGGCAACCATCATCTTAGCTCGAACCTTGCCCCACTTCTTCTTGACAGTTTGATACCAGTGCTCATAGAGCATATTCTTTTTATATTCTCTACGAGCCAAAGGCCCCATCTCCTCCTGCATCATAGCCGCAAGTTCTGCCCATGCCATGCCTGAACTGGGATCGTAACTGCCGCCCGGCCCATTGTACTGGGAATTTACCATGACCACATCGACAAAATATTTTTGCTCTTCTGGGCTCCAGAATTTCCCACCCATCTTTTAGTATTGTTAAATTAGATGTGGAAATAGATGTTGTTGTAAAGTGTAATTAGAATAGCCGGGCCTTATTGTGAAGCTGTGGCTGGTACTCGTGGTTGAGGTAGGTGAGGTGTGGGTATTATTCCTTGAAGGGACGGAAGAGATATGAGGGTGTTTAAATATCAAGTAACTATCGTATGATCAGCAAGATTGTTCATAAAGTGGCTTATAAATGCTTCAAAATAAATCGTACCATGTTAGTAAGAGAATAATCGGCTATCAGATATCTTTAGGGAGGCGAAATCTAGGTACCTTTGGTGCTAGAAGCGTCAAAATTTGTCAAAACTCGAAGGACTGTTGAGGTATGGCTGACCAAGGCGCAAAGATCGAACGTGGCCCGTCTAATTGTAGAATCGAATGGTTATTATGGTGTGATGAGTGCTGTAGGTGTTTGTTCCAAAGGAATAACTTTTTGGGAGGGAAGATCGATTAGCAGGAGGCTCAAAGTGAGGTCAACTCGAGATTTTGTGGGTAATAAAGAAAGATAGAGTACTGACGAGGCTCAAGGAAGCTTGTCCTATAGTTGCAGCTTCTTGAATAAATATCAAGAGAATATTTGATTGTCCAGAGGGCTCCCAGTAGCTTCAATCGTGTATATTATCCCTGGTTTTGGTTGAATATCGCTGAGAATTGGGTCGAAGAAAGGGTAAACTTGAGACTTTGGGGCAGTTGAAGGTAATAAGAGTAAGACTAAGGTCCAAAGAAGCTTTAGTTATCTTGAAAGCTTCTGGTTAAGATAGTCAAATGTCAAACTGTCGTCCAGAAGCAGTTCGAGCGTTGTTGTGGTGTTTATTTAGAAGTAAACGTGATCGCAAACGAGAAGGAATCTTTTATTTTGAAGATTATCTTCAAATTTTCCAGGTAATCGAGGCTAGGAAGACCTTGATAGCAGGTCTAGTGTATTGTTGAGCCGTCGATGGGGGAATATCGTGACTTTTCACGGCCGAATAAGGAACTGTTGAGGAGTTTTTGTCAATATCGGGGAGAGAATGATCAAAAGATGGCGTGATATCCCGGATACAAGTGAAGGATGGCGTTATATCGATGATAAAATGGATCTAGATATCGGAGGAAACCGTGTTAGCAAGATAGAGTCGGTATTCTGAAGGTGAACGATCAAGAAAGGGATTAAAGGGTAGTTGCGGACAGTATTATATAAATTTTATACCATAAAGCTTGAGTACAAGCAGTTCCAACAGTAACCTTGATTTGAAAACTATCTATATCGATAGAGAATTCTCTACAAACTGTTTTCCGATCGAATTGGACCGCAATAGTCTGTATATTCGAGACAAAACCGTTCGTCGGGACGTGGAAAACGAATTATATTCGTTGCTATTTTGTGAAAATGTGGAGTAATCCTATTTCAAGAAGCTTTCTGGGGCTAATACACGATCAAAGAGCTTGAGATAATTGTCAATAATATTTCAAATACCTAGGTAGGTTGTAATGAAAGAATTTGAAGGATGATGGGCCAAGATGTGGGAAGAAAGGCACGGTACGAAATATAAAAATGAGTCAGGGGCAAATGTTGAAATGGTATGTTATGTCGGGAGTGAATCGGGTTCTTTCATTAGGCAAAGTACATTGGATGCTCTCTTGAGTCCTTCGAACAGATTGAGATAAAGGGCTTCTATTCTTTAGTATCGCAGACCCCGAACCTCTGATTGATATGTTGTCAACAGGTTCTCCTAAATTCATAGAGCATTGAGCCAAACACCCCAAGCGAGGACATTAATAAGGAGCCTCCAATGAGAGATAGATATTACAGTGGAAGAGCTGTAACATCTGCATGGGAGATGTTACTTCAAGATGATCATAGTACCACGTCAAAAGAAGCACCAGCACCAGCAGCAGCCTGAAACTCAATTAGAGCTGCCAATTGACTATGTGATACCTGAAGCGAGCATAAAATTAAGGTTAGTACCACAGTAGACTAACCGCAAGATTGTCTATCTATAACAGATCACTTAGTATATACCGTAAACATTAGCTTAGTGAGGTAACAGTATACAGTAACGAAAGCTTTGGGGCTTGAGAAGCTCATATACAATTAGATATAATCACACTGAAACAACAAGGGCTAGATTGTACAGGATAACTATTAACTAGGTAACTATATAAACACCAAGATAGAAGCGAGGAAGAAGCCCTCTTCACTGGCAGGATTTGGCAAGGAGGATGTATGGCAAAAGCTCGTAACTTGTCCTGTCTATGCAAGCAGATCTTGGCAGATGCGACGGCTAGGTTACTATTACGTGGATAGATAGTCAAGAACAAGTAACATGCCATCAATATTGTAGAATAAGATTATCAAGTTCAGGAGAGTTTACCAAGTCCAAGGGCCAGGTCGTCAATATCATTCCATATCTTATTGTTAGGTAGATTATAGTGTATACACTGTGGATAGGCTCTTGAGGAAGCATACAATGGGAATGTCTGTTTGATATACCCCAGAGAGATTGGACTGCCAGAAAAACGAAGGTTACTGATTGTGTAAGCCATGATAGCATTTAAGTGACCCGCAGCTCTGAAAAGATCCCTTACAACATCTTGTCTCTCTTCACTGGTCCTCAATCTCCTCACCTCGCCTTTCCATCCTTCTCCTGTATACTCATGCCGCAACTCATCTTGAAAAGTATTGTGGTTTTGATTATCAAGGCCGTTAAAGAGTCGTGAAGGCGAGTGTGAAATGCGGGTACTATCGACAGCATGATTGTTGCATTTGACGATGAGGCCCATCAGTAATTGTGGCAGTGATGGAACGAATGAAGGGGCTTGTGTAACGAGAGTCGAATCAATTGGCTTGGGTCGGTGTGTCGGTGCGATAGGTTGGAAAAGTCGTTGGTCGTTCTTGATACAAGGGCAAGAGGCCCGCAGGGTTTTGTGGTTTCAGTGGATATGACTCAAATATATTGATTAGGAGCTGTGTATCCGGTGCTGGTTTGTTGAGGCTTGGTAAGACCTAAGAACCAGAATAAGAATATTTGTTAGCCTTGACTCGAGGAAGAGCAAAAGGAAGAGCAAGTATGTATGGGAGGCCGTGAGGGGAATACAATGTTTGCGGATAGCAGGAGTTTGGTTGGTTGCAAATCTCTTGGTGGAGAGGAGAGATTTCTAACTTGTTATTGTTATTGCTGATGCTGATGACTCTAAAGATTATATCAATCATTCGAACAACCCAGGTGTTTGCGCTTTAGGATGACAAAACATTGTTGGATGGTTATGGAGAATAAGGAAGAAAACATGGGATTATGGATGGATGGTGGGCTTTTTGTGCCCAGAGATACATACAATAAGTCTGTAAGTCATTCAAAGAACTTTCTTTGTTTAACGGAGATTTTCTAGGTTGGTACTATTACGGTGGAATCCAAGAAGAAATATTCCAATTGCTTGGTGATTGATATCAAACGATCTTTTGCTGCAGGCTATTTACATTGGCTTCGACAAAGCTACCAACTGATCCAGATAACTCTTCAAAGGAATGACCAGAATCAAAGACTTTTACTGTTCAGGTAAGATGAAACCCTACATCAACCGAGCTTTAAGAATACTGCCCAACAGAAGCACAAGGCATTTACTAATAGGTTATACTTAAAGAGATGCCATCAAAAGCAACAGCGAGGGGCAAGCGCTACAACACCAAAGAGCAAACGTCACATATAAGCAGACATTATGCAATGGCTCTGTTATTTCGATGGCCTGACTCGATACAATAAAAAAGCAGATCCAATCGTGCGTTCCATTCACTCACCTCTCAAATGCAAACGAGGCCCTAAATGTTCAAGGTCCTCACAACAAAAACTTGAATGCATACGATAACTAAAAACCAGAAGCCAAACAACGCCCAATATAAATCAACACCGGTGCCAGAAGTCGGGGTAAACATATTAAAGCCCCCGGAGAACACAATCTCCACGCGAAGCGACTTGCTACACTCTGAGTACAAAAGGGGTCTGGTATGCGGAGCCTGGGCATTCGTCGATCGACTCAGGCGGCGATAATCAGGTCGACTGAAATTCAAAATAGTATACTAGGTTCTAGGTCACACGGCCTCAGCGCATCTATGATCCAACTATTCGGCGAGCTCAGCGGAACGCCTCCCTATCATCTCAGCTCCTGCTATACCATAGAGCATCAAACAATTACACGGGTATCATGCGGTGGAGTCTATGGAACAAACAATCCCTTGATTGAAGAGTCTTCTATGAGACAGGAACTCATCATTTTCACATCGTTGCTTAATGGCAGCAATGGGCATCTTATAAAGTTTTCATTAAATCATTGACCGCTTTCGCAGCAAACCTCTTCCTCTCAGCTTCAGGCAAATCTGCACCCATATCTATTTATGTTAGTGTATCATTCTTCCAGTGAGTACAAGTCTCTGACCTTTGACTGCTTGCATTCTTAACATCAGAGCTTCAAGCTGATCTACTCCATCCTCATTTTCAGCTTCCTCATCCGCGCCCGTCTTTCCGGTGGATTCGCCCTGAATAGCCTGTTTCATGCCGAACATCTCCATCTCCATCTCAGCCGCTTCGATGCCAAAGCCAAAGCTTTTACTTTCATCGCCGTCATCCTCAAAGTCTCCTAGATCAATACTCTCTCCATCATCCTCACCACCCTCCCATTCATTGGCTTCCAAAGCTTCCTTCAACCTCTCGAGGCCCATAGGTTCTGTGGGTGTCAATCATAAGGCATGCCCGTTTCCTTGAAAAGATTGCTTACCCGAATACTCATTTTTGCCCTTACTTTCAAAGTCAACGAACTCGAAACCATGCTCCTGACACAATTCCTCCCACTCATCGAAGCTCTTTTCCAGGTACGGAGTTGTGGACTGCGGCATCGCCACAGCTAAACAAACACCATCCCACGTATAGCCACAACCTTCCTTGACAACTTCGGCCACACTTTCTAGAAGAGTCTTGAAAGCTTGCAACTCGGTTTCATCGACGGGCTTTCGGAAACATACAATAAAGGCACCAAGTACTGTCAAAACTTCTCGAGCTTCTGGTGCCAAAAATTCTTTTGACCATATCTCAGGCTCATGTATCTCATCAAGCCATATTGGAACGCTTGCGGTGTAGTAGTTGGTTTTGATAGACCAGTCATGGGTGATACCTGCAATTGAGTCCCCCGTGAGAGCAGGCGCAGAACCCGTGAGACCTACAAACAAAGGTCAATATCAATGTTCATGTATAGAAGTATAAGTGATGTTCGAACCCTTAAGCAAATCTACAAGACCAGAATCAGGTCTACTAACAGCTAAGATACGCCTTGGATGTGAGATTTCCATTGTTATGTTGATGGTATTGTCAGGACAAATACAAGCAGAAACATTGAGATGATGTTTATGTCGGAAGTATTTTTCCCGAGCCGAAGTTTCTCCTTGTCTCATTGGTTCGGTTTCTCACCAGCACAAATATTAAGAAATAGGCATGGAAGAAGCATGAGAGAAGTACGGTAGTTATCTTTGGTCTCCAGGAGGATGCATATGTGCTCCTCATTGTTCTGCTCTAGCTCAAATGCCAGCAAGGAAAAATCTCCTCCCCCAGGTATGCTTGTGCACTGGGTCATCCTCAATATTCGAGCTTATAAAGCTCTCTCCTGCCCAGACAAACTGGCTTTGAAATGAATTATAAGTCCCCCCTCAAACGCCGACATTTGACAAAATATTCTTTCATCCACATCTTATGTGAGTCTCTCAACCTCTTGGTGCTCCTCGCCCGCTTGCCCTCGCCCTGCTAACTGTAGCCCTTCCTCTTGCCAATCCCACACCTCTGCCCCTGGTATTTCTGCTCCTGAACATAGGCGCGTTCCTATAGTAACTGATATCAGCCTTGCTCGTAACTATTCATGAAGCCCAAGATATCTGCACATCTGCTCCGTCGCAATGATCCTAGCTTGACTAACCTCAGCATATCTGGGACAATAAAGAATCGCACGTGTGAGCCTCGAATGTAGACTTGATCTAAATGACTGACACGACCATCGCGCGCTGTAACAGTAATATCTTTAAGTTGAACATTCATGTTGTCTTCCGCTATAATAACGTCGAGTCAGCACCTTCCTTTCCTGCCAATAGAGAGCTTGAGAATAGTTATGGGTAGTCGCACCTTCTAACAGCTTGCCACGGTAGACCTGACCGGTTGTAATCTCGAGAGTAACAACATGACCCTAATAAACCGTAGTTGTCAGCAGCGATCATGGCAGAGGTTAAATTTGGGCATTGGAGCATATAGGAAAGAAATGCACGAACTTGTGCCTCGTTCAAGAGCTTGATTGGTATTCCGATTGTGCTCGTCATGGTGGCTGATGATTAAATGTAGTACAAGAAATGAACCAAAGAGGAATGGGGATCTGCGAAAGAGTTGTCAAAAGCTGGAGCGCGTCGTGAATAGTGTGAGTGTCTAAGTGAAGCTTTGGCTCTATCAGAATAATTTGGCGCTGGCGATCTTGAAGCTTTCGGTAACTTCCGTCCGTCGCCTTTAAGCAATCCCCCTCAAAATTATTGTTCCGCTCCGAACATCAGAACCGTTTATCTAGGTACATCAATGGATATGAACACTCTCAACTTATCAGCAACGGTGAATATATTTCGTCTTCTTGTAAGACCGACACTGGTTTTGCCTCAAGCAACAGTTGCCACGTTCAACCACCTGCCGATTCCTCTCAACTCGGCTTTTGAAAAATATAAAAATGCTGATATTAGGGCTGTAGTGTTGGACAAGGATAATTGCTTCGCATATCCTAAGTCCAATGATATACACAAGCCTTACAATGTATGTTTTCAAGTTTATGTTGAGATTTTTTAAAGTCGCTGGTTTATGCGGAGGGGCGTGCTTCAATCCGCGCCATGATATCTACTACTTTCATCAATTTTGTTTCGTCTGCTCTTCTTTCTCTTTTTCGGGAGAAATGTGTCATGGAATCTCCGTATGATATTAACCCATATTAGGACAATTTCAAAAAGCTCCGGGAGGCTTATCCAGGCCGGCGGCTTCTGATCGTTTCTAATACAGCGGGTGCTGAGTCTTTAGATCGTTTTGGTAAACTTGCTGCCGAAGTTGAGAAGTCTACAGGCGTCACGGTCTTGCCTCACGCTTCCAAAAAGCCTGGTTGCGGCTCAGATATCATGGAATACTTTCTAAAGTATCCCGAGACTGGAGTCACGAGGCCAGATCAGATAGCAATTGTCGGTGATAGACTTACCACTGATGTCATGATGGCAAACCTGATGGGCAGTTATTCCGTATGGATTAAAGATGGAGTTGTACCAGTGGAAGAAACAAGCGTAGTGAGTACCATAGGCATCATTACAAGTTCGATCTGATGGATATTCTCTAGTTTGCAAGGTTAGAGCAAAAATTTGCTGGATTTTTTATTCGAAACGGTTATGAGGCTCCAGAACCGGCAAGCCCGTTCGAGAAATAGACTCATCGTTACTCCTCAGTGAAAGGACGTCGTGCTATCTAATCAAACCAACACTCTTGCCTAGTTCTACGTCAACCATTTCATTCTCGCAATCAAATGCGCAAAAATACTACCATGGTACAGTATGCTGTATCTGTGCAATTCTCACATGGAGAACGAAGACCCGAAGCGTGTAAAGACTTATTCGAAGCACCCTGCACATCGACAACGAGAGGATAAAACACCACGATTGGCATTCGTGATAGCAAGGAAATGGAGAAGGAAACATTTGTGATTGTTCTAGCTGACGCGACAGAAACATCAATTCAATGAACAAGGCAGCTTGAGCATGGTTTATTTGTGAGAATTATAGAACTTACACAAAATCAAATTTTTCCGCAAAGCATATTACAGGTCCAAGCTATTTCCCCCTTTTTCTTCACCACCAGTGCTCTGCCTCTCATATTGTTTGCTTCTCTTAGTACTTACTCTCCCTCTCGTCTCAAAGACTACTTGGACCTTATACGGTGCGATTATGGTCTAGAATACACCGGCCTAACTAGAAAATACCTGACCTTACCGGAGTTTTTTGAAATACAAAGCAACAACTATGATGAGCTTGGGCAACTTAAGTCTGGCAGCTTGGGGCCCATACAAATCGATATCTTTTGGATTTCCTATCCCCGTCAACACCAGAGCACAGGAAGACCTTTTCGCCGTCTCATCTTGGAACATTGAGTTCATATCGCGTTATGATAAGAGATTCCAATATTCTGAATTGCAGGCCAACATTGACACCGTTTGTTAAATTTCAGTTGGTAGTTTCTATGTATTTCACATGTTAGATCTATTTGGTATATTGAACCTGCTTGGTATATTCAGTCCATTTGGAATATTAAGCTAAGTTCCGAGATTCATAGTTTTTCGGACGTGGAGAGCTTTCGTATCCGGATTGCAGTCGGAATATTGTGAAATCCAGCTTACGATGCATCGTCGCTGAAGACATGACAATGTGTTTGATATGGCAGTAGCTCCCGCTTTCCTGCCTATCTCCTCCCATTATTGTTTGTCATATATGACTACATGCGCGTGTCAAAATGCAAACGAAGGTCAATTCTCCAAGATTGACGTGCGATCGGGATACAGACGCAGAAACTGTTTCTGTTTAAAGATTTCGTAAGGTATTTGCGTGGCAGTTCTCTACGGAGTAACTATGTTCCCAAACAGATGGAACATACCGAGCCTTATTGTGCATGTAATAAATGTTCCAACGTCAGACCTTGGCCAGAGAAATAGCCCCACAGTCTCTTCTCGGTCAAAAAGATTTGAGAACCCTTGGCTTCCTACATTCGACAAACCCTACCCAAAACAATAAGATAGTCTCGCTTTGTTTCCTATATTCGAGCAATCGCAAGCGAGACTGTCCGCATTGAAAACCTTATCATGATAACGGTCGAGCCTCAACAAGCCCTTCTCGAAGTTTATGCGACTACAGTTTGACAGTCGTGCGGTAGATCTTGTGGGGAGCAGTCTCCATTAGGAAGGCCAAGCGTGATACAGGGGCAGCCATGCCATGACTGTCGTCTGAACTTGGCACACGAAATAACAATAGGGAATCCCAGCTTACATCCTGCTAGTGGTGTTATGCATCAAACAAGAACAAGAATATGACATAATATATTTGTATGACGGGTGAAGTTGTTATCTGGTTATTTTTGGCTCAACAGTAAGCTGTTTCAGGCTGTTTTGGCAGGAATATTGTGGGGCCAAAAATACTACCTAACAAACGGGGTGGATTTCGTGATTTCTCGGGATGAACACATTTGGGAACAAAAGGACGAACGAGAAATTCGGGGCTGGTTCTACAACAAGCGCTGATAATTCGGCGGTTACTGTGACTCTGAAGTTTAAAATCCCCATGAGACTGGCGTAGGTAAGAAAAGCCGCCGCCGTGTCATGCATACACCTAGCAAGTTGCATAAGGATCTCAGTCATCAATAATATCCATACCGGTAGCCATGCGTATCAAGATGTTTACGGCGAGGTATGGCCTCATCTTTGTAAGAGTCCTGTAAAATACCATGGGGGCGATCTTCTCGCCGTCTTCGACACTTCGGTTATTCTCAGTACTATTCGCCCTATCTTCGTAACATGTGATATTTCAAGTTCTTAATTCGAGTTCTGTTTACGATCATCCGTGACAAAAGATCAACATGTGCGAGAGAACATCGGAGAAACTTCTGAATGGAGTGGAACACACACGTGAGCCGCTCATCCATGCTTATGCTTAGGCTTATGCTGTGCGGTTTGACGTTTTAGGCCGATATTTCCCTGCAAAAGAATAGGCTAATGTCTTCCTACCCCTTTATGCATCCTTTATGGTGGGGGTGAACTTTGAAGATAGCATCTTTATCCGTCTATGGTTAGCTCGTAGCTGTTCTGTCTTGAGAAACTTTCGGAGCCAGGCGAAGTTTTGCGATCGCAAAACGGCTTCCTGGCTTCAATCCTTTTGTTTCAGTACGAGAAAGACTTGTTTTGTTGCTGACCATTCCACTGATTCTGGCTTGATGGCTTTGCTCAACGGGGTTTCCGATTCAATAGTTCTATATTACCTCATCTTCAGGGGGAGCGATTGATAATGCAGCGCCTCGATCTCACAACAAATGGTTTTTGATATACAGCAAAACCTCTCTATAAAGATCCTCTATATAAGGATAACCTCTCTATTAAAATTAAATTTTAAATCCCGTTGAATTTTAGGTATAAAAAATGTCTATATCCTTATATCCCCTCTATAAGAATTATCCTTCATAATTGAGGGTTCCAAAATTGAAATCTAGCCTATTATAATCCTCTATATAAAAATATTTTTTTAAATATAAAATATTTATAAAAATTATACTAAATTTATACCCGATCGGAATTGGTCGGGATTCATATACCCAAAATTGATCTAAATTAGGCCAAAATGCTACCCCACCGGGATTAGCCGGAACTCTATAAAAGAATACCTCTCTATATCCTTATATTTGGCGCTAAAAAAAACATCCTTATAGAGAGGTTTTGCTGTATACCAAAATACAAAGATACGTACGAGTGATGGAAAGGGAATCTCGATTGTTTGGGGGAGGTGGTGGATTTCTATGGTTGAGGTTCGTGAATTTATCCAACCTCTATTGCCACCCCCCTTTAAGCGGGCTGCGTTCCTGACCTGACTAGAGGTCTAGCACAGCTCGACTAAGCTACTTTTGGGATCGTTCCGTGCATAACCACAAAAGACGAACCATACGTTGGTCCCACACAATGGCCGAGCCAGTCCCTGATGCAGGTACAAAGTTGCAATGCAATGCTTCACCCTTTGGTTTGCCGGTAAGAAATTATAATGTACGGAGTACTGTACGCTGCTGCGCTGCTACGCTATTATTTCTATCCAGGTACGGCTCGCGATTAGAACCACAGACTATTCTACCTTTGGTGTAGACATGTCACCAGTAGTCAAACAAATAATTCAAGCTAATCGTGTTTAAAGCAAGTTTAATATCTAACTCGATGCTCATGCTATAATTGCTATCATATTTTCCTCTGCCCCATCTTTTTTTATACATTTCGGTATTCGCGCTTGCTATTGGTGTTGTCGAGAGGTAAATCGTGGCTGAATACGTTTTTTTCAGGGGTGATAACTGTTTTTCACGATGGAACTCTGAAAGGTTTCAATTGTTTGGGAATAGAGGTAAAGTCTTACTGAGACTAGAAGACAAATAATTTTCTTTCTCATACAGTACCAATACATTTGGCAAAGTATATTTTCTCAGCAAGCTTTGTGTATTCGCAACTTGTCACATCATATCATTGTCAGAAACGATGTATACAAAGAGTACGGCGTTATACTGTACAGCTTGCATGACTCGGTCGGTTGGTTGCATGTGTTGTTATAGGTACCTAGTCTTACAAGTGATCGAGTAACATGCAGCAAGAATGCCTGTCATGATTGGTACGGAAGAGATGCAAATGGACTCGGATGGAGAGGGTCGGTACCAGGAAGTCAGAAGACGGGTCCCTTCCAAAACAAATGGTAAGATCAGTGTGCGACTCGACCCCCATTCGCACTCCACTGAGGTATTCACTCTTCCACATGTGACTCTTTTCCAAGGTACTGTATTCAGCTTACTAGACCTTCCACCCATACCATATAACCGTATTACCGTATGTCTAAAGACCGAAAGATTTTAGACAGAAAATGCGGCGGTTGCATTCGCCGCCAGCCATCAACAGGATTGGCACTGGTCCTGAAAGGTCCGAAATCTGCAACGCAATTCAGGGGTATCCCCATGTTTGAGGATGAAGCGGAATAAACTAGGATGACGAGAGCCACTACACACGATTGGTGTGTGAATGTTTAGCGCACCAGGTGCTTGACAAATGGTGCAGCAATAATGGCAGCAGCGGTGGTTGACTTAATTTTTTGTCGCCATGGCATGGCATGCCATGCCATGCAAGAATAACTTACATAGGACATAAATTTACATATATGCGTTCTTCTACATATGGTGCTAAGAAATCAACATGGATCTGATACCCCCTTTTTGGGTCTTTGCCCTTCTAGGTCGTGCTCGCATGGGTCTAGGTGTTGGTGTAGGTGACTAAACAGCTGGGCCACGCACAGGCGTTTTTGGGGGTGTATTATGATTCTCTGAAGGAATACAATGGTCTAGGGATCGAGTCCATCAACCCTGGAAACAGAGAAAGATTCACATTCGTTTAATGCTGTTTTGGTCTCCGTCTGATGCTTTGCATTGTGAACGAGACGTCAAGGGAAGCCTTACTATTTGTCATGGGCATCGATGTATCCTATTCCTCCATATGGTAAATAGTCAGATACCGGTAGAGGAGGTACTGTATATCGATTCACCAGTTCATGTATCCATGTATGCATGCATGTATGGATATATATATATGTATGGATCATTGGAAAATAGAACCAAATAATAGTCCTGGATCCTGGATGGTTGGAGTAAAAGGTAATCCATTTAGGACTACTGCATTGCTATTTTTGAGAGAGCCCCCTTCATCCCCCACTCAGTGACTGTGCCGATCGACTACATGAGGTATCTATAAACTGTCAATAACCAATTGTATGCTTTGTTGATGTGCTTTCAGGGAGTATAGTTTCCTAGTTGGTGTAAGTATGTACTGTAAAGGTTTAGGAGAGAAGAGAAAAGAAGAGAAGAGAGTGAAAGCAAAAGATGGCATAGAGCGTGATTGATTATTGACTACTGTACTGTGATTGTACCCCTTCCAATCATTCTTCTGCTCTCTCTGCTCTCGTTTTCATTTTTTTCTCCTCTTTCTCCTAGAGGATATAAGTGATAACACACCCACTTGTAAAAGACCACCTAGTACCTACCTAGGACCTACCTACCTGCCTAGTACATACATCCATACTGTAACAACTGGGTATCTCCCAAACGTTGCCCGTTACTTTTAACTACTTGCTTGTCTTGTCTTGTCTTGTGCTTGTAACTCTATGCTCTTTTCTGCTCTTTTGCTGGCTGCGGCTTAGGTTGCTTCAAAAATCAAAATGTTCCCTTGAGGGTGTGGATTGGTGGATGAGATCCTTGACATATTTATTTTGGTGTATTTTGACTGGTTCAAAGTCAAGTGAAGCCACTAAAAAACTGGTGATCGAAACCTGGGAATCGTTCAGAATAACTTAATACACGCTAAAAATTATTCACTATACCCACCCACTGATCCACTCCTCACCTTTTTTCCCCTTCTCTCCTCTTATTCCCTCTTTAAACTTACTATCGTGGAACTTCTTACTTTTTGACAACTTCATCATCGCCTTTTCTATCCTATCCCCCTTGTGATTTTTTCTCCCCTTTCCCTCTCGTCTTTCCTTTCATCGGATTCCTCGGGTCCATTACACTCCTTCGGATTCTCAGTATTCAAATTCCAATTCCAATTCAAAATACACATTCACATTCACATTCACATTCACATTGACATTCACATTTACATTTACCTTTCCACCTTCAGAATTATCCAGCGCAGAAAAGAATAAAGTCGTTACTGACTCAACACTCCTTCTTTGGCTTCATCAAATTCAGTCTTTACATTCAACTAACAGAAGAGTCTATAAGACTCTTGACATTCCTTCTTGACACCCACAACGCTTCATCTCCGAATCTTTCGAGAAAGCTTACCAAGATCTATATCTTCTACTTTCCTGTAGATTCAGCGAAGCGTCTTACTTTCTGTTTGAAAGTTATCCATCTCCTCAAGATTTGGATTCATTTAAACCCTTTTTATCATTCTCACTTAGGTTTCGACCCACACAAACACCCACCCACCTGTGCATACAACGCACATATCATCTCGACGATCACTGAGACTCGTGCAACCAAAGACAAATCGCCTGTCATACTACATACAAAACATTGGGGGAAGATACAAGTTCTAGGAAAACATACGAAAGTATTGACTACGATTTCAAGAATTCAAGATGTCGGACATGTCGCAAGAAGATGCGGCCCTCAAAATGATCTCAACACCATCCCCTACCGCGTCGAACTCGGCTGGCAGCAGCTCGGCTTCTCGCAGACCTCCTCGCAAGAGCACATTGACTCAACAACAAAAGAATCAAAAGAGACAACGGGCAACTCAAGATCAGTTGGTTACTTTGGAAATGGAATTCAACAAAAACCCAACACCTACAGCCACAGTTAGAGAGAGAATCGCGGAGGACATCAACATGACTGAACGTTCTGTTCAAATCTGGTTCCAAAACAGGTCAGTTCATTTTGTTCACCCAACAAACATCGCGTAGGCTAACTGTCTTTCGCAGACGTGCAAAGATCAAGCTCATGGCAAAGAAGAGTATCGAGACTGGCGAGAGTTGCGAAATCCCAGAAACTATGCGCCAATACCTCGCGATTCAAGAAATGGAATCGGGAAAATCATTAGGCGGTAACTTTTTGGGCCGAGGCGGACTTATGCCTTATGGCAGCGGCAATATGCTTATGGGCGGAGATCACGGTCCTCAGGGCAAAGTTGGTGAGTACCACTACTTAGACCTCTACCTATTGATTTTGTGCTGACATAGAACAGTAATTCACCACCTTTCCTGTCGATCACTTAGCATTGGATCATGGAGACGTATTGGACAAAATGCTATGGATCTGATCATTTTCTACTCCCCTGATAAATCTACCATGACATACTACATCAACAATGATCAAGCTGGCTACAAGATCGAGTACCCATTCTCGTCAATAAAGAATATCTACCTGGAAAATGGAGATAACGAATCGCGACCTGGTGGACTAGTTGTTGAGCTCATTCGTGCGCCAAATTTCTTTATGGACTCATCAGGATCTGGTGGATTTTACCAATGTGGTGATTTTACAGAAGATCAACAGGCATCTCAAGTTATGGTTCATCATCTAGGTGGACATCCTAAGGTTCTTAGTGGCCAATTGGCCAAGCTCGTCTCCCTAGAATCTTTCATCGCTCGCGACAGCCCATTCGCACACCAACAACCATTGTCTGTATCGGCACCTGTATCTCCAACTGGTCACCGCCCAGCATCTCAGCCAAACTTCAATGCGCAAGCCCATGTTGGTATGTTCCAAGAATCTCAATGGGGCATTGGTGTCCATCCAGGTGCGCGTGGACCTGGTCACAGGAGACAAAGAAGTCGATCTGTCCCAATGGCTGTCGATTTCTCCATGTTCAACAACCCAATGCCATCATTCCTTATTCAACACCCCGGTGAATCTCAGCAGCACCAACAGCAACACCCAAATCCTAACATCTTTGCCCCTATTCCTCAACAACCAAACAACCTTGGACCTCTAGGCCCTAACCTCCGAATTGATACCTCGTCAGGTTATGGAATGGATTTCAGACAGTACCCAATGTCTGCAGCTACGACTACTTCCCCATCCGATTATGCAAGCCCTGGTTTCTTTCCTCACGCAAATGACAATGGACCTATGACTGGACCAATGCCAACTTCGTCATCGATGCCAGCATCTAGCTTTACCCCATACTCGATGCCTTACCTGTCGCCCGATCCTTCCTCGCTTATTCCTCAATCGGTTTCTCCGCTATCCTTCATGAGCCACGGAGACCCAGCAATTGTTGACCAGTCTCCCCCAATGTCAATGATGCACCGAAGCGCTTCTGCCGATGTTTACAGCATGCATAATGAGTCAGCTATCTCTGATGACGGTACCGGACTCAACGAGATGTATCAGAAGCACACCCTCAACATTCCTATGCACCCTCATTCCCCAGCTTTCGGCGAACAATCTGCAGCTGATATTGATATGAGCAATCTTGTTCAATTCCCGGTCGATCACGACGGTCTTCCATCACCCGAGCATATGCCTCAGTAAAGGACACACACCAGTTGGAACTGCCTGAGAGCCCGAAAAGGGTTCTCGGGCCTTGTTGGAAATGATTTTGGGATAGCAGGTATTGGGACGATCGAATTCTGCATTTCAGAGACCATTTTTACTTAGAGATTGTTGGGGGAATTTTCGGGTGGCGTTGGTTGATTTTCATTGTTCACGGAAAGGGGGAGGTGTCAACGGCCGTTTTTTAGGTTCTTCATGTCAATTCTTCTCTAGACTTTGCACTTGCTTCATAGCCTTATTGCATAGTCTTGATTTCATATTCCCAAGTTTCTTTCAGTTTTTACGCCACGACTTGCATGACGACTTACCCAATTCTATCATGCCTGTCTGGTACAGCGATCGTTTTCTCATTGATATTTTTGCACTTGCGCGTTCTCTCTCGAACTTGATGTCTGGTCACCAGCCTCACTCACCTCACTGTTTTTATCATCTCCCCACGAGATATTTTTGGTAGTTGGATTGAAGATAGAAATGGACGGTGGAAAGCTTGGGGGGGAAGGGGGAAGGGGGGAGCGGGAAGCATGCAATTGAATGTGGAAACAAACAACATGGTGGGGCAGGGGGGGTTTATAACATTTGCTTGGGTTTTGCTGGCTGGCGCAACTTGCGCACGCAATGGATTGATGAATGAATCATGGTGGGCTTAATAGTGGAATCTATTTTGTAAAATCGTTTGTAAAATCGTATCGTATCGTATTGTATCGTTTCTTGGTTTGTTTTTTTTTTTTTTTTGGCTTTTTTTGGCTTTTTTTTTCCGTGGGAGCCTTCCTTCCTTCCTTCCCAATATAGGTAACATAGGTAACATAACTTGTTTGTGCATATACGATCAGTACCTAGGTCCCTAGGTAGGTAGGTAGGTAGGTAGGTAGGTAGGTAATTCATATTCATAAATATGGTGTTTTTTTACTTGGATGGTTTTTTTTTTGTGAGGTGTGGTGTGATGGGTGATGGGTGATGTGGTGATGGGTGATGTGTGAGTGTGTGATGTGATGTGGTGATGGGTGATGATGGGTGATGTGTGATGTGTGATGTGTAGGGGGAGATTTTTACTTTTTTATAGGTTGGTAGGTAGGTGGGTAGGTGGGTGG
>JANPYM010000002.1:210885-221754 GCA_025890175.1 Ciborinia camelliae
CTGCGGCGGGGGGGAATGGGTGGGATGGGTGGGAGGAGGGGGTTTTAGGTTGAGGTTGGGTGGGAGGAGGGGGTTTTAGGTTGAGGTTTGAGGTGGGGTGAAGATTAGATGGATGGGGGAGGTGGGTGGATAAGATGGATGGGATGGATGGGAAGGGATGGGAAGGGATGGGAAGGGATGGGAAGGGATGTATTATTATTATTATTATTATTATTATGAATGGGAGGATAAATGAAGGGGAGGATGAATGAAGGGAAGGATGAATGAATCGAGGAGATGAGAGCAGATGAGAAGAGATGAGAAAAGAGGGGAGAAGAGAAAATTGGATGGGATGGTATGGGATGGTATGGGATGGGATGGTATGGTATGGCATGGGATGGAATTGCATGGGCTAAGAAATGTATATATGAAGACGAAGAATGATGAAGAATTATTATGATGATGAAGATGAAGAAAAAAACAATACGAGATGAAACAAGATTACCTAGCAACATAGCTATTATTTACTCTACAGGTATATATATATACTTAAATATATTGCACGCGTTTCAAACCGCTGAGCAACATATATAGCTAGATCCACCTGGCTTAGGTAGCCATTTAAGCTATTCAGTCTGAATATCCTCGACTCTCATTCCATGCATCCCGTCCTCTCAGCTCAGGTTTGTTGATGTGATTTTTCCATCCATCAATCCATCAATCCATCAATCAATCAATCAATCAATCAATCAATCAATCAATCAATCAATCAATCAATCAATCAATCAATCAATCAATCAATCAATCAATCAATCAATCAATCAATCAATCAATCAATCAATCAATCAATCAATCAATCAATCCACAAACTCAACATACCCTCGAAACATATCGATAAACTCCGGGTCCATCTCACTCACCCAAGCCGGTTCCGAACCAACACCCGTGCCCGTGGTCTGTTTCTCGCCCTCATCGCCCGCATCATCATCTATGATTTCAGAGCCCATCTCATTAATCCACGCTGGAGCTGCGCTTGGATCGCGAGTAGATTTCATATCCTTCTCCGAGTTCTTCGCCGTTTCCTCATTTCCATTTTCATCCTCTCCCGTGTCAAATCTTCTTCGCTTCATTTGCGGCAACACCGGACTATCATCATGATCATACTCATATTCATCCCCCTGATCATAACTCACTACATTCCCATTCTCAAAATCTCTCATCCACGGACTCGAGTGTTGGCGCTTCATAGATGACATTCCAATATCCATATTTTCCATCTCCTCTTCCTCCTGAATATTCTTTTTACGCAACTCACTCATCAATGGACTTGAAAATTGTTGAGCATTGACTTCCTCGGAATTAAAAGCCGCAAAGTCAAACACATTATTAGCGAAACTTGTGTTAAGTTTGGGGGTGGCGGGTCGGAGGTTTATGGAATCGTCTAGACCTATCATTGCAGCTTCCAAGCTACCCGATGAGTCTTCAAATGGGTCATCTGGAGGATTCAGTTGTTCATCAACCTCTTGTCTATCCATTCTCATGACTGGAGGCGGTAGATGAGCTTGAGATGTAGGGCGCCTGGATGCTTGCTTATCACTGCTTAGAAGAGCAGAAGGTGAAGGAAATTCATTTTCATCTGAATCAAAAGGGTCCAATTCATCCTTTTGCTCGTTCTTGGAATTGCCAGTATTCATGAATGAAAGATTTGGCATCTCTCCACTTGCGTATGAGAAAGTAGGTGCGTTCTTTGGGAGTCGAACAGACGAATCTTTCTGGATGCTTGAATGCAAATTGTGTAATTTGCGATAATCTCTGGGAGCGACATCTGCGTATGTCACTTGAGGTAAGGTCTTTGAAAGGTCAATTACCTCAACCGTATCTTGATCAGAGCTTAAGGCTTCCGAAAGTGCAACTCGAGGTTTCTTGGTCAATTTTGGAAGCATTTGTTTACTGTCGGATGGTTGAGTATTGCTCATATTGGGCTTCGTCAAGACTCCCTTCATCTTGTCATCAATCTTCAAACCTTGGACTTCGGTGCTTCCAGCAGAGGACTTCTTTCTCGCTACCTTTCTAGGTTTGTCCAGTCCCTCTCTGCAGCACTTGTGCTTGCAAATTTGACCGTTCTTCAATGGGTTTCCATCACGACAATGATGATTGCAAGCCCATTTTCCGTTATCCATCTTGACAGGCTCTGGTTGCTTGACCTCTTCCTCAACTTTCTTACTCTTATTAGAATTGCCTTCACCAATTGCATCAATATCAATGAAGACATCCGAGCCATAGTCGCTAGAAGCTCGACGTCCGCCTTCGACTTGTTGAGCTGCCGCGAGCATAGCATCTTCGTCAATACCATCATCAAACTCATCAGCCGTACCAATCCCGTCGTGAATCGTCGATTTTTGAATAGCCGGTTGTTTTTCAACCACCAATTTCGGGGAAGGAAACTCAGCCGCAGGGATATTATGCTTTAGGACGCAAGACTGCAAGGTGCCGACGATCTCATCACATGCGAGCCAACATTTAATCTCATCATCTGGCGATGAGAGCTCGACGATGAATTGTTGCTTACTGCCATTCAACAATCTTTTGATGTTTCCACGCCAGAAATACACCAAGGTTCCACTCGATACTTCGGCAATAAAAGTTAAGGCTGGTATCCTACCCAGCCAGCTGGGTACTTTGGTGTTTGTATACCCAAGAACAGCGCTAACTTTAACTTTTGGCTGCTCCCCTGCTTTTGAAAAGCCTCTGCCAATAACTTGAGCTGTGAGAGTCAAATGAGGAAAATTCATCAAATTGTCTTTCATTTTCTTCCCAAATGGAGGATTCTTGCCCATCACTCTCTCAATTCCTGACGTATCGAGTCCAGCAAGCTTCTCCACGGTATTTACGTTATTCCCCGCCAATTTTCGCAGAGATGCAGGTCCTATTTGTGGGATTTGTCTCAACTGCAACGATGAGTTCTCCCAATAACATGCTGCAACACTCCTAGAAAGATCGAGTGCAAAGCGTGTAGATATTGAGTCGCAGTCCACAGCTTTACAGTCAACAACACACCGAATCAGACGCTGAAATCGTTCGAGTATGATATGAGTCTCCATGGCGAATTGTCGGCTAATGATTCGAAATTCATTATTCGTTAGTGGTTCAATGCCACCTAGCTGCACTTGAATCATGAGAAATATTTTATGTCCTGTTGTTGATATGTTCTCCTTGATCGGAAATTTCATCATCGGGGATTTGTTAAATTCTCGAAGACTCGATCGCTCATTTGGTTTCATTCGGAGGTCTTTGAATTCGGCCGCTTGGCATATGGTATTCAAGATCTGTTCCGTCTTTGACTGCCGAGGAATACTCAAAAGTAATTTCATCGTCTCAAACTGAACCATGTATCGACTCATGGCAGCACCATATTCTGTGCAAGAGAAATTTTCCTCTTTTGTAACAAGTTCATGATCTTGAAGGAGCTTAATATCCCTCTCGCACACCAACTCTAGTTGTTCGTCGGCGTCCCTGCTAGGAACTATACCAGAAAACTTGTAATATTTAGGATTCTGTCTCATCCTGACACTCAAGAATGTCCCTCCTAGCCATACTTTGGCTTCATAGGCAGTCTTAATCGTACGAAGTCCGATTTCCGAGTTGAGATGCTCAATAAGATTCAAGTGCAATGTACTCTCCAGAACATCTTGGCCCGAGATCATTTTCTTATATCGATCAGCTTTATCCATCCGAGTCATAATGATGGCAATGGCACTATCATCAAACTGAGGTCTTCCAGCACGGCCTAGCATTTGCATTACCTCAAGATCGGAGTATTCAACAAGGCCACTATCTTGAAAGCAGACCGTGCCTTTCAAAACCACGAGATGACAAGGTAAATTGACTCCAACAGCTAGCGTCGAAGTACAGCAGATCACACTGATATCTCCTTTCAAATAAGCTGTCTCGATGGCACATCTGTCTTGGGCATCAAGACCTGCATGATGATAGGCGACACCACATCCTACCAATTCTTGTAGCTCTTTGCTTCCGACTACTGTTCGAATTGTTGGAGCTGGCCAGGCACGATCGACAACTCTCTGCCGAGTCCAATGCTCTGCAAGAATAGTCGCGGTGCCTTCACACGATTTTCTGGTGAAACAAAAAACCATGATAGGTTTTTTGCACGAGTACTTCTGGATTAAAGATGGAATCTTACCATCAAGAATCTTCTCGAAAGCAAAATCATTTGCGTGGCTCTCGTATCCATGAACATGCTTTTGTAGCTTCACAGGTCTAAATTCTTCACCGAAGGTTTCTCGATGCGCAGGCAATTGGCGACTACTTGAATCCCTACCGAGCCAAGTGGCAATATCATTCCTGAAGAATAAACATATTAGTATCCAAGAGATATTCAAGTGTAAGATGGTTGCCTTACGAATTTGGAACAGTAGCACTCAAAGCCACAAACCGAACACTAGCGCCAATCGAATGCATCCGAGAAACCACAGCTTCAAGAGTAGCACCTCTCACATCCTTAAGAATATGAACTTCGTCAATCAAAAATAGCTTTACCAATTGCAAAAGCTTTTGATAATCCGTCCATTTGCGAGTAATACTGTCCCATTTCTCCGGTGTGGTAATGATAATTGACGCATTTCCAACTCTGCTCAACTCGGCATTGCTAAAAGTCGGAGAGTCAGTAACTGTATATCAAAGAAGGGTGGGTTTCAGAGGCAAAATGGTGGGTTGAAGTCATATTAGGAAATGAATAGAATGCAGAAAATGAAACTCGGAGTTTGGGATTATGATTAGATAGAGCAATATGAAAGAACGAGTTTGCCCACCTTGTATCACCAGTAAGTTCCGCAACAGGTAAATTCAAATGACTAAATTTCTTAGTCCAATCCCTCATACGTTCCGCACAGAGAGACTTGATGGGTGCTTGATATACGATTTTGAATTGCCCGGAACCATAGCTTTCAACCAGTTTGCAGATGGCAAGTTCTAGAAGAGCCGTCTTGCCACTTCCCGTGGGAGCCGAGACAACAATATTATTATTGGACTTGTAGATTGGAGCAAAACATTTGGACTGAACAGCATTGAAAAGTTCGTAGGGAAAAACCTGTCGAAACCTATCGGGAAGTTCATGAGGGGAGACGAGCTGAATTCCGTGTGCCATGGGTGGTGCATTTCCAAAGGGAAGAATCTGCCTATCATTTTGGAACGTCCCAACACCACTGGGATATGTCTGTTGTGCGGGAGAGAAACCCGAATGTTCAGAAATCCGATTTATATTCTGTACTTGCGAGGTTCTCGACGATAGAACATATCTGTCGCTGGGTGAAGTTTGGTTCTGAGGTGTATGTGGAGTTATGTACTGGCTTTCAAAGCCCTGCTCTGCTTCCCGTGTATTGGGTGGAGGTAAACGTCGATTAGAGTTTCGACGAGAGATGACTCTAGCACTGGGACTTGAGGCTGGGAGGGCTGAGGGAGAGGAGTCTGCCGCGGTGTTCGTGCGTTCAGGAGGTCTATAAGCGAAGGCACCTAAAGTTGTTAGCTTGTATAGTTCAAACTTGAGTTAAAAGAAGTGAATATTGAGTGGCATACTTAAGTCCATCGTCCTAGTAAAGGGCGGTGTAACCTGTTGATTCTGCGGCTGGAATTGTTGAGGTCTGTCGAATTGCGTCTGGAAAATGTTCTGTCTTGGAGGACTAGGTCCACAAGGTCGAGGCATCGACATTGATGTCTGCGAGATCATATTATTGGCAAGTTGAGTGAGAGGGCTATAGCCTCCATCAAGTCCAGAATTGGAAAGATGTGCCGGTCTGTTTCTTGGCTTGGTTTTCAATTCAATGTCCTGCAAAATCTGTTGTTTAAAGTGGTTATCTGCATTGACCAGTACCCTAGGTTCCTTTCGCTCACCAAAGGAATTCGATTCTGCCTGAGTGCCAATATGAGAAGTAAATCTAGGAAGAGACAAGCGGCCTGGGCCATTACTGTTGCTAGTGGCAGGGTATGAAGGGAGTCTTTGCATAGGTAGAGGCGGCTCAAACGAAGGCCGATTCAAGTACCCCGAAAGCGGATCACGCCCCGGAATGTTATATGAACCTCGCACAATTGTATCTTGTTTAGGAGGCGAGATATTCTGCCCAGGTTGTCTAGGTGCCGGACCAAAAGTAAACCCCGCAGAAAGAGACGGTTCTTCACTTGGAGCCACCAAATACCCAGACGATCGGTTATGCTCTGTGCTATCATATGAACCCCGCACATTTGTATCCTGGCCAAACACCGATCCTGGTGCCTGTTGAGTACGCTGCATTGAAGACGGCCCAAAGCTGAATCCAGTCTCTGGAGGTAACTGCTGAGATTCTTTACTCGTAAAGAAATTGGTTGAAAAGGATTGATCTTTACCATCTTCAAGATGATTTCCACTGCCAGGTGCATTGCCGTTCACATTATCAATGATTCTTTGAAGATGAGAATCCCATGTTCTATCCATGATGATGACCTTCGCTGAGTGTAAAGCAAGACTTGGCTTGATTGCTTGTAGGAAATCTTGAAACTTTTTCAGGATTGATGATAGATAGGTAGATAAAATGAAATTCAATGAACTGAAAATATCAAATGTCTATCTATATAGTATTGAAAATGAATGTCATGAGGATGAGAAATAATGTTGTGAAATGTGTTCAAGGCATCCATCGATGTTGGATTTCCCCTCAATTTTAGCGTCATTTCCCCTTTGACTTCACTTCACTTTACCCTTCACTTTCTATAACATCAACATTCTTTACTTAAGGAATTGATGAAAACGAATCATATAATGTATAAAATCTTAGAATTCATAGTATTCAGAAGTCTTGAAGCATGCTAATGTTGAGAAGATCTACTTCTCGTGTCTATCACGTGTCAACCCTCACGTGTACTAGGTAGTTTATCCTTTTCCCCACAACTCCGTTACCATTTCCATGCAGACCAATCACTTGAACTGACTTGCCATAATCATTTAAGTGATTCCTCGCTGTCCCGTAGGTATCCTATGCGTGTGCATCATATTGTCCTTTCCAAACTTCATATCATTTGTTCGTCTCTGCATTTAGTCATCTTACACCCTCACCCCCTTCAACTTTCACCTCTTCCCCCACTCCTCAAGCGAAGCTGATGAAAATGCCGACAGGATAAAACCGTTTTCAATACCTCAAGAAATTTGGAATGCTCGTCGCTGAAAAATGGTTTAAACGTCCTCACCCCAGCCCGCTCATCACCTAGTTTGACCCCAAGACCAACCCACCCAGATCAATCAAACCTCTTAATCTTATCCCTGGAACTCCCTGCCCTTGAATGATGTCTCATGGGCGAACTTGGCCTACTAGTCGACAATGACAACCCGGTCCCTGGGCCTTTCAACCCAATCAACGGATCCAACGTCAAACTCGACCTATCCTCTTCATACTTCGGCGTAAACCCATTATCAATCGTCGTCTTCTCATAATTGGCGATATTGATTGGCGGAGGTCTATTCCTTTTTCTCTCTGGACCACTGTAAAGCCATGTTGCAAAGATAACTATTGATGTACCGAGGAGGAACTAAAACGTGTGAGTATATATGAATCCCAAAGTAACTTCTGGAAAGACTTACATTGAGGGAAACTTTAAAATCGAAGAACCAAACGCTGAAAATGAAGCTGATAATAATGCTGATACTTGTCGCAAAATTCTTCGCGATGTTATCGCTGAAATTTATGCAAAGCGCAACGAGGACCCCTCCCAATGCCTGCATAACAATGGCCGTCCACACCACCGCATTATATCCATCAAAAAAGCCATTCTTCGCAATTTGCTCTCCATCCTTGAATATCACACCGAAAATCAAAGCCGGGAAGAGAGAATAGAAGGAAAGCTGAACATTCCTCGTCCAAATCGTAACATGAGTCGTGGATTCCTTCAAGACCTTCTCAAAATAAACCCCCGCGAGGCCTGATATCACAGCCGCGGCCAATACAGCCATAAGACCAATCGAATAGTCCATCACCGGTTTGACCAGCCCTTGGTCCTCTTGTATTCCCTCATATGTAGCAGATCGTTTCGCGAGACCTTCGGAAAACCCTCCCATACCACGTTTCGTCAACTCGGCTGCCACTTCCACTGCACCATTACCCATTTGTCCCAGTTCGTGAAAGGAGCGTGGAAAATAAAACCGCGATTCTGGATCGTTAAGAGTAGAATATGCAGATGATGGATTGCCGTCAGGTAGTTGGACAATGGTAACTCCAATCATGAGTAAAACAAGAGCTATCCATCGTTTAGAAGACAGCGCCCTTCGAAGTAAGACCACACTGAATACTGCCGTTGTGAGAATCTACGTCATGAGATCAGCAATTGAACTCTCCTTATATAAAATTAGCAAAACCAACCTTCAATTGATAAAGAACCTGGAAATGCACAGCTTCCAAATTGCTCACAGCAATATACTGTAGCGAATTCTGCAACGTATAGAGTGTAGCTGGGATAGCCAATTTCCAACCATCTCCAGAAAACACCGACATATATAATTGTTCGAAGAGAACCGTCGCCGGCGTAGAAGGAGGTAGTGTTCGTGAAATATCGTACATGGCAATCGTCAAGGAAACAGCCAACTTCATGATCTCATTGAGAAAGACCGCCGTCGACGTAAAATATCTGTGCCCACCCGCTAACGGCATTATCCTACTATAATGCATTATCTATATCCATATTAGCTATCCTTCACTGCCAACATGACCTGTGGAAGAGAAAGTAGGAGCGCTTCGATGATGTCAACGTACGAGTATGAGGGCAGAATTTTGAAATGTGAGCTACACAAGTATTAGCATGAGCAAAACATTCACATAATTATATCTCCTCACAGTAATAAGAGAAACATGCTTCATCGACGCCCCCATCCAACTCTGCGACGCGTCTTCCATCGTCATCGCACTCAAAGATTATCCTTCTCTCCCTCTCTCACTCTGTCTATCAAAACAGCGGGGGTGGATCTCCTCTCAATCCTCCGTAACCTTACCTTGAAGAATGGTATCGTATCGTATCGTAAGAAGTAAAATAAAATGATCATAAAGAAGCAAAAGCCTTTATGTGCAAGGCAAGCGGTAAGCTCAATATTGTAAAGGAGAGGAAGATTTGGATTTTATTGAAAAAGTGACGATTTATTGTTCTAAGGTATTCTTATTCTTGTTCTTGTTCTTGTTCCATTGGAACCTTACCCTTACCATAACCACCTGCAGTGCTTGCTTCCAGATCCGCAAATCAAATCAATCCAAGTCCATGGTTTTGGTTGCACCTACCTAATACCAACCAATCACAATCAAGATCTTCATACATGGCAACTTGCAAGCTGACCTGACAAGCCAAAAAGCCCCTGCGATCAAACTGCTATGGCGGCCCATATGTGGACTTTTGCGGGGATGAATGTCAGATAACCTTGGAACAATAAATAGTAAAGGAAACCTATTCAAACGTTTTAATAAAGCTTACAATAAAAATACTCTATAATGTAAAATTCATTTATATAAAACCATACTTTTTCTACTATAAACTCCTTTCTAATATATCATATACGTTTACTCGGAATCGCAAAAATTAAATTTAAACTTTTACTAGTATTTCTTAAGTATAGTATCACTATGGCATTACTAGTATTACTATGGCATTATCAGTTACAAGAGAAGCAAGGGGTAGATAGCATAATATTATATTTGACCAGAGTCTAGAAATCCCAATTGTAGAACTATAACACTTTATATGCAACTCTCTCATTCTCAATACAGCCTAGTATCGAATCATGTACCTCAAACTATCTCAAACCATCACATTATACCTCGAATCCTAATCCCATCCCCACCCCCCTCTTCTCTTCTCTTCTCCCTTCTTCTCCCCTTCTTCTCCCCTTTTACAATAATCCATCCCTCCATCCCCCTCTCCCCCCTCCCCAAACCATCCTCCTCTCTCTCTCAGCCCATCCCCCCTCTCCTCCCCTCCCCCCCCCCCTCCCAAACCATCCACCCACCCACCCACAAACCTCAAAATCTCCACCCAACACATCTATTCCTACCTACCCCAGGTTTTTAATATAATTACCAGAAAGGTTAGATAGATACCTAGATACCTAGATACCCAGATAAATAGATGAATAAAAATTATACATTTTTCTAATCTCTTCTTCTCATCTTCTCTCCTCCTTATCCTTCCCTCCTCCTCTCCTTTTCTCTTTCTCTCCCTCTCTTTTAAATAATAGGTAATAGACAATAAATAATAATAATCAGGGGTATATATAAAATAAAATAAAATAAGAAAATATACAAGCATCCCCCTATTATATATACTATATATACCGAGGTAACAAAACAAAAAACCCAAACCAAAAAACCCTATCCCTATCCCCCTAATCCCCCTCTCCCATTCCCAAAAGATACAAAAACCCAAAAATAACACTGCCAGGAAGAGAGAAAAATAAAAATAAGCAAGAAATAAAAATCGCTACCCCTCATTATGATAGGTAGGTAGATAGATAGATAGATAGGTAAATAAATAAATATACATTACTAATACGTACGTACTTCTGACATTCCTCTTTCCGGTTCCTCTCCTCTTTCCTACACTTTATGTACACCCTCATCGATTCTCCCAAATTATCTTAATCTCACATCTTAATCTCACATCCTAAATCCTACAAACCCCAAATCCCGGACTCATCCGAATCCGCCGCCTCCTCCTCCCTCCCCCTCTCCTTCACCGCATCCCTTCCACCCTCGCCCACCCTCTCCCTCTCCCCCTCAAACCTCACCTTCCCCACCAAACTCAAGCCCCTCGCCCTCTGACCACCTCTCTCGAAATTCTTCGGCTTCTGCTTCTCCTGCCCCTCCCCCTCCC
>JANPYM010000002.1:228886-243899 GCA_025890175.1 Ciborinia camelliae
TCATATAGTAGAACAATTATTCCAGATCCCAATTTGGAATACTTTATATTTTTATAGCGCAATGATAAAATTGTTTATTTTTGATATTGTATTTCAGATTAATTGATCGGTATTATTTTGAAATCAATTTTTGATAAGGATATATCATTTCGAATTATTTATTTAATTTAGTTGTAATTATAAATGCTTTTCATTTTTATCGTGTGAGCTTATTTTTGATTGGATTGGTGGTTCAAGGGTTTGAATCAAGGGGTTCAGGCTAAGACGGGGGTAAGTGTTACAATGTGGATCCATTGAATGGATCCTGATTCCATCTAACAGGGTTTATATAGTAGAATAACTATTCCAAATCCTAATCTGGAATACTTCACGCTTTTGTGGCGCAGTGGTAAAGTTGTTCACCCCTGACATTTTAATCCATATTCCTATAATTATTTTTTTGTATAAACGGTAATTTTTAGATAATGATTTATTTTTATTAGTTTAGGGTTTATATTATTAATAAAATATTAATTTTAAATAGGGTATATTTTAATATTATATATTTATATTATTTTATTTTTTTTAATTTATTAAAAGTTTTATAAATATTTAATAAATATTGATTAAATATTAAAGATTATTTTAATAATTTTATTTTTGAAATTTTTATATTTGAAATTTTTTTTTTAATATAAAAAAATAAAGATTTTATTAATTTTTTTGTTAGATAATTAAATTTTATATTTTTTATTATTAAAAATATTTATATTTTTTTTGTTTTTATAATTTAAAATTCAAACTTTTAATTTTTATTAATATTATTTTTTATATTTTTTTATATTTTTTTTTTAATTAATTTTTTTATTAATATTATAATTTTTTTTATTTTTTTTATAACAATTGTTTAATATTTTATAAATATTTTTATAGTTTTTATTAAATTTATTTATTTTTATTATATAAAATTAATTAATTTTTATAAAATTAAAAAAATATTAAAAAAAAATAATATTATAAATTAAAAATATTTATTCTCTAATAATTTTTTATTATTATATAACAAATATATTTATAAAAAAAAAATTTACAATTTATTATTCAAATAATTTTATTTTAATATTAATCAATTATTTTATTATTAATAAAAATATAATAATATAAAACTAAATTTTATTAAAAAATAAAAAATATAAAATCGTTTTGTTTTTTATTAAAAAAAATATATTTTAACTATTTTTGTTATAATTTACAAAACGAAATATATTAGTTTAATATACAAACCCTATAATACTAAAAAAATCGTTATAACTATAATACTTACTTTTTTTAATATAAATACAATCTTAACAAATTTATTAAATATTTATTAATATTTTATAAATTATTTTTTGTTTATCCATTAATTATTAATTAACATATATAAATATATTTTTTATTTTTAATTAAAAAAACTAAAAATATAAAAATCGAAAATATATTGAATTTTGATTTAAATAATAAAAATTTATTAAAAAAAAAATAAAAATCTTTATTTCGATTATTTTTTTTATTCTTTTTGTTTTTTAAAAAAAAAAAAAAAAAAGATTATTGTAAAAAATAAAAAAAAAACTATTTTAAAAAATAATACTTTTGTTTAAAATACTTTTTTTCGTTTTTTAAAAAAAATTTAGATTTTTAAAAAATTAAATTTCAAATTGTTTTCTAATAAAAATTAATAAAAAAACAATTTTTTCGAATCGGAATTTTTAAGAATTAAGTTTTTTAAATTCTTTTAATTATTTTTAAAATTTTTTAGTTTTCAAATTATTTGTTTTATTTTAATTTTTTACAATTTTTTGAATATTAAATAATTAATATATATCTTTTTTTTTTTAAAATATAAAATTTATAAACTTTTTTGAAATATTATTTTTAATTTTTTTTTGTTTTTTAATTTTAATTTTTTTAATAATATAAATATAAATATAAATAAAGATATTATTATTTAATAAATAATCGATTTTTGATATATATTAAAAATTAATTATTTTTTTTTAAAATTTTAGTTTTTTAATTTTGTTTTATTTTTTAATAAAAGTTTGTTATTGAATATTTATTTTTTATTATTAATTAATAATAATTTTTTATTTAAATTTTATATTTTTTATAAATCTTCATAATATATTATTAAAAAAAATTAATATATATATAATTTATTTTATTAATTTTTAAAATTTTTTTTTAATAATAATTTAAATATTATTAGTAAAAATGATTTTTTTTTGTTTAAAATTATTAAATAATAATAAAAAAAATATAAAATCTTTTAATAATTTGATAATAAAAATAAATAAATCTTTTTTTTTATATTTTTTTTTTTATAAATATAATTTTGTTATTAATTAGTTAATGATTTTTGATTTTTGATTATTAGATTTTATAATAATATATAAATTTTTATAATTATTTTGATTTACAATATTTTTGTAATAATATATAAATTATTTGAAATTGTTTTTATTTATAATATTTTTATAATAATATATAAATTATTTAAAATTGTTTTTATTTATAATATTTTTATAATAATATATAAATTATTTAAAATTGTTTTTATTTATAATATTTTATTTGTTTTTGTTAATATTATATTAACAATATTTTTTTATTAAAATAATTATTTAAAATTATATTCGAATTTCAAAAAAAAATTTTAATTTTTATATATTTTTTAATAAAATATAATTTTTTTATTAAATTAAATATTATATTCTTTTTTTTTTTTTAATATATTAAAATTTTTTTTATTTTATATTTTAATTTTTATTTTATTTTTTTAAATAACAATAAATTAATAATATTTTTTTTTTATATTATAATTTTAATAAAAAAATATAAAATATATTATATATTTTATAAATAAAAAATAATTTTAATTTATATAATTATTTATTTAAAATAATATTAATAATTATAAATAATTTTATAAATTATTTTAAAAATTTTTTTTTGAATTTTAATTATTTAATATTCTTTATATTAAACATTATCAAATCATCAATATTAAATCACCAATATCCTATTAAGATATTCCTTTGGATTTTTTTTATAATTATTTTTTATTAAAATTTTTTAAATTTTTTTTGTTTTTTTATTAAAATTTCGATTTTTTTACAAATCACTAATATTTTTTCTTTTATATCAATATTCTTATTAATATAATTAAATATAAATTGAAAATTATATATTACCTTAAATAAAATTTTTCCTATTACATTATACCAATTAACATTATATATAAATTTTATTAAAAATAATAATAATACCCAATTATTTTATTTTTAATTCAAATAATATATAATATAATATATAAAATTTTGATTTTATTATTTAATCTACCTATTAATCTAAAAATAAAATATTATTAATAATTTTTAATAAATACAAAAATAAAATATTAGATTTTCTTAAAAATAACTTACAAATTACAATTCTTTATCTAAAATAATATTTTTTAATATATTAAAATCTTTAAATATATACACAAATAATATTTCTACTAATTTAAATAAATTAATAATTTTAATAATAAATATATATCTTACTAACTTTATAAATTTATTAATTATTACAAAAATTATATTATAAATATATTTTCCAATTTTTAAAAAAAATAAATTTATAATAAAATTTATAATTATTTTTTTTTAAAACCCTATAAAAAAAAATGTTTTTAACTTATCATATAATCAATAACATCTCACCATTAAATATTAATATATTATATAAATCTTAATATATTTTTTAATATCTTTTCTTATACTTTACCAAAAATATTTTTTTTTTAATATTTTTAATATTTTTTTTATACCCCAATACCCTCCTATTAAATTATTATAATAAATCCTCAAAATTTTTATTTTTATAACAAAATTCAATAATATAAAAATAACCTTATTATAAATAATCATTTCTTTAATATCCACCTACTATAATAAAATATCTTTAATAAACTTTTATTTTTATTTAATATACTCTCTATTTTTTATAAATTTATTATACTCCTACAATCATAATAAAATATTTTTTATAAATTTCAATATAATATTTAATACCATTTTATTTTTAACTATAATATTAATTATCCAATAAAATATTAATTATTTATAATTAATCTTTATCAATAATCCTTTTAAATTATAAAAAAATAAACAATTTTCTTTTTTTTAAAAAAAATTTATAATATTCTATAAAAATAATTATTTTATATTTAAACAATAATATATTTTAATTAAAATTATTATATTTTTTAATTTATTTTTTAATATTAAAAACATCTTATTATTACCCTTTAAATTATTAAAATAATTTAATTATTTTAACAATTCATCCATTAAATTTAATTTTCCAATTTTATATTTAATTTTAAAATTATATACAACAAATATTTTGATTTATCTAATTTACCTACCATTTAATTTTTTTTTAATTATAAAATATTAAAAATTATTATAATCTATTTTTATAATAATAATATAATAATTACCCATAATATAATATTATTATTTATAAAATATAATATATATTATTAATAATTTCTAATTATAAATTATATAATATTATTTTACAAAATTCAATTTTCTAAAATAAAATATTATAAAATATTATCATAATAATTTTTTTAAATTAAATTTTTTTTTAAATAATTAAAAAAATATATATTCTAAAACAAATTCTAATATATTTATTTCAATTATTATTCTAAAATTTAATTAAAAATATTATAATATTAATATAATAATAAATATCATTTTTAATATTTTAAAAAATATTTATATTTTTATATCCTATATAAAAATATTTATAACCTTCCCTTTTTCAATTTTTTTAAATAATATTATTATTTTATTAATTATCTTTAAATACTTTTTAATAAATTATTAATAAAAATTTATAAAATTTAAAAAAATTTAAATTTTTTTTAAAATTATTACGAATCTAAAGACAATAAAAACAAAAAAGATGTTTGGGTATAGAATTCAAACTTAAAGCTAATATATCGGCGATTATTAGTGTTCAATATCAATCGATAGCAAATCTTCGATGTAATATTTAATTTGTAAAATATTAATATATATAAAATGGATTTATATAATTAAATAAAGAAATTTCAAAAACTTGCAAAGTTTTATATTAAACAAAATATTGTTATTTAAACAATAATTAATAATATACTATCAATTATTTAAAAAATAATAAAAATTTTATTTAAAAAATAATAAAAAGTCTTAAAATTATTATTAATCTAATTAATTTTTTATATTTTTTATTTTAATAATTCTTTTTATTTTATTTAAAAAATAATTTATTAATTAAATTAATAATATTTAAAATAATATTAAGAATAAAAAATATTTTTCTATTTGCTTAACAAAACATTGAAATCAATAATATACAAAACAATATTATTAATGGATTTTATATATATTAATAAAGTATAAATTTTTTTTTAAAATTTAAAAAATTTTTAAAAAAAAACTTTTATAATATTTTAAAACAATAAATATAAAATATAAAAAATAATATAAAAATTATAAATAAAATTATAATTTAATTTATTTAAATATAAAAAATTGTTGGAATATTAGCGATTTTTAATAATACACTATTTGCTTGCTTCAAATCAAATATTAAGTCTTTAAAGTTTTAAAAACTATTTTGATACAAAAAAGTGAACATTTTTTAAACAAAAAATTTCTTTTTCTAAATCAAAATAATATTTTGGAATAATAACAAATATTATTTTTTTATTAATATCCAAAAAATAAATTATATAATATAATATTTCGAAAAACGCTTTTTAATAATATAATATTAATTTGTTAATATAATTTAATTGAATAATATTATATAAATAAAATTTAAAAAATATATATATAATATAATTTTGAATAAAAAAAATTAATAATATATAATAATTATTTGAATATTAAAAATCAAATAATATTTAAAATAGAATATAAATAATTTTGTTTTTTATTTAAATAATTTAAAAGAAAATATAGAATATAAAGCGAATAATATATATCATAAATAATTATTTATTAGTTTTTGTCCCAATATAAACAAAAAAATATCTAAATCTTTTTAATAATTTGAAATTTAAAAAAAATTTATAAAATAAATATATAAATTAAAAAATGTTAATTAAATATATCGCTTTATTAATATCACAAATTATTGCCCCAAAAAAATACATAATACCCCATCATATTATTTAAATTCCGCTTAATCTTTTTTACAAATTATAAAAAAGTAATAAAAACACTATATCAATAAAACCCATCAAAATTAAAGTAAAATTAAATCGAAAAATTATACAAAAAAACTAATTAATAAAAAAAATTTAATATCAAAAATATTAAAAAAAATTAATAAAATATTATTAATATTAACAAATAAATTATTATATTATTATTTATAAAAATTTATTTAAATATTAATATTATCAAAAAAAGTATTTCGAAAAAGATTGTTTTAAAAAAAGAATAAATCTATATTAATAAAAAAACGCTAAACCTTTTTAATAAAAAAATAATAAAGTATATTAATAAAAAAACAACAAAATCTAATAATTATCCTAAACGTTTTTGTAATCCTAAATTTAAATAAAAAAAAATATACCATTATTATTATTATTATTATATTTAAATCAAAATATTAATCAATAATATTTCATTATCTTATCAATTCAAATATTTAAATTAATATAATTTAATAAAATAAATATATTAAATAAAATTAAAAATTTATATTAAAAAAAGGTATATTTTTAATATTTATATTAAAAACTTATATTTTTATTTATAAAAATTATTAATTTATTATAAAAATAATAAATATATTAAAAAATAAAAAAATATATATTTATTAATTTATTTTAATTATTTTGGATTTTTTTTATATAAATATAATTTTAAGTTTTTTATAATTAAAAATAATAAATTTTAAAATCAATTAATAATTAATAAAATTTTATTTTTAATTTAATATAGGATTTATTAAAATTATTTTAATACAAAAAATTTATTAAAAAATAAGTAAAAGGATATTAGCTTTGATTTTATAATTAAGCTAAATATTTAATTTTAAAAGAATGTAGGTAGGGCGTAGGATTTTTATTTTAGAGATTTTTAATATTTCAAATAAATATAAGGATTTAAAATAAACTTTTTTAAAAGAAAAAAGTAAACTATTATTTAATTATTATTTAATAAAATATTAAATTAAATTAAAATTAAATATTATTCTTTTATAAAATTTAGTATATATTCTCTCAAAAAAAAAATTATTAGTTTTAAAAAAATATTTAAAAAAATATTAATTGAAAAAGTAAATTTGTTATTTAATAAGCTTTATTAAAACCTTAATTATATTTATTTTAAAAAAAAATAAGGGTTATTAACTATATATTAATTATAAAAAATTAAATTAAATAATTAAAAAAAATTAAATACTCTTACCCTTAATTAACAAATTTTTTAATTAATTATAAGAAAATATTATTTTTATTAAATTAAATTTAAAAAATATATATTATTGGATTTGAATTTAAACAAAAAACGAATAAAAAACAATATTCTATATTTATTATAAATAATTTAAATATTTAATTATATCGTTTAACTTTATAAACACTTTTATTATTTTTTAAATTTATATTAATCAAATTTTTATAAAATTAATAAATATTATATATATAATATATTTCAATAATATATTAATTTACTTAATAAATACTCAATAATATATTAATAATATTTATTAAATACTTAAAAAATTAATTATCTACAAACTCTATACAAAATTTAAGAAATATATATTTAATAACAAAAAAATCAAATTTTTAGAATTTATAGTATTAAATAATAATATTATTATAAAATTTAACAAAATTAAAACTATTACCAAATAGTTTATCCCTAATATTTTAAAAAAAATTTAAATTTTTCTAGATTTTGTAAATTTTTATTAATAATTTATTAAAAAATATTTAAAAATAATTAATAAAATAATAATATTATTTAAAAAAATTAAAAAAAAAAAGATTATAAATATTTTTATATAAAATATAAAAATATAAATATCCTTTAAAATATTAAAAACAATATTTATTATCACACCAATACTATAATATTTTTAATTAAATTTTAAAATAATAATTAAAATAGATATATTAGAATTTGTTTTAAAATATATACTTTTTTTAATTATTCAAAAAAAATCTAATTTAAAAGAATTATTATAATAATATTCTATAATATTTTATTTTAAAAAATTAAATTTTATAAAATAATATTATATAATTTATAATTAAAAATTATTAATAATATATATTACATTTTATAAATAACAATATTATATTATAAACAATTATTATATTATTATTATAAAAATAAATTACAATAATCTTTAATATTTTATAATTAAAAAAAAACTAAATGGTAGGTAAACTAAATAAATTAAAATATTTATTATATATAATTTCGAAATTAAATATAAAATTAGAAAATCAAATTTAATAGATGGACTATTAAGATAATTAAATTATTTTAATAATCTAAAAAATAATAATAAAATATTTTTAATATTAAAAAATAAATTAAGAAATATAATAATTTTGATTAAAATATATTATTATTTAAATATAAAATAATTATTTTTATAAAACATTATAAATTTTTTTTAAAAAAAAAAAAAAGTTGTTTATTTTTTTGTAGCTTAAAAAAATTATTAATAAAAATTAATTATAAATAATTAATATTTTATTAAATAATTAATATTATAATTAAAAATAAAATAATATTAAATACTATATTAAAATTTATAAAAAATATTTTATTATAATTATAAAAATATAACGAATTTATAAAAAATAAAAAATATATTAAATAAAAATAAAAATTTATTAAAAATATTTTACCATAACAAATAAATATTAAAAAAATAATTATTTATAATAAAATTATTTTCATACTATTAGACTTTATTATAAAAATAAAGATTTTAAAGATTTATTATAATAACCTAATAAAAAAATATTGGGATATAAAAAAAATATTAAAAATATTAAAAAAAAAATATTTTTAATAAAATATAAAAAAAAATATTAAAAAATATATTAAAATTTATATAATATATTAATATTTAATAATAAAACACTATTAATTATACAACAAATTAAAAACATTTTTTCTTCTTATAAAGTTTTAAAAAAAAAATAATTATAGATTTTATTATAAATTTATTTTCTTTAAAAATTGAAAAATATATCTACAATATAATCCTTATAATAATTGATAGATTTACAAAACTAATAAAATATATACCCATTACAAAAATTATTAATTTATTCAAATTAACAGAAATATTATTCATATATATATTTAAAAACTTTAACATACCGGAAAGTATTATTTCAAATAAAAAGCCACAATTTGCAAATTATTTTTGGGAAAGCCTAATATTCTATTTTTATATCCGCCGAAAACTATTAATAATATTTTATTTTTAAATCAATAAACAAATTAAATAATAAAACCAAAATCTTATATATTATATCATATATTATTTAAATTAAAAACAAAATAATTAGATATTACTATTATTTTTAATAGAATTTATATATAATACTAATTAATATAGTATAATAAAAAAAACTTTATTTAAAATAATATATAATTTTTAATCTATATTTAATTATATTAGTAAGGATATTGATATAAAAGGGAAGGCGTTAGTGGCCTGCAAAAAAATCGAAACCCTAATAAAGGAATAGGAAAAGCTAAAAAATTCTGGTAGAAAGTAATTATAAAAAAAACCTAAGGGGATATTTTAATAAAATATTAATAATTTAATATTAATAATTTAGTAATGCTTAATATAAAAAATATTAAATAATTAAGATTTAAAAAAAAATTTTTAAAATAATTTATAAAGTTATTTATAATTATTAATATTACTTTAAATAAATAATTATATAAATTGAAATTACCTTCTACCTACAAAATATATAATATATTTTATATCTTTTTACTAAAACTATAATACAAAAAAAAAAAATATTATTGATTTACCACTATTTAAAAAAATAAAAGAAAAACTAAAATACGAAGTAAAAAAAATTTTAATATATCAAAAAAAAAAAAAAAAAATATAATATTTAATTTAATAAAAAAATTATACTTTATTAAAAAATATATGGGAATCAGGAAAGAATCTTTAAAATTCGAATATAATTCTAAATAATTATTTTAATAAAAAAACATTGCTAATATAATATTAACAAAAACAAATAAAATATTATAAATAAAAATAATTTTAAATAATTTATATATTATTATAAAAATATTATAAATAAAAATAATTTTAAATAATTTGTATATTATTATAAAAATATTATAAATAAAAACAATTTTAAATAATTTATATATTATTATAAAAATATTATAAATTAGAATAATTATAAAGATTTATATATTATCACAAAGTTTAATAATTAAAAATTAAAGATTACTAATTAATTAATAATAAAGTTATATTTATAAAAAAAAAAGTATAAAAAAAAAATTTATTTATTTTTATTATTAAATTATTAAAAGATTTTATATTTTTTTTATTATTATTTAATAATTTTGGGTAAAAAAAAATTATTTTTATTAATAATATTTAAATTATTATTAAAAAAAAATTTCAAAAATTAATAAAACAAATTATATATATATTAATTTTTTTTAATAATATATTATTAAAACCTATAAAAAATATAAAATTTAAATAAAAAATTATTATTAATTAATAATAAAAAATAAATATTTAATAATAAGTTTTTATTAAAAAATAAAATAAAATTAAAAAATTAAGGTTTTAAAAAAAAATAATTAATTTTTAATATATATTAAAAACTAATTATTTATTAAATAACAATATTTTTATTTATATTTATGTTTATATTATTAAAAAAATTAAAATTAAAAAATAAAAAAAAATTAAAAATAATACCCCAAAAAAATTTATAAATCCTATACCTTAAAAAAAAAAGAATATATACTAATTACTTAATATTCAAAAAACCATAAAAAATCAAAGCAAAATAAATAACCTAAAAATTAAAAAACTTTAAAAATAACCAAAAAAATTTAAAAAATTTAATTTTTAAAAATTTTGGCTCGAAAAAATTATCCTCCTATCAATTTTTATTATAAAATAATTTAAAATTTAGTTTTTTAAAAACTTAAACTTTTTTTAAAAAACAAAGGAAAGTGTTTTAAATAAAAATATTATTTTTTAAAATAATTTTTTTTTTATTTTTTATAATAATTTTTTTTTTCCTTTTTTTTATAAAAACAAAAAAAGCAAAAAAAATAGTTAAAATAAAGATTTTTGTTTTTTTTTTTAATAAATTTTTATTATCCGAATTAGAGTTTAATATATTTTTAATTTTTATATTTTTAACTTTTTCAATTAAAAACGAAAAATATATTTATATATATTAATTAACAATTAATAAATAAACAAAAAATAATTTATAAAATATTAATAAATATCTAATAAATTTATTAAAATTGTATTTATATTAAAAAAAATAAATATTATAATTATAATAGCTTTTTTAATATTACAGAATTTATATATTAAATCAATATATTTTGCTTTACAAATTATAATAAAAATAATCAAAATATATTTTTTTTAACAAAAAATAAAGCGATCCTATATTTTTTACTTTTTAATAAAATCTAATTTTGTATCATTATACTTTTATTAATAATAAAACAATCAATTAATATTAAGATAAAATTATTTAAATAATAAATTACAAAGTTTTTTTTTATAAATATATTTATTATATAATAATAAAAAGTTATTAAAAAACAAATATTTTTGATTTATAATATTATTTTTTTTTAATATTTTTTTAGTTTTATAAAGATTGATTAATTTTGTATAACGAAGACAAATAAGTTTAATAAAAATTATAAAAATATCTACAAAGTACTAAATAATTACTACAAAAAAAACAGAGAAAACTATAATATTAATAAAAAGATTAATTAAAAAAAAAGTATAAAAAAGTATAAAAAATAATATTAATAAAAACTAAAAATTCGAATTCTAAACTATAAAAATAAAAAAAGTATAAATACCTTAAATAATAAAAAATATAAAGTCTAACTATTTAATAAAGAAATTAATAAAATCTTCGTTTTTTTATATTAAAAAAAGAATTTTAAGTATAAAAATTTTAAAAATAAAATTATTAAAATAATTTTTAATATTTAATTGGTATTTATTAAGTATTTATAAAATTTTTGATAAATCAAAAAAAATAAAATAATATAAATATATAATATTAAAATATACTTTATTTAAAATTAATATTTTATTAATAATATAGACTCTAAATTAATAAAAATAAATTACCATCTAAGGATTATTGTTTATACAAAAAAATAATTATAGGAATATAAATTAAAAAAATATTTTAATATATATAAACAATAAATTTCAATAAATAAAATTTTTTAAATAAAATACCTTAAAAAAAAAAGTTTTATTACAAATCTAAAAATAATAAAAACAAAAAAAATGTTTGGATATAAAATTTAGACTTAAAACCAATACACCAGCAATCGCCAATATTCAATATTAATCAATAACAAATTTTTGGTATAATATTTAATTTATAAAATATTAATATATACAAAACAAATTTATATAATTAAATAAAAAAGTTTCAAAAACTCACAAAACTTTATATTGAGCGGGGTATTATCGTTTAAACAGCGATCAACGGTGTACCACCAACTATTTAAAAAATAATAAAAATTTTATTTAAAAAACAATAAAAAGTCTTAAAACCATTATTAACCTAATTAATTCCTTGCATTTTCTATCTTAACAAAAATATTAAAAATAAATTATTTAATAATAATTTTAATTTTATTAAATTTTATAATAATATTATCATCCAATATTATAAATCTTAAAAACTTAATTTTTTTATTATTAAATATATATTTTTTAAATTTTATATAAAATTTATAAATAATTAATTTTTTAAATACCTAATAAATATTATTAATATATTATTAAACATTTATTAAATAAATCAATATATTATTAAAATATATTATATATATAATATTTATTAATTTTATAAAAACTATTATTCGTATATCCTGGGATGACCAGTAATACGGTAGGAAGGAGTACTAGGGTAGAGTATGGTAGATTGATTTGACTAAGGAGTATGTATTTGGTGGCAGCCCAGCTGCCCTTATATGTTACTCCCCCATACCCTATGCGGTATAGCTTACCACGTGATCCCTGATCACGTGACCGGAAACCATGTGACCTGATTCCCCAATAAAAACTTAATTAATATAAATTTAAAAAATAATAAAAATATTTATAAAATTAAACAATATAATTAAATATTTAAATTATTTATAATAAATATAAAATATTATTTTTTATTTATCTCCCACTTAAATTTAAATTTAATAATACATATCTTTTAAATTTAATTTAATAAAAATAATATTTTTTTATAATTAATTAAAAAATTTATTAATTAAAAATAAAAATATTTAATTTTTTTTAATTATTCAATTTAACCCCCTATAATCAATATATAATTAATAATTTTTATTCTTTTTTAAAATAAATATAATTAAAATTTTAATAAAATTTATTAAATAATAAATTTATTTTTTCAACTAATATTTTTTTAAATATTTTTTTAAAACTAATAATTTCTTTTTTAAAAAAATATATACTAAACCCCACAAAAAAATAATATTTAATTCTAATTTAATTTAATATTCTATTAAATAATAATTAAATAATAATTTTTTTTTTTTTTTAAAAAAAAATTTACTTTAAATTCTTATATTTATTTAAAATATTAAAAACTCTCAAAATAAAAATTTTATATTTTACTTATATTCTTTTAAAACTAAATACTTAACTTAATTATAAAATCAAAATTTACATTCTCTTATTTATTTTCTAATAAATTTTTTATACCAAAATAATCTTAATAAATCTTAAATCAAATTAAAAACAAAATTTCATTAATTATTAATCAATCTCAAAATTCATTATCTTTAATTATAAAAAACCTAAAATTATATTTATATAAAAAAAATTTAAAATAATTAAAATAAATTAATAAATATATATCTTTTTATTTTTTAATATATTTATTACTTCTACAATAAATTAATAATTTTTATAAATAAAAATATAAATTTTTAATATAAATATTAAAAATATATTTTTTTTTAATATAAATTTTTAATTTTATTTAATATATTTATTTTATTAAATTATATTAACTTAAATATTTAAATTAATAAAATAACAAAATATTATTAATTAATATTTTAACTTAAATATAACAATAATAATAATAATAATATATTCTTCTTTATTTAAACCCAAAATTATAAAAATATTTAAAATAATTATTAAATCTTATTATTTTTTTATTAATATATTTCATTATTTTTTTATTAAAAAAATTTGATATTTTCTTATTAATATAAATCTATTTTTTTTTTAAAACAATCTTTTCCAAAATACTTTTTTTAATAATATTAATATTTAAACAAATTTTTACAAATAATAATATAATAATTTATTTATTAATATTAATAATATTTTATTAATTTTTTTTAATATTTTTAATATTAAATTTTTTTTATTAATTAATTTTTCTATATAATTTTTCAATTTAATTTTATTTTAATCTTAATAAATTTTATTAATATAATATTTTTATTATTTTTTTATAATTTATAAAAAAATTAAATAAAATTTAAATAATATAATAAAACATTATATATTCTTTTAAAATAATAATTTATAATATTAATAAAATAATATATTTAATTAATATTTTTTAATCTATATACTTATTTTATAAATTCTTTCTAAATTTTAAATTATTAAAAAAAATTCAAATATCCTTTTATTTATATTAAAA
>JANPYM010000002.1:246061-326794 GCA_025890175.1 Ciborinia camelliae
TTAATAATTTTTATTCTTTTTTAAAATAAATATAATTAAAATTTTAATAAAATTTATTAAATAATAAATTTATTTTTTCAACTAATATTTTTTTAAATATTTTTTTAAAACTAATAATTTCTTTTTTAAAAAAATATATACTAAACCCCACAAAAAAATAATATTTAATTCTAATTTAATTTAATATTCTATTAAATAATAATTAAATAATAATTTTTTTTTTTTTTTAAAAAAAATTTACTTTAAATTCTTATATTTATTTAAAATATTAAAAACTCTCAAAATAAAAATTTTATATTTTACTTATATTCTTTTAAAACTAAATACTTAACTTAATTATAAAATCAAAATTTACATTCTCTTATTTATTTTCTAATAAATTTTTTATACCAAAATAATCTTAATAAATCTTAAATCAAATTAAAAACAAAATTTCATTAATTATTAATCAATCTCAAAATTCATTATCTTTAATTATAAAAAACCTAAAATTATATTTATATAAAAAAAATTTAAAATAATTAAAATAAATTAATAAATATATATCTTTTTATTTTTTAATATATTTATTACTTCTACAATAAATTAATAATTTTTATAAATAAAAATATAAATTTTTAATATAAATATTAAAAATATATTTTTTTTTAATATAAATTTTTAATTTTATTTAATATATTTATTTTATTAAATTATATTAACTTAAATATTTAAATTAATAAAATAACAAAATATTATTAATTAATATTTTAACTTAAATATAACAATAATAATAATAATAATATATTCTTCTTTATTTAAACCCAAAATTATAAAAATATTTAAAATAATTATTAAATCTTATTATTTTTTTATTAATATATTTCATTATTTTTTTATTAAAAAAATTTGATATTTTCTTATTAATATAAATCTATTTTTTTTTTAAAACAATCTTTTCCAAAATACTTTTTTTAATAATATTAATATTTAAACAAATTTTTACAAATAATAATATAATAATTTATTTATTAATATTAATAATATTTTATTAATTTTTTTTAATATTTTTAATATTAAATTTTTTTTATTAATTAATTTTTCTATATAATTTTTCAATTTAATTTTATTTTAATCTTAATAAATTTTATTAATATAATATTTTTATTATTTTTTTATAATTTATAAAAAAATTAAATAAAATTTAAATAATATAATAAAACATTATATATTCTTTTAAAATAATAATTTATAATATTAATAAAATAATATATTTAATTAATATTTTTTAATCTATATACTTATTTTATAAATTCTTTCTAAATTTTAAATTATTAAAAAAATTCAAATAATCCTTTTATTTATATTAAAACAAAAACCAATAAATAACTATTTATAATATATATTATCCACTTTATATTTTATATTTTTTTTTTAAATTATGTAAATAAAAAATAAAATCATTTATATTTTATTTTAAATATTATTTAATTTTTAATATTTAAATAATTATTATATATTATTAATTTTTTTTATTTAAAATTATATTATATATATATTTTTTAAACTTTATTTATATAATATTATTTAATTAAATTATATTAATAAATTAATATTATATCACTAAAAAACGTTTTTCAAAATATTATATTATATAATTTATTTTCTAAATATTAATAAAAAAATAATATTTATTATTATTTTAAAATATTATTTTAATTTAAAAAAAAAAATTCTTTATTTAAAAAATATTTGTTTTTTTATATTAAAATAGTTTTTAAAATTTTGAAAATCTAATATTTGATTTAAAATAAATAAATAATATATTATTAAAGATTATTAATATTCTAACAATTTTTTATATTCAAATAAATCAAATTATAATTTTATTTATAATTTTTATATTATCTTTTATACTTTATATTTACCATTTTAAAATATTATAAAAACTTTTTTCTAAAAATTTTTTAAACTTTGAAAAAAAATTTATATTTTATTAATATATATAAAATTCATCAATAATATTATTTTATACATCATCGATTTTAATACTCTATCAAACAAATATAAAAATATTTTTTATTTTTAATATTATTTTAAATATTATTAATTTAATTAATAAATTATTTTTTAAATAAAATAAAAAAAATTATTAAAATAAAAAATATAAAAAATTAATTAAATCAATAATAACTTTAAAACTTTTTATTATTTTTTAAATAAAATTTTTATTATCTTTTAAATAATTAACAATATACTGTTAATTATCGTTTAAACAATAATATTCCGTTTAATATAAAATTTTATAAACTTTTAAAACTTTTTTTATTTAATTATATAAATTTATTTTATATATATTAATATTTTATAAATTAAATATTATATTAAAAATTTACCAAAAATTTGTTATTAATCGATATTGAACGTTAATAATCGTCGATGTATCGACTTTAAGTCTGAATTCTATACCCAGGTATTTTTTTTGTTTTTATTGCCTTTAGATCCGTAACATTTAACTTATCTGCGATATTCTATCTATCTATTTATTTATCTACCTATCTATATATCTATCTATCCATTAAACTATCAAACCATCAATCATACTATGACCTACCTATTATATACCTATAACCTACCTATTATATACCTACCTACCTACCCTAGGTTACAAATTATAAATTACAAATTATAAAATCCATTTACATTTACATTTACATTTACATTTACATTTACATTTACATTTACATTTACATTTACATTTACATTTACATTTACATTTACATTTACATTTACATTTACATTTACATTTACATTTACATTTACATTTACATTTACATTTACATTTACATTTACATTTACATTTACATTTACATTTACATTTACATTTACATTTACATTTACATTTACATTTACATTTACATTTACATTTACATTTACATTTACATTTACATTTACATTTACATTTACATTTACATTTACATTTACATTTACATTTACATTTACATTTACATTTACATTTACATTTACATTTACATTTACATTTACATTTACATTTACATTTACATTTACATTTACATTTACATTTACATTTACATTTACATTTACATTTACATTTACATTTACATTTACATTTACATTTACATTTACATTTACATTTACATTTACATTTACATTTACATTTACATTTACATTTACATTTACATTTACCCTTCTAAATTTCAACCCAAGTTCCAGCCCCCATAACCTCTACCGGTAATCCTCGTCCTCTCCTATCATTGCTCCCCCATCTCCTCCTCATCCTCATCCCTTCCCTCTCCCTTTCCTCCCTTCCCTCTCCTACCTCCCTTTCCTCCTCCAACCTCCTCCCTTTCCTCCCCCTCCCCCATCCATCCTGCCCTCCTCTCACATCCCTTCCCTCCTCCTCATCCTCATCCTCCCTTTCCCCCCTATCTCCCCCCCCCTATCTCCCCCAAACCACACACCACCCCCCACACACATAATCTCATACTCCCTTCCCCCCAAACCACCCCCCAAACCACACACCAACCATTTCACCATCATCACCACCGAAAAATCATCACCCTAATAACCTTATCATTAACTTCCATGCTATACTTACGGTACTTGCTGTATCAACCTTTGGGTTTGGGTTTTGGTGATCTTCATCACTTTCACGCTTCACCGCAATTTAGCCAAGATGTTTTGGTGGGAGATTAAAAAGAAGGTGCCACACCTAACCTATTTGAGGACTACATATATACATTGACATCTTGATATAAAACTTCCTGGAAAGTTGGACGATAAAAGGATATTTATCAATTTAAATCTCGATTGTCATATATTTCATAATCAAAGGAATCACTTTGTTATTCTGATCAAGCATCAATCCATTTCGCAAAATTTGCATGTAGAAGCCAATTTACATTATGACGATCAAAGCTAATCTACATAAATAGCGCCTAAGCTTGCAAAACTATTAATTAATAAGACATTTTATAAACTCCCGATTCCCGAAATATACCATCGCGCAATTCACCCATTATAGAGTTTATCCTTTGCCTAATTTCTTGGTACATTGCTTGTCGAAGATCATTATGGAACTAGTGCGAACTATTTGATCTGAGGCTGAAAGGACTAGTCGCCGCTAAAGCATCACGTCGCTTCTTGGAAGCATTCGAAGGAATTTCTTCACCGACGCGTTTATTAGATTGTTGGGGGGTTGATTGAGCCGGTCCTCGTGGTGATCTTCGCAAGGTCTCGTTATGCAAACTTCTCCATGAGCTCGGAGTCTGAGTACTGCTACCTTCGCTTCGGCGACCTCGGATTGAACCATCAAGAGGTTGATGAAGACGACGAGCGACCGGTGTAAGCTGGGTTGGGTCTTGAGATTTTCCGGGTAAATCGACTTCAGGGGCGGCAAACTATGATGGATCAATGCTCTATTATAGCTGTTTACGGGGGCCGGCGAAGGGTGAAGTACTCACAAGCTTGGTATGAGCAATGTGCTTAGATGGATCGAACAGTTCAACTCGAAGTTTATCGAGATTGACAAACCGGAATGATTCCTTAGATGACTTTGAACATTTCTTGATGATTCCTTCGGTTTTCATAGAGTCGACCAACTTCTGTGTATCTTTCTGGTTCGAATCTAGGATAGTGGTCAATTCTGTACGGAGATTCATTGAAGCAAACTCACTCATATATTGGCAAAGACCTTCCATATCATTGAAACCATGCTGTTCGAGGTAATATACCATGCGTCGGCGAGTACACAGGGGATAAATTTTTTCATACAGGATGCTTGGCTCCGACTCCGCCAAAATACAATCATAGCACTCGAAATTTGCGCCAACAGTTCCCTTACTGTAACCGTAGCACTGACTGTGGCAATAGTTTCCACAATTGCAGCATTTGATCTTTCCACTATTAGAACATACGAGCGAAGGGAAAGACTGACATACCAGATTCTCGCGATCATCCGCGTTGAGGCACTCACACCGTACCTCATCTTCTTCCTCCGATGTTTTCTCAACCACCTTGTCATCAAACCCCTCTGGTCCAGGAAACGTCGTAGGCTTTCCAAAGGCAATTGTCTGGTTGCCAATATTTTCCATCAGCTGTGTATCCATATCATCCGGTCCTCTCGTATGACCCTTTTTAAAAGCGAAAATTAGCATATACAGGAACACCGGACGAACCACCGTACTCATTGGTGGCAACTTACAATCTCATTAAGCCACTGCATTGTGCTCTGCTGGGTGCCATCGCTTTGTGAGAATTGATTGTGTCTCAAGGATGACTGGCTGTTATCCTGAATAATTGTTGCCTTTGATGCAGTAGGGTTGAGACTTCTGATCATCGCAGTGGAAGTTTTTCCTTTGAGAAGGCGGGCATCGACTGCTGGAGCAGCATAATATTTTATTGCAAGCCTATGCATGTTAGTGTGATTCTATAATCTCTTGGGTACTAGTAGTCTTATACCCATGGAGACCATTATGTGTTTTACCCATGAAAAGCCCACAGTCATCAGGTAGTATTTGAGATATCGATGCAGCACGAAAACCACGATACTCGTTCTTGGGACGTGCATTCTCATTGTATAACAGCTGCATGCTCACCTTGCGTCCAGCTACATCTCTGTTCAGCCAGTGTAGAGAAATATTTGATGGCTGTGAACTTACCTGATTCGCCCCGAATGTTTCGAGAAGCATTCATGACTTGTACGATCAGTTCTCTTAAACCATCCTGTGCATATCCGAGATTGATAACCTTTCCGGAATTGTCCGACATTGACGCAGAAACCTGAACATAGGGATTGCTTCCAGTACTCTTATAAGCAAAATTTATCGTGAAAGCTTCGACGAGTTGTTCTGGAACAACTTCTTTACGATAAACAGAAAGCTGTAACTTTGCCAGACATTTGTCGTGAACAGCATTGGCGACTCCAAATTCCTAAGTAATTATTAATTCATAAAATATGAGATATTTTGCGGGAACGTGGTGAAATACAAGCCAATCCATTAGTTTTTCGACTCCTCGATGGCCCGTTCCTCGCACAATAGAGTTGAAAGATATGATTTCATCGCCAGCTTCATTCAAGTTTAGGTTTTTAGGGATGTTTGTGCCGTTGATAAACGTTTCGTATGTGAGGCCAGGATCAGAGGCATCGTAGATTCGGGTTTTGTAGCAATTACTTGGAAAGAACTCCCTAAGTTCTAAATTAGTAATATGAAGGATTAGGTTTGGAAACTTTCCAACGAACCTGCAAAAGACAAATTGGCTCACCTGAGAAGTATTTATTAGCAATATGTAAAGGGCCGGGGGGGCTTCATAGTACATACAGCAGCATTGACACCAATTTTAACCAACTCGAAACTTTGCTCTTGACTGAGTACAATATCTTGTATCGGTATCTCCACAACAAGCTTGGCCTTACTCTTTCCCTTTCCCTTCTGCTTAGTTTTTGTTTGCGGGTTTGTCTGCGGCTTAGCACGAACAGTGCGCGTAAGGAGCTTGGGTGGCATGATGAAAGAAGGGATGCAGATGAGCTTATCAGGAAAGTGGGATGTAAAAGAGAAGCTCAAGATGACCTTGAACTTTCAATCAACCAAAGAAAGTTCATCTATGGATTGAGGCTTTGATCCCGGGGTCTGTTCTCGATAAAACAGGGACACACAAATCAAGATAATGAATTGAAGAGATGAGAGTGGAGGAGAGTGAATATATATGGACAGATTCTTTATGTTAAAAGAGACAAGATGAGATGAGAAGAAATATGTATTACATGAGATGAAATTGAAGAAGTTCTTCTGATGAAGATGAAGATGAAGATGAGGAAGCTTGAGATGAAAATGAAATGAAAATAATCGAAAGTGAGAATTTGTGGGTAGTTGGAAAAGCGTGAGAAAGTGACTAAGAAAATTAGGTAGGAAGTATAGGTAGGGAGGTAGGTAGGTAGGTATAGGAAGGTACGAGTTGTAGGAAAAGGAAGGCACAACCTCCTCCCCTTTCTCCCTTCGTTTTTCCCTTTCTTCCCCCACCATGCCAAAATTTCATCCAAAAGCTTCAATGTTCCCAGGTTACCAGAAGGAAATTCGAATAATACCTACCTACTTATTTTACTACCACTACCACCACTATTACCACTACTAGGAGGATATAGGTAAGGAAATGTCCCCTAGACTTCATCTATCTGCTAGACTTGGTAGGTAAGTTCTTTGAGATCTCTCACTATGTACCTATTTAGATTGGAGAATCATCATGAACAGCTGCACATTCTTAATCTAGGGGGGTATTACTAGACATCAAACTTTGATATTCATAGATGTCAATATGTTCAAGAAGATGCCTAAGAAGTACTAGGTAGGGACCGTATCTGAGCAGCTCAAGAAGAGAATCTAAATATATTTGACTCGTCACCCATTATTTCTTCCAAAACACTCCTTCATTCAACAGAATCTTTGGAATTCCAGCACTTGCGGAATCAAGGTATGAGGAAGCCAACCCATTTCCCTTAAACCACCATGGACTATCATTTTGGGGAATATTTGAAACACAAGGTAATCTTACTAGGTACCTAGGTGAGGGTCAGCTCTATATGGCGATGTATGATAAACTTGCGGTTGTCCAGATTGTTCAAATTGTCTTGAAACATTCAACAGACCGTCCATAATACCATAGCCTCTACCGGATGGCAGGAAGATATCCTTGATTGTACTGTATGCTTGTAAGCTTATCTACCTAGGTAGTAGGTACGGAAACCCGAGTATACGGCTGGAGGAGATGGTTCACAGGATATTGTGGCCATGATACTGGATGGATTGTACATGTGCAGTCGTAAGGTTAATAAATCTCAAGATCCATTTTATAGACCCCAATATCCACGATGAGATGAGTAAGGAGGTAGGTAGGTACCTAGGTACCTAGGTAGATATTGATATCGGTATAAATAGGTACAAACAGATATATAAATATATAAATATATGAAAATGTGTTGTGCTGACTCCGCCTTCCTGCCATCAAATTCTCCCCTCTCCTGTCAACTGGTAGGTCTGGTATGTCCAGTATTAAATTGATGTTGTCTGTATGTATGCACGGTCACGGTGTTCTGATCAAAACGCTACTGGAAAGACCAGGGGGATTGGACGGACCATCAGACAAACTTCCCAGCACGAACCGACAAAGATCTTCCCAACTCCATCTTCCGATCTCCACCTTCCACTTCCACTTTCCGTTTCAACCAGCACACGCGCTGAGAATAATCTGAAGATAAATCTTCACTACATTTGATTCTCACCGTGAAGACATATTCGCCCCTCCTCTTGTACATTTTCTCTCATCTCTCTTCTCTTTATTTGAAGTAGTATAATTGTTTCCACTCATCAATTCCATATTGTCCCGCCATCTCACCACCTGAGTACTTCTTACACGTTGTCTTCGGATTCGCATTTCTGCTGGTTGTCTATCATCCGTGTCTATTCAAAATACCCCAAATACCCCCACCACAATCACGATAACCTTTTCGAACGTCAAAAAACCTGGCTATGTTATTGTTGGTATCATAGGATAATAGGAGTTCTTTAAAGCTCGCGAGATCTTCGCCCGTGGTCAGCCTCGTGTTAAGAACGCGTACGGCCTAAAAGAGAGCGGCAGGCTAGGACTCTTGCCCAAAGTCTCAAAGTCAACCCACGTCTGCGGGTCAAATACAGTTAAACTTTAACACAATGGATCCTCCTCATAGACCCCAGAGTAAACATCGAACGGCTCCGGAAAGTGCTCAAATATCCGGACCTCAGAAATTCACGTCAAACGCCTCTCCGAGTCCATTCACTTCGAATCCAAAGGTATTGCAGCATAGTGTCAAGACTCGACGCCCAAGTCAGACCGTTTCTCTGGCATGGCAAGATGGAGATGATACAGTTGGAAATATGTCAAGATTTCAGGTTGAGCTTGCAGATATCATAGAAACGAAGACTGTTACAACCACCACTACGACCAAGCGATCCTATCCTCCACTACTCATTCAAAACCCTCGACCACTCGATAGTCTCGATGCAAAGGAATATCCTTTAGCATTCAAACCAACTCCTCCCGAACTTACTAAATTTTCCTACGAGATTGGTGGACAACAGATGGAATTCGAGGAAGAGGATTCACAGAAGATCAAACACGAGGTTCGAACAAAATTATTATCTCTTGTACAAAACTCTTTGGACTTTTCGGTACTAATTGTGGAATTTTTTTAGAACCTACCAAACCAACCTCTCCGTAATCCTTACCCGCATCGTCAATCGAGAGAGAATCGCGAGCAGCTCAGTGGATTAGACAGAACAGACCCAATTTCCAGATTAGATAGAGAAATTGGCGACTCGAGAAAGTCTTTGAAATCGAAAGGAATATCCGATAATAAGTCCATCAACACTAGTTCGAGACCCAGCAGTTCACGGGCACTAGAATTCTTCAGGAGTGATGGCAAAGACACAGATTCACCTTCCTACAACGAAACTCGACGTCGAAATCTTGGACTTGGTATGCACCTTCCCGACCTGCCAGCAACACCCGATATGTCAGAAGTAGAGCTGTCCTCGAAAGATGTCGCTCCACCATTAGCTCCCCGATTTCAAACCAATGCACACACTCCCCAATCCGGTTTAAGCCAAGACAACCCATTTGAGAATCAGCGAAGCCATTCGGAAATCGCCAATGAAGAAACGTTCAACGGGGCAGTTGCTACACCCCCAGTTGCAGAATCCGACCTTGAATCGTCTGGCCTTGATATGAGTTTTGCACAAGAACAGCGCCCGCATTTGTACACTGCAGCTGCTCGAAATGCAAGTCTCCCTAGTCCCGGTCTTTCGCCTACAGTTTCCTCTCCAGAATTTGACGATGACAATATTGACGACAGCCAGGATACATTAGACGTGTATGCCCCTCAAGTATCTGAGACGAGCACAGCTCGAAATCACCGTTTAGAACCGACAGTATTACACCCACAAATGTCTACTGTTATGGATATTGGATCAATGATAGATACTTTCGATGCTATGCCCAGTGAATTGAAAGCTCTCATGATGTATCAGCTGAGCCGAAGGTGCTCTAAGAAGACCCTTCGGGCTGTCGCTGGTTTTGTCAACCCTGCTTTGATGTGCGATTTTCTCGTTGAGCTCCCCACTGAACTAAGCTTCCTTATCCTAAGTTACCTGGACCACAAAGACCTGTGTCGTGCCGCTCAAGTTTCAAAGCGTTGGAGGAATGTCATTGACTCCAATGAAACAGGATGGAAAGAACTCTTTGATCGCGATGGTTTCGTGCTCCAACCCGAAGAACTCGAGCGAGCAATTCGCCAAGGATGGGCATGGCAGGATCCTTATGGTCCAGATGGTTATGAAATGGATTTGAGCGTTAAAGACAAATCAGTCAATGGAGAAGTCGGCATACCTGGTAGCAGCAGCAAGATTGATGGAACTAGAAGAGCTCGGGCGACCACTAAAAGAAAGCGGGCTACAGGAAATTTGGGATCAGAACGCGCAAAGCGGAGAGCAACAGGTAACGATTCTTCAATCAAAACACTAGAACTCGAGTCCAAATTCCACAAATCTGAAGGTCCAATAAGCGCTGCTTCTGCTGCTGCATTGGCGGTACCAAATCCCGAATTGGGTCTTCCGGAATTGCGAAAGCTTCATCTCTTCAAGTCCCTTTATCGTCGGCACCATTTTCTTCGTCATAGTTGGACGAATCGTGCTGTTGAACCTCATCATATGGCTTTTAAAGCTCACCCATCTCATGTAATTACATGTCTTCAATTTGACGATGAGAAGATCTTGACAGGTAGTGATGATACAAGTATTCATGTCTACGACACGAAGACCGGAGCCTTGCGCAAAAAGCTCGAGGGACATGATGGGGGTGTTTGGGCTTTGCAATACGAAGGAAATATTCTTGTTTCTGGATCCACTGACCGTTCTGTACGCGTTTGGGATATTGAAAAAGGCCTTTGCACTCAAGTCTTTCATGGTCATACGTCAACTGTACGATGTTTGCAAATTCTTATGCCGTCAGAGGCGGGCAAGACAGAAGGTGGTCGGCCTATCATGGTTCCCGAGCAGCCCCTTATTATTACCGGTTCTCGTGACTCTCAAGTACGTGTGTGGAAGCTACCCGCCCCAGGAGACAAGCGATACATCCAAACAGGACCGCCAACTAATGATGCTGATTGCCCTTACTTCGTCCGCGTTTTGGCTGGACATGTTCATTCTGTTCGTGCTATCGCTGCCCACCAAGATACGCTAGTAAGTGGTAGCTACGACTGTACTGTGAGAGTATGGAAAATCTCAACAGGCGAGGTCTTGCATCGTCTACAAGGACATACCGCAAAGGTATACAGCGTTGTTTTAGATCACAAACGCAATCGATGTATTAGCGGTTCTATGGATACATATGTCAAGGTTTGGTCCCTCGAGACTGGTTCTTGTTTATTTACCCTCGAAGGGCATACATCCCTTGTTGGCCTTTTAGACTTGCGTGATGATCGTCTTGTATCAGCAGCTGCGGACTCAACGCTGCGAATTTGGGACCCGGAGAGTGGTGTTTGCAAGAGTACATTGAGTGCTCATACAGGTGCCATTACCTGTTTCCAGCATGATGGTCAAAAGGTCATCTCTGGATCAGACCGTACTCTAAAGATGTGGGATGTCAAAACTGGCGAATGCATCAAGGACCTTTTGGGTGACTTAAGTGGTGTCTGGCAAGTCAAGTTCGACGAACGAAGATGTGTTGCAGCTGTCCAGCGTGATAATTTCACATTTGTCGAGGTTAGTCATTTACTTGTTTTTAAATCAAACATTCCTTGCTAACAGTTACTGCAGGTCCTTGATTTCGGTGCATCCCGAGACGGTGTTCCCAAATCTGAACGTGGTCGTCGTATTCTATTGCCAGGAATTGATGAAACCGAGAGAGTCGTCGAAGTTGGCGATAACGCAAATCCATAAATGAATGTACGAAACTAAACGTCTAATGAAAATCACTCCCGAGAATATATGCAATAGGATTACCGAGTTTCATAGAAACTATGCATACATATCGGGAGAACGGGAATGGGAATGGGGAAAGGGATGGGGGATATACCCTAGCTATTGAGCTTTTAACTTCGCTTTATATTTCCTTGTCGTATACGTCTTTGGGGTTCAAATCCTCGATCGGGTGGACTCATGGGGCGTTTTGGGGGTGGATAAATTGGTGCATCTCTTTTTTATGCATAGCGAGGCATTCTTTGTTTTTTTTTAGTTTCTCGACCTCCATTCTTCCCTTTTCATCTATTTCTCGTTGGCAGTTGTTCAAAAGTACAGGCGATACAATTATCATGTAGGGTATGTCTATACGCATAGTATAAGCTAGGCTGGACCGGGTTGTCTGGCTAGGTGTTGGTCATTTCTTAGGGAAGGGAAGGGAAGGGTAGGAAAGGGGGGCGGCATGGAGTATACCCATTCTGTCTATACCAATTCCGATTCCGATTCCTAGCGATTTTTGAGAGCAAATTAGAGTCTCTTATGTGAAGCAGCAAATTGCTTACTTCAGGCGCCGCAAGCGCTTGGTAGGTCTGAGCTACGATGGGCGCTTTGCCTTTTGCCTTTTGCTTTGGCTTTAGCTTTGGCTTTAGGGATGGGGGTGGATGGGAAGGAGTAGTAGTCGTGATATATTTATCACTTGCTCGGTGATACAATTATAATACATACATACATACGTTCCGATCTTTTCCATTCCATTCCATTCCTCTCCGTTTCGTTTCGTTCCGTTGCTTTGCTTTGCTTTGCTTTGCTAAAGGACTTTGCGCGACGAACGGATGGGAAGGAGTTGAGTGGATATTAGGTACTAGGTACTAGGTACCTACCTATGATTAATGAATGAGTAAATGAATGAAATGAATGAAAAATAAAATGATGAGAATTCCAAGGTTATCAGAGTGATTGAGATTTAAGGTTGAGATTCAAGGTTGTGAATCAAGGTTGGGAATTGCTGGGGTGCTGGGGTGCCAGCTGGGATGGTGGGAGGGAATTGCTGGGATATGACTCCTCTCTTCTCTCTCCTCTCTCCTCTTTTTTTATCCCTATGATGGCCTCATCCTCACATCTCCATTCTTCTACAAAAAGTATAGATCTTTTATATATTTCATATAATACATATAAAATATTATTATAAAATAGTTCTACGTACCGTACACTAGCTCGATAGCTCGATAGTCACTAGCTCGATAATCACGACAACAATACAATATGTTCAACATCATGTCTATAATATTCTTAGATGAGTTTTTCCTTTTCCTTTTCCTTTTCCTTTTCGTACGGCTGGATATATATATATACACATATACCTAGGAGCATATATATACCTATACCTATACCTATACCTACCTACATATATATTTGATCAAGGAAAGAGGAAGAGAGAAGATAAAAGATAAAAGAAACGAACATTTCTCTTGCAACTCTATTATATATTCAAAATCACAAGGCATATGCAATAATGCACCCCGGCCATCAAAGAGCCATCAAATCAAATCAAATCAAGTCAAGTCAAGCCAAATCAGAACCATTTCCTTTTGAGCAAAAAGTATCCACGCTGTGTAGATTACTACGAACTAGGTATTATACATATCTAGTTCATAAATGATAAGTACCTATTAAAATCCAAACGCCAATTCCATGCCATGTTAAAACCTGGCATCATCATTCTGCATGTACAACCGTTCTTTTTCTTTCTCTTTCTCAAAATAATATTATACAATGCTATGTGGTATAATAATATCTCTCCCCTGCCTTTTGTTCTGTTTTTTTTTTTCTCGTCGAGTCTCGTATATTACAATATCCCCTGTCTTGCTTTCAAACTCGCATCGAGATTCGAGGCTCATGCTTGGAAATCGTATTGATGGCTTAGGTGCCGGGGTAAGGTTCAACTTTTGCAGGTTTCTGAAAAGGTGATTTTACCCTATTCCAAAACGTGGTCGACCGTGTGGTTGGGTTTGCTTGTGGCGTTGTTGTTGTGGTGGTTGCACCTGTTCCCCTTTCTGGGTCGGCGTGAGCCTTTTCACCAGAAATATCGCCGGTGGGAGTGTTACCGGCAGCGTTTGGTGCTTGTGGCGTTGCTGCTGTTGTTGTTGTGGTAACACCTGTACCTCTTTCTGGGTCGGTGCGAGCTGTTTCATCAAAAATACCACCGGTGGGAGCGTTTCTGGCAGCGGTTGGCTTGGCCGATCCACTGGATCCGTCGGTCCCTTCCGTGAAATTAGGGTCGGGACTAGGGATAAATTTGGGATATCGGTCGGGGTTAACTCTAGGGTCGTCTTTAGGTCCGTAATTGTCAGCAAAAACTCCATGCTTCTCGTTATGAGCGAGAGATTTCCACATGATATATGTACTGGAAATGGGCGATTAGCTCGTGTTTACAATGATAGATAAAGTGAGAAGAACTGACCTAGCGAATGTGCCTAGCATACCGACCCACAAAAGTACTGTGGAGGCAATGCATTTTGCATTTTTACGGTATATAGGAGTCGGGGGACCATTCATATCAAAAAATACTTGTGCTTCTGAGTTTGTCAAGCCATCGATGGTTGCACGTTGTGTGGCTACAATAACCTGGACCGGAATAATTAGCAACTGGAGTACGTGAGATGATATAGACTTACGGTAACAGCGATAGCATCTGCGAAAGTAAAGATGCACATCAAAACCGAACAAATCCTCCACGCAAGCCTCACATCGGAAGATTCCTTACGTTGGGGAAAGAAAAGATCGAAAAAGAATCCGGAACCAAAGATTGTAGCAACTGCTATACCGACAAAAATGTTGAATGACATGACTCCAACAATATCTGAGATTGAAGTATGTACCCCGTTGCGTGTTTGTATGCCATCTCTTTGATCAATATAACCTGAGATGGGATTACGGTTAGTCCATGGCCTCGAGGATTGATATTGAGTTTTGATAGGAGATTCTCACCACTGAAAGCAGCAGTTCCTACAGATTCTGAACAGATACAGAATATCATGGCAATTTGATAGACGATCATCTTAGTTCTGCGCAGATAGTAGATATCATTGAACATGTACGACCCCTTGAACTTTCCCCATTTCACGTCATCGAGATGTAATCCCCATATTATTTTGGCCATTTTGGAAGATTGAAATTGAACTTTACTTCGCAATTCAGGAAGTGAATGATAATAACTGTTGTTTGAGAGTGGGTTGTTCTTTGCCTTGAAAGGTATTCCTCATAAGGATAATGAGTTTATCGATGAAAGATTAATAAACAAAAAGGATTGCTTTATTGATCAATGGAAATAATCGGATATTTAATAGCCAAAATTCAAGCAAATTGGAAATTTGTCTTGTTGAATATAAGAGAGAGAAAGGAGAGAAGGAAAATGAATCATTGATGAAGCTTGTCAACAAACGCACTTTGGTATTCTTAATGGAAAGGGAAGGAACGAACAACAACCTTTTTTCGTTTTATTTTTTTGGTTCCGGGTTAACTACGTCATATATAAGTGGCAGGAGCGATGTGACACAGTGAGAGAGAAAGAGAGAGGTGGTATCAAGACCGAAATTGGGTCAAAATGCAACTCAAGATATGCCAAGACATGCAAACGGACTACCGGTATCAGTTCTTGTAGTAGATATATTTATCCTGTCTGGTACTTTGCTTTATTTAAATATATTTACCAGTGATTGAAAGTATTTCTCATATTTGATAAAATGGGAATGATGTGAAAGTCCAGAGAAATCGGATAAAAGTATCTGTCAGCTCTGTTGATATGTAGTTGGTTGAGTTAAGGTTTAGGTTGAAAGTGTTGGTCCTGCTTTGGCTTCATGTGAAGGAAATCGGGGGGGAATCAAGACGACCACCCGAACGCTCGATCCAAGCTGTTGCATCATCTTTATCATCGTGCATCTCCTTCCCGCTTCTTCCCTGGTGTTGGCGTTGATAGTTCAATTACCTACTATATGCAAGGCACGAGTGGCTGGTGTTTGGCAAGGGATATGACGTTTGCAGCCACATCAATTGGACATATAGAAAACATCATGAAGATTAGAGCTTTATCGCTTGCGGAAAGGGGGACTTTGATATGGTACTCCGATAACTCTTAATCTATAAACAATTACAATTACCTGCCTTATATAAGTAATGCGAGATAGTAAAGTATTAGAGAGAGAGATAAGAGCCGTTCGTACTCGTTTAGATGAATTAAATATCGTATAAATTTATTAAAATCAGAGAGATAGATATATAAGACTCGTTCGTAACTGTTCTTCGAATTAAGAATGAGCAGATGAATTGAATATTGTATAGATTGGAAGATTCATTAAAAATCTGTAGTATCATTTAAATTAAAAATATTCTATAATTCCCGAGTCTTCATCGCAACTTTTTCTAGCACTAGTAGCAAAATCCTCGTTGTCTTAAATTCCCCAATCAAATCCTTTTTGTTGCTATTATTAGCGAACCATACAAAGTATTTTGTCAGAACAAGAGACTTCCTTCATACGACTTAGGTAATCAACATTCACATGGTTATTATCATGTGGCATGCATGCCAACAACACCAACATACCCCGCTGCTCTTTTAGACTTCCAGCAGATTTGACTATCATTCTTTGGTTGGACGGCCACACCTATTAAGCAGCATTGACGTCTTGACCTGTGGCCGACTTATCCTTCTCGACACCCTCGAGACCAAATTCCGTGTCCAAGGTTACCCTCATGTCCACATGCTTCTCTACAAAAACGGCCAAGAATCCTAATAACGAGAAAGCCAAACCGGCATACCAGACTGTACGCAGAGCACTGGCATATACACTCAGTGTCTGCTGTAGCGTCTGACCACTCAGTTCTTTAACATTGTTTGCATAAGCGTAGGCACCGCCGTTAGCAAGAGAGGTTCGTACATCTGCATCGGTTATGTTATCGAGGACCGCGTTAATGCGACTGTTAAAAACGATCGAAGGGATGCTCGCACCCCAAACAAAGCCAAATGAGCGAATGAAGGAATATGTACTTGTGGAGATGGCGGTATCGCTTTCAGGGAGCACAGCTTGGATCGCGGGTAGTTGTGTCGTCAACGGAAAGCCGATGCCGATTGCTGCAAGAATCTGGAAACACGCCCACGCAGCTTTACTAGAAGTACTCGTCATAGTAGAAAACAAGCCGGTTGCGATGGCAAGAAGCGCGAATCCAATCCAGTGGAGAGGTTTGTACTTGCCGGTTTTCGTCAACAAAGCTCCAGCAATGGCAGCACTGGGAATCATAAATCCGTTGATGGGTAGAATATTAATCCCGGATTGGAGAGGAGACGCGGCGAGCTGTGACTGAAAGTAGAGGGGTAGAACGTATATACACCACTCGAGAAGAATTGATATTATGAAATCCAAAAAGTATACTGTGGCAGAGGTTCTATGAGCAAAAAGCCGCAGCGGCATCGTAGGCTCGGCACAATAAGCCTGCTGAACAAAGAACACAATCCAACCCAAACAGCCAAGTGTGATCGGTAGTACGCCAAGATCCCCAGGGGTAAACAACTCCTCCTTGTATCAAGCCCAGAAGAATCGATGTTATAGACGCGATAAAAATAGCGTTGCCCAAGTAATCGATGCGCGCTAGTGAATGCTTCCAAGTAGGAGATTTCTTCCACGAGACGCGCAAAAACGGTATGATAACCGCCAGGGTAAGAGCGCAAACTGGGAGATTGATCCAGAAAACCCATTTCCAAGACGTTCTGCTCACAATGGCGCCTCCAATGACTGGTCCTATCAGGGTACCTACAGCGCAAGCCCCAAGCACAATCCCCAGATATGTACTGCGTTCTCGCAGAGGAACGAGATCACATACAATCAAGTCGATCAGCATAATCATGCCACCAGCACCCATTCCTTGTACTAATCGTCCGGCAATAAACATAGCTGAAGTGTGGGCACCTCCTGCGATTCCACTTCCGAGGGCAAAAAGAGCGACCGAGAAGATCATCGGATAGCGTCTTCCGAAAATATTCGATATCTGACCGTATAAGGGTTGAATGGCAGTTGTGGCAAACACATAGGCATTCCCTAGCCAAATGGAGTTCTCTTGCCCATTGAGTTCTCTAGTGATAGTTGGTAGGGCAATAAAGATGATAGTCGCATCAGTTGAACTGACAAACCCGGCGAGACAGATGCCAAGGAAGATGAGCCAGAAACGTACACCTTTTGGGGTACTTGTCTCTTCAAGCTTTGTGGGTGTTTGAGGCACTTCTGTTTTGGGCGTCAAGTTGCTTTTGACTACAATCTCTTTATCTTTGAGCAAGTGTATTTGTGATGGTTTCTCCGATTTTAAATCGGATTGCGAAGAGTTTGGGACCTCTTCCTTCATTTTTGAAGTAGAAGATTGATTTTGTTGAATCTTAACTTGTCCTTGCCATCAGTTTCAATTTCAAGTATCATGAAGTATTTGATTTCAAATATTATGAAGTATTTGATTTCAAGTATTATAAAGCATTTGATTTCACCAACGAAATATTTGTTGGTTGGCAACAGTAAGACAAGACACAATCTGCGTGTTTTGCCATGTTCAACAGGAGAGCTGCAATATGATTTGTTCTTCGACTAATTGCATAACTTATTGCATCTATTTCTATATATCTAGTCTGATTATGTTTTTTATTAACTTTCAATTGGAATTGATGTATTTGAATACCTTCTTTTGTAGCTGGTACCAATTTTAACACTGACTACGACTACAACTTGAAGCGAAGTCTCGACCCTTTAGACTTGGCAGGGCCGCAAGTTGCGCCAATTAGACGCAGCCTGCTTATTTTATACTGTATACAGCAGCCTGCTTATTTTATACTGTATACAACAACCGTGTCAATCAAATACATAACTAACAGCCTGCTTATCGACACGGGAGGACCTACTTTCATCAAGTACCAAACTACTTAAACTTCTTATGCATCTTTGTGTCGATAGGAGTTGTGTACTGTAAAAGATGTGTATTGGAATGTTGAATCTCAATATGCACAGTGGAAAGGAGATACGCTAGTTCCAATCAGAATTAGCACGGCTAAGGGACCAAAAACCTACAACTGGACTTTTATATCGACCTCTATAGAGTATATAGATTAACAATCAAAATATACAATATCAATTCAATCTAATTATTTATTTCTCAGATGTAGTATCATTCTAGGTCTATTGTAAGAATCTCGAAAAAACACAAACATAATATAGTATAATCTTGGATGAGATGCCCACTGATTGCTTTGCCGTAGACCTACAGCTGTGCCTCATCAGAATCATGCAACATAATGCAGGTAAACTAGCCACTTGCATCAAGGCGTGATATGAAATCTCTGGTTGCCTATTGGGTTGCAAACAAAGTAAGATCTTACGATCACTCCTACGATGCTATGAAGTTTGGTCAAAGGCCGCGAACTCTAAGTTATCAACCCATTTCATTTTGATACCTCTAAGCAAGCTTTTCACGACAGCCCATTTCTCATTTCTTTTGCTTTCGTTTTCAATCATATACAAGCCCACTATGGCACCTTCTATGTACACCGAGACCCCACTCGCGCCAATTAATACGCCGAAATTCAAAACCGGCAAGGTAAGTAAATTCAAGCTTCCTGATGTGCGGCTTCTGACGGGTTTGATTAGACAGATCCATTCACGATTGAAGCCTCTCACATGGCATTGAGTCATAACTCATTTATCCGCGGTTTTAATAGTATATAATTTATCCGCGGTTTTAATAGTATATATCAACAAGCGCCACGCATCCAATCCCCAGTTGACAGAGAAGATTTCGTGGGTTATTGTATTGCGTGGGTTGACTGCGTCGATCAGCATCATCACTATGAGGAGACGGAGTTCTTCCCGGCCCTTGAGAAAGCAGCTGGTCGAAAGGGCTTGATGGAAGGCGCTGTAGATCAGCATGGTAAGTTATATGGACCCTTTGCCCGAAAACAAATCGTCTAATGAGTTTTTAGCCGCCTTCCACGACGGCCTAGAACGATTCAAGAGTTATCTCAAGGAAAAGGGGCCTGACTTCTCATCCCAAGAGCTTATCCAAATCATGGACTCGTTCTCCGAACCATTGTACAACCATCTGAAGGAAGAGCCTCAAACAATTGCCGATCTCGCCCAGTACAACACTCCCGAAACACCTATCGACATCTTGGCCATAGCCGCCGAAGCTGGCAAGAAACAAGTCAATCTCTCCTTCTTTTTCAATATCCTTCCCGTCTTTTTCTTGAACATGGAAAGTGTTGAGTTCGAGAACGGCTTGTGGCATACAGCTTTTCCTCCCGTCAACAAACCCGTCAAATGGCTCATGACTAAAGGTGCTCCTATGTGGCAGCAGCGTCTTTGGCGCTTTGCAAGCTGTACCCCTGATGGCGAGTATAGGCAGTTGGCTGTCTGAAGTATCTCGTTTTCCGTCATTATACGTAGTTGCTCAGGGAGCTGGATGCTTAACCTCAAATAACATAGCCTGCGCGAGATTCTTCGGTTATTGAATTTCCTTTCGTCGAAGTGGATTACGTTTAATTTGTGCTTACCCGAAGCTCCATCATTTGATATTGTAGCACACAGGAATAAAATTTTACAATCAAACTTCCTGGATCACTTATATAAGCTGAACATCATATTAACTGTACAGTGCAGTGTTTCTTTATCTTCTTTCCTATCTGTGAATATGAATATCTAAAAGTTTCAGAAATTCTGTTCACGTTGAACAAATGGGATGTTGATTTATGGTGAAAGTTGAAGGTCCTAAAATGCATGTCAGGACCTTGCTTCGATTATGATATTGATTGGATCATTTTGAACTACAACATAAATTTTTCAAGTCCAGCCATTTGGCCTGCTTTTTAGGGGCAGTATCAAGATCAAAATTCCAAACAATTCGAGCCAACACGAGTCTCAATTCTGACATCGCGACCGATTTGCCCAGAAAACTAGGTGCCCTTGCCCCGAATGGCTTCAAGATATTCGGTTGATGCTGCTCAAATTCAGTGGATCGAAGATCATGAGAAAGAAAGCGACTAGGCAGGAATTCTTTAACTCTGCCAATAACTCATCTATAAACTGTGAAGAATCAAGGCACCTCACAAAACTTACGCCTTCTGGTAAATAATGGGCGCAAACTATATTTCCACCTTTGGGCAGCTTCTTCACACCAATCACCAAATTCCCTGTCACGAGAGAAATTATAAAACCGAGGCGGCTTGCTTTCCATAGCAGAGGACCGGGGATGGAAGCTAGGAGTGGAAGTACATATTGTAGAGAACATTCCCCGCCCAACACTAGGTGGAACTTTCAGGTCGATGAAGCATATATTTCCCCGGGACTGGTAGCTTACAAGAAGGAATATGCAAATCATGAGCTGAGTTGTGGATGCAGAACGAGTGTCTGGTCCGAGAATAGAAAGAACGCCCATGATTGCATTGTGTGCGGAAGCAGATGTTAGTCTCAAGTAAAGGGGCAGACGCTTGAAAATGAGAATACTAAGAATACGGTTGATATGAGAGTAGCCATAGTAAAGTTTGGTTTGAGGTTGCTTGTAGTTTCTCGTGCTATCCAGCTGCAGAAATGTGAAGCCAGGGTTTGTCGGATCCGCTCTTAGTTTCTGATCCTGCATCAACACGTACGAAGTATTGATACTCCACAGTCAACGAACTAAATTCCTTGCTAAATTGATTGATCACAATCTAAATCCGGTTCGGCTCCGCACTTCTGTAGACCCTTAGAAAAACCTTAGTGATTATCACCATAGTCAATATAGCCACAGTTCTCCCCTATCAATTTCCCACTATTCCCTATACATCATATGCAATCTTGGCTTTGAAAAACGTCTCATCACTTCCATAGATAGCACATTTCAAACCCCAAATTCTAAAAGCTGTTAAACGATGGTCTACATTTCTTGTTGTGCACTACGACGACAGGTGCTCGTTGGAGCATATTTGGATAGAGAAGGTCACGCGTATGCGCCTAAAGTATAGTCGCACTATACATGGTAGGTTCCTTCAGATGGGGCGAGAGAGCCACAAATCTGGCAAATGTTTCAAGTGAAAAGGTCATCAAACTCGCAAAGTTTTTCTCTCAATTGCCAATGTTCTGCAAGGATGAAAGCTGGTGTATGGAAGCAGATGTCACAGCGGGCATGCTTTTCCTGCCACAACTCATACATATCAGCGCTGACATATTCCCTTCTTGCCAAGAAAAGATCAACTACAAGTGTCTCAAGTACAAACCTTTCACAAGGATTTCAACAAATCGACATAGCGCATGTCCTCTCTCAAATGACCTTCTTTGGAAGACGATGGAAAAATTGCATTGCCGGACTATCAGTTAGATGAGTCCATGGAAACTGTCTATGGCAAGGACGATAAATTGAACAAGCTTGAAACAGTCAGATCCATCGTTCGTCGACTTTGCGAATTTCCATGTGCGGATGATGATTCTGTTGCGGATCTCTCAGGACAAGTTGTGAATAGTAACGGATACCTTAATGGTAGCAGCGCACGTTACCGTACTGCATAGCGCCAGATTGATGGGAATTTGAAGATTACAGGCCCTGTAACTCTTGAACCAGTTGAAGCGGCCAAGCGGTCTTATTCCTTTTCACTTCCTTGTATCTTCCAACATACCAAAGTCATAAGGTCTCCGGATCACATTCGTCGACAAATCCATCGAGAGCTTGAAACATGCATGTTGACACACATTGACCACGAAGAAGATAACGCTCGCTTCTACGCCCAACAGCGCGAGCAGGAGGCATCCTCAGAATATTCTTACGACACCCCATCGCGACCTGGCATCAAGATAATTCCCTTCAGCTACCCAAGAAGCACTTACTACTATTCGGTACGAAATAATTCAGCCGATAACTCACACAGTCCTTTTACTTACCTCTACTTCTCGTGTCTTGCCGCCCCCAAACCCGGCGAGCCTTTTTCCAAGGTGTGCGCCAACACTATTTTTCAAATGCTCTGAGCCGACCTGTTTCTCATTGCTGAATACGAGGGCGAGTGTCTGGATAATGCAATCGAGAAGTTGGGATGCGGAAACGAGGAGGATATCGAAGCAGGGAATGTGGGAGTTATATCTGGGTGCCTTATTTTCTATTCTCCAAATTAAGGCATTAACATCTTTAACGCTACACCGCATTTGAACTAGGTAAGACCCACCCACTATCCTCGAGTCTTATTGAAAAACTTCTAACTCATTCTTTGAACTTCTTCTAATTTCTCACCACTTGGATCTTTTCCAACGTCCCACCACTCAATTTATTACTTAAATACTACTTCCTTCTTCGATACCCCAAGCACATCAACTTTATAAGTTTGATTGTGTCGCTTTCTTCTTTCTTCCTTTCTTAATAATTATTTAGATTCTATTCAATTTATTCTCTAAAAAGGTATGTGCAAAAACTCTTCATTTGAGATCTCTTCCCTCAAACCCTTCCTCTTTTTTATGATGAGACACAAGCTGGCACCAGTCTGAGTCGATTTGTACTCATATCTTTGAAGACAATGCTATGGCCTTCGGGCCTCCTTCTGAACAAAAAACCCTTTTTCTTTCCAATTTTCGAAAATTCTCGCATTCATTCTCATGATGCACGTTGCTGACACTACAGGTTGGCAGATTTTATTCAGCTTTTATCAAGCATCACTCAAAATGGTTCTTCACAATCCAAACAACTGGCATTGGGTTAACAAAGATGCTTTACCTTGGGCAAAACAATGGGTAGAGGAGAGCATAAAGGAGGTCAAGGCTGAGGATGGCGGTGTTACTGCTCAACTAGATAAATTGATTAGTATGGATGGAGATGTTGATGTCAGTCAGCGAAAGGGAAAGGTCATTACCATATTTGATGTCAAGCTCGTTATTGAGTATTCAGGTATGCCCTGTAGTTTTAGCCAATACCATGAATATATGTCTAATTGGACTAGGCAAAACCAAAGATGAGGAATCCGTCAGCGGTACCATCACTATTCCTGAAGTTGCCCATGATACCGAAGAAAACGAGTATGTTGTATGTTTAGTTGGCCCCAAATGGACGCCCAGATGAATTGTCTAATGTGATTTCAGTTTGACTTAGATATTTACGCCGATGCCAACTCCAAAGCCCCAGTCAAAGATCTTGTTCGTGCAAAAATCGTCCCTCAACTCCGCAAGAAATTCGCACAACTTGGACCTGCTCTCATAACAGAACATGGAAAGGATATCCAACATGCGCCAGATGTCAACCCAGCACCCAAGTTAACTGCGGCAAAGACATACCCCAGCAACGCTCCAGGTCAATCTACAAGCACATCCGCCAATAAGGATTCTTCTATAGTCAACACCACTACCGTCACCGATAATGAAGAGTTCCGCGCTCCAGCTTCAGAGCTCTACCAAACATTTACCGATCCCGCCCGCATTTCTGCATTCACACGCGCCGCGCCAAAACTCTTTGAGGGTGCCAAGAAGGGAGGGAAATTCGAGCTTTTCGGGGGGAATGTTTCGGGCGAATACCTCGAACTCGTCGAACCAACAAAGATCGTACAAAGCTGGAGACTTGACCAATGGCCACAAGGACACTTCTCTAGACTGGAAATTAACTTTGATCAAAATGATGTCGATAATGTCACTGTTATGAGAGTTTCTTGGTCTGGTGTTCCGGTTGGTCAGGAAGAGGTCACGAAGAGAAATTGGAGTGAATATTATGTTAGGAGCATTAAACAGACTTTTGGGTAAGTTCTTGACATTTGAAACTCAAGATGCGGAGGAATTAAAATGCTAATGATTATAATATAGTTTCGGCACAATTCTATAGATGGTATAGAGAGTGTATAGAACGAGGGGAGGAAAGTGAGAGGAATAAATGAATAAATAAAATGCAAGACAAATGAATAGTCCTTGATTATGGATGGATGGTCGATTGCGAGCGAGCGAATGAATGGAACGAACGTATATGGTACTTAGATGAACACAGAAATGGGCCTCTTTTTTTTAACGAATGATGGATGGATGGATGGGTTGCTGAATTGATGGATGGACAAAGAACAGAAACTCTTTTAGATCACTAAACTCTAGATAAGTCTACATTGGCGTTCGTTGTATCTCTATCATCGGCTCCCTGCGTTTAAATGTGTAATGCAAATGCACGCGTGTATGTATGTATGGTATGTATGCGTTGCTGATATTGAAGAGCTACCTGGAAGTAATAGTACAAGTCGTACTCTCCACTTGGTATATGACTCGGAGGAGGGGACAGAGGGAGGGCCTTTTATAAATAGATATCTAGATTTGGTCTTACCATTCCTGAAAATGCTCTTAGCACGGGCTTACAATAGTGACTTAGATTGATAGTTCAGTCTTTGGGAATGAGAGGAGAGGACTCAGAGGAGAGGAGAAAGTTTTTAATATCTACCTATTTTATACTAAGGTAGTATTTGTCACACGCGTCACATCCGCATTTGGGGATAACATCATAGATCCGCAATCAGATAAAAGAAGTACCGTATGCTGAAGAGGAAAGTCCTCTTTCCTCTTCAAGAGATCAACACCTTTTAGGAATGATCTTGTGACTAGTTACATGGCATTTACTAGGCAGAGACCTAGGAATGATAAGATGCTCGTAAGCTAGTAGGAAGGGAATGCATACGGGGCTTTCATCCCCTATGGAAACGATTCCTCCGTACCGAAGTACGATCGAACTTGAACTTGAACTTTAATCTAATTCTATATCGCAATCATTCTTAGTACTCCTTTCTATACTATATAGTAGCGCATATATAGTACGCTTATAATATATATGTATATATTCGAGTCGAAGCTTTGCCGAAAGTATTCTTCAGACTCGACAAACTATTTTATTAAAAAATATCATCATCATACCTTATATAAGATTATATTATTCGAATCCGAGTCCCAAGCTAATCCTATAACATATCTACGCCCGCCGAGCCCAAGATTCGAACTTTCAAGATGCCTTCGAATCGCATTCCAGACCTCTAATACGAACCCACCCTCGCTCGAAGCGAAGCGGCTCCGAGTCTCAACCCCTCGCCTACTAACAAGGCGATATCAATGGGTGGTTATACTACTACTATTAAGTCCGAAGAGATTCAGACTCAAAAGAAAAAGAACTTTTCTGAAATGAGAAAAGAAGTGATTGGCAATTCACAACTTCCGAGTAGAATTATCATGGTGTACATTTTGCAAGAAAAAAGGGCATCTGGAAAACGAAGCTTTTTTCGGATTTTACGTCGCGGATTGGAAGGGTTGTGGGGGTGTGTTTGTGATAGGATACTAAAAGTAATTTGATTTGAATTTTGCTGGGGGTTGTATAATGTGGATGAGTGGGTGTATGTATCATTTGTGACCATATATATGCTACTCCAAATTTCTAAGGGGCGACTAGATAGAAGTATAGTTTTGTGATTGTGATTGTGTTTGTGTTTGACTGATATATCAATAAACTAAATTTCTATAAAATCCTTGACACACAAATATAGTATGTATAAATGCAAGCAAAGCCTTGTATTATGAACAAAAGTAAAAGCCAGTGAGATCGAGGAACGCCTAGTGATTAAAATCACACGAGAAGATCCTCGCCCTGTACGTTTTCGTGGAATTTAAGTGTGAATGTTGGGTTCTTGATCGGGAGGGCTATGATGGATTGGATGCCCCTATGTTCCAACATTAGAAAAGATATCACCATAACGAATGGCTGCATAAATAAACTCACATTACTATAAAAGCAAGCCCAATCCCACCCACAAACTCATGATACCTCCGACTATCCCTCAACCCAATCGTCGCAATCCCCAGCCCACTAGCCAACAAACAGTCCATAATATGGGTTGCTCTGGCCCCACTTTGTCGTCCCAACAACTTAATACAACAATTAATCTCAACAGTGACGTCCAAGAACGAGGCAAATAGATGCAGCATTTGACAGGCATTGAAGATCACGATGAGCGCGAGAAATATCAAGGCCGCGAGGTACTCACGGGGGCCCAGCGAGAGGACTTGCCAAGCTGCCATGGCAAATATAAGATTTATGAAACGGAATATGAACACATAGTTGATGGCGACTAAAGTTGTTTTGCGGGTACGAGGGGAGCCAGACAGAGATTTTCGTTCGGAGGGGGTGGGTGATGGGTAGCGATCGAATTCTGAAGATTTCCGGGGCAGCGGTGCGTACTCTGGAGAACCCATGATTGGAGCTTATGTTTTGCTTTTAATTCTGAGATTGAGATTGAGATTGATATTGATGTTGTGATACTATGGTTTACGGACAGATGAATGCAGAGAACGAAGGAAAAGAGCGAATGGTGAAAACATATTAGAGTAGGAGAAATATCAGATGTTATGTAGGTATAATAGGATAGGCAGAACAACACGATCTACACTCCGCGTATGACATACCATACTACACTTCATGCAGAACAGCGGCGCATGAAACAACATGCGTGATATTCGCATTCGCTTCCGCGAATAAAACGGCCAGCTTGAGTCTCTGGATCATAAGTCTCTATTCCTATTCACAAGCGTCTTGGATATATCCAAAGCTATTGGTTAGGATGCTCACTTGAGCCCCTCATGAACGGTACTCGGCTCGTGAAGAGTTCGGAATATACCTTCTCGTACCGTCTTTACCGTCTTCATGCATAAGCATAGCCACACTGGTGGGTTCGAACTTCGAAGGGCTTCATAAACAAGCTTTGCTGGGCGATCTCGGGTGATGATTTAGATGGAACCTTAGATAGGTAAGAAGTATAAGATAAGACTACATGGAGGCTCGTTGCCGTATGCTATCTTTCTGTTGGTTTCATGAATGTTGTTGAAACAAAAATATTTGTGTCTGCCTTGTAAAATCACAAATTGAGTACCTTGAATACCTACGCGGGTCTTTCTGCCCTCCCATCAATTGATCTCGTGATAGCGGGGCTACTGCAACCAGGGGCTGCACTGACAACCAATGAGGATTAGCGCCTATTACATAATATTTCTATACTATCACCACCTGTTGTCGGTGATGACAGTCCGTCTCCGTCTACAACGTTTTATCAGATCCCAAGGTAGATATCATATTGATCGAAAATTTATTCACAAAATGTGGTTCTACGACAGGAACAATCATTCATCCGCGGGCCGCAGAGATGCTTGGCTATTAACCTGCCATCGCCCAGTGGTGTAGGTTGACCCAAAGCCTTCACTGCCGGTTGACAACACCAATGGCAGGCACATTTACAAGCCACAACATATCAAGATTCTACTCTAAGGGATAGCACAGCTCTACCCCTCCTACATTTCTTCAGTTGGCCAGCCACTCTCTCGAGATATAAAGCTTTGAATGTTGACCCCTCATTTTCATTCTGTCGTGAATCCACACAATAAGCTTCCCCGCTCAGCCTTTGTAGTCTCGAGAAAACCCCACCAATGGATAGGTGCGTTATAGCAGGATACTTGGAATGCAGCGCCGGATTCATCCCCTCCAGGTTCTAATACGCGGGAGAAACTGGAGAAACAACCTCCGCAGTCCATATCAGATTCAACATACATATGTGACCATTCCCCATTTTCTTTTACGGAAAACTATTGCAACTTCTAAGATCAAACAAAATTTTACCCTTCATTACAAATCATGACTAGCTATCCCGACGACGAAGACTTCCAGAATGCTTCGGTTGGACGTGTGGCTTGGATGGACAATTGTGTCATCCCTTCCGAAAATAATGACTCTGTCATAGTCTGGGATAACAAATCCTACGAATCGTTCATCAATGACGATGCCACCTGCCCTGCCGAGGTTAATCCGTCCCTGTTCAGACAATCTCAACTCTGCGTTAAACAGGGGCTTTTTGAGGTTGTTCCGAACAAGATTTACCAAGTCCGCGGCCTCGATATTTCCAATATGACCTTCGTCGAGACTGTCGATTCAAATGGTGTTATTGTTATTGACCCCTTATGTTCTGTTGAGACAGCCAAACAAGCCATTGGGTTGTATCAAGGATACCGTAAAGACAAGAATATTTTGGCAATGATTTACACGCATTCTCATGTCGACCATTTTGGTGGTGGGAGGGCCGTGGTTGGTATGCCGCTCATCTTCGTTTGTCTTTGTGTGCTCTATCGTTTTGTCAAATTGTCATTTCGTTCTTCTTTCATTTGACTCTTGAAGTTCAATGTCACGCAAACCATACTGTTTAGGATTCCGATTTGGATCTCTGAATAGTGGACGAGACCCATGCATTGTTTGCGCAAGCCTTGTACGTGTAAATGTCATATCATATGCGGGAAAAGTAGAAGTTATTGTTTCAGGCTCTGTATTTCACCGATCTATAAATATCGCATTTCAATCGGGGAAAATTGTTTGCTCCGTGATGGACATTACCTAGACTATACAATTATACTAACTTCTAATGATTACAGAGGCCTCAGGTGGCACCCAAGAAGATATACACGCTGGCACTCTAGGAGACATTTACGCGCCCGCCGATTTCCTAGACCATGCCGTGAGCGAAAATGTCTACGCTGGAAACGCAATGGGTCGTCGAGCTGTATACATGTATGGCGAATCTTTGGAAAAGGCACCTCGAGGACAGGTCGGAACTGGTCTAGGAATGGCTACATCGACTGGCGATAGCTCATTGATTCCTCCCACCATAAGCATCACTACAACGAAAGAAACCCACACAGTCGGTGGTTTGGATATTGTTTTTCAGGTGACTCCTGGAACTGAAGCCCCTTCGGAAATGAATTTTCACTTTCCGCAGTATAATGCTCTTTGCATGGCGGAGAATGCAACTCATACTTTGCATAACCTTCAGACATTGAGAGGGGCATTGGTTCGTGATGCTCGAGTCTGGGCTCGATATTGTAAGCACATATTCCTCTGTCATATTGCACACACTCTCTATCTCCCAGTCTCATCGTTTATGTGTTGAATTCTCCATATCAATTTGCCGTCTTATTCATTGAATTGTCGACCTTTACTAATTCTGGTCGACTGTTTAGTGGATGAGGCAATAGTCCTTTTCGCAGACACGAGTGACGTTCTCTTTGCCAGTCACCACTGGCCAACTTTCAAAACCGATGGAAACAACGAAATCATTGATTTTCTTTCTGGGCAACGTGATCTCTATGCCTATCTCCACAATGAAACCCTTCGACTCCTTAACAATGGCAAAACGGGCATAGAAATCGCAGAAGACTTCCAGATGCCTGACTCCCTGGAACAAATGTGGAGTGCAAAGGGTTATTATGGCTCCGTCAGTCACAATGTCAAAGCAATCTACCATCGCTACATGGGCTGGTTTGACGGCAATCCCGCCCACTTATGGGAGTACCCACCAGAACCCCTCGCACGACGTTACGTCGAATGCATGGGCGGCATTGAAAACGTAATAAAGATCGCCAAAGACAATTTTATCAATGTCGACCCCCCTGATTATCGTTTCGCAGCCACGCTACTATCCCATGCCGTTTTCAGCCAGCAATCAAACACCGAAGCAAGATCAGAGCTCAGCAAGGTCTTCACCAAATTAGGATATGGAGCGGAAAACGCAACGTGGCGTAACTTCTATCTTTGTGGTGCAAAAGAGCTTCTGGGACGTATTCAACCAGCTATGAATTCCATGGACGCCGCATCCATGATGGCCCTTTCCATAGAACAATTGTTGGATACAATGGCCATTCGAGTCAACGGCCCGGGCGCCTTCGAAATGCCGCCTTTCCAGATTGACATCATGCTCTCGGATGTGCCAATGACAGATGCAAGTAGCGCTAAGTCGGGCTGGCATGTCAATTTTAGTAATGCAGTGATGACGGATCATGAGATTGCATATGCGCATAAAGCGAATACGGACGTGGATTTCACTTTTTGGGCTACACATCAACAGCTTGTTGATTTGGTGCTTGATAACAGGACGGATTTTAGTGGTATGAGGACGGATGGTGACGAGGGGATTTGGAATACTCTTTATGGGCTGTTGCAGAAGTTGGATCCGGGATTTGCGATTGTTACTCCGGAGCCTCTTTACGAAGAATGAACAATGTCTTAGGATTGACTCCAATTGAGGGTGGTGTTAGTAGCTCATGGGTTTCGCTGGTACTCTCTTTGCTTTGCTTTGGAAAAATTGGGTTCCAGCACTCAAAAGTTTTGCCTTGTGTTTCACGTCGCGTATTCTATTATTCTCTAGTGGATTATTTCATAGCTAACCAGTCAGTACCTACGAATGATTTATCATGCTTCACCTTGCAATCTGCTGCCTATGACAAACATATATCAACCTGTGAGTCTACATTATTTCGCGACATGTCTATCATACACCCACCCACCCAAAAGGCCTAAAAAAAATTAAAAAAAATTTGCAAAATGACAGCCGAAGCCATCACCCAACTCTCTCACTGCGGATGAGGTTGTAGCTAATATCCTAGACGGAGCGATCGCAGGGTGGTTGTTAAAGCGGGAAGGACGTATCCTACCCACTCCGCCACGCCAGCATATTAGTTGGAGGTGGTGTGGTTATTAGAATATATATCGAAGGTGATGCGAGGACAGTGAATACTGAGGTAGGTAGATATTCCACCATGGCAAAATCCTAGACCGCAAAACTTAATAGCCCCACTCTCCCATGCAGCAGTCTTGATTGTTTCATTAGATACCTTGGATAGGCGCCATTTTAGGTATTCTCAGGTTTCTTGAGTTTATATGCGACGAGTCCTTGTGCTTATTTCTTCTATGTCATCAGGTATCAATTCATTATCACATCACCACATAGTTCAAAACATCAAGCGCCCTCCCAAAAGCCTCGTTCATTTATTCATCAATCCATTCATTGACCAATACAGCAAATCTCAAAATTAAATCTAACACACTCATTCCAAAACTCCACCTATATTCCGTCTAGGCTATGCTATGCTGGGGCTTTCCACCCCCCTTTAAAACCCCCCTACATCTGTCTATCTTTCCCCCTCCCCAACCCTCTCCCAAATCTCCCCCGCACTCAAAATCGTACTCACCACCGTCGCCACCGCAACAATCCCCGCATTCGTAACAATCCACCCGGTGACAGCGCCGGGAATAAACAAATCCGCCGCATTCTCGATGATTTTCAGGATGATTTGACTGCGAGTGCGACTTCGCGTTCGCGTGTGAGGGTTTTTCTGCGTCTTGTTGATGATTTGTCCGTTCTTTCTTTCCTCGTCTAAGTTGGCCTTCGCATCGGACGTCTTGTCTTCTGGGGTTTTCGATGCGGGAGGGGAGTTTGTGACATGATGCGTGGCGGAATGGGCGTAGTGGTAGAGATCCCATAACTCTCCGCATATCGATATACATAGCGAGTAAAACCAAAATTTGTTGCCTTCCAGCGTACAGGTTGAGAACCAGGGGGTAGAGCAGACACCCATTAAGTCTAACTATTTCATGGATATATGTATTAGTAACTTCTCCACCTCTCTTGTCTCTTCCGAGTTGCTTTTTGCCCTGGCGAGGGAGGTACTAGGTAGTTGGTACTCACGATTGTTAAACTCTCCACTACAAAGTAAGATGGTTAGTCGATATCTCCAATAAATTCTCACAAGAACAAATTAATAAGCAAGAATGAATAAGAGATAGGAGATGGAAGAGAAGAGAAAAGAAGACAAAAACATACACCCCAAATAAGCACCATTAAACCCAGATTTCCCTACGCCAATTAACATCTTCGCCCCTTTCTCATTACAAAAACTCTCCCAAGCCTTCGAGAAATTTTCAACAAAGCGGAAAAATCGCAGGTAGCGTCTTCCTATATAAATGAGACTTGATTAGCGGATTTCCTTGTCTCTGAGATCATCTCTCTTTTCGCGTTTCCGATATCGAGTCCCGGTCTTCGAGAGGAAATCCTGGACCTGGTGGATTGATATCATTGCCTTTCTCATCTGAGGTGAAGACTGGCAGGCATAGGTAATGAGCGACGCATCTCTCAGGAAAAGAACTCTTATCCACCCCACCCCAACCCATCCCATCCGACACGACCTCACTTCTCCCCACAGCCTCAGCCTCACTACACCGAAGATAGTCCCCTCTCTTCAAAGCCCCCTCTCCCCCCAAAAAGGAAACAAACATACCAAGCGCGACCTCCCCCCCTCGCTCTCCACAACCCCTCCACAACCATGACCCGCCTCTTCTCACCCCCATCAATCCCCATCCCCATCCCCATCCCCGCCAACAAACCCCCCCAACGCCCAAGGATAAAAAGCAAAAATCTGACACAAAGCCTGGATCAACCTGAGTGTTTTCTCTAGACCGGCTTTTTTTTGGAAGTCAGTACGGTAATTATATATCACGTGATAGAAAGTAACATCCACGTTAGAGAGGAGAGGACCTCAGAGTTTAACGCAATGACCTACCTGCATCCGATGCAAAAACTACCGCATGTTTCAAGCCTCCCATCATGATCTTTTTGATTACTTCACTTCGTACTTCGTTGCACCCACCCGTGCCGTGTTGTAGGAAAGTGTGCTCAATTTACCAGGTATAGCTAGCGTAGGTAGGTAGGTAGGTAGTGATCGTGAGAATGGATTTTTAACTGGGTAACCTAACCTAACCTTACTACAGTACCCCCCTAGCTAACCACAACAATCCTCGTATTAATATCGAGTATAAAAGTACTCGGACCTAGGTATTAATAAATGCAAAAGGGACATGGACATGCAAAATCGACCGTACTGTACTTATGTATAGAAATCTTTGATCAATAATGACAACAAAGTATCCATAAGTAATATGACAATAAAAATCGCGACTATAGTAGTCGAAAATCCCGCGGGAGAAAAACATCAAAAAAAGTGAGGTGGCATGCAAAGTCGCTTAGCTAGTAACATCCTAACCGTATTCCCCTGAAGAATATCATTGAAACCTATGTTTATGTTATGCTACGTATCTCAAAATCATGGTATGATTGCAACCATTTGCTAATGTTGAAGTATTGGATTTGCTTCAGTTCAGATATTCGTGATGCGGTATACGGGTCTTTATTCATCGATTCACGAATCATTGTGCCGAGGAAATCAAATGAACTAAAATATTTGCTTGCCATTGAAAAAAAGCTCCCATGCTTAACATCAATAAATACATTTACAGCTTCCCTTATGAACAGTCTACCATTCCATGCTACCCTCCGAAATCTATTGCCCAGGTGAAATGAGTTTACCTTGTTGCAATGCATTATTGTCCCAACCCCCCGCCAACGCCGAACCTCCATTCTTCTCAGCGTAATCCTTCATGCGTGCCTCCAATTCGGGTCTGAAATGTCTAATAAGACCTTGAATAGGCCATGCGAAAGCCTCTCCAAGAGCTACAAATATCAATTAGCACGATCATCATATGATATAATGTGGTGTACATACCGCAAATAGTGTGTCCCTCAACCTGCTTTGTAAGTTCTTGCAACATATCAATCTCACGTATTCTACCTTGTCCCTTTTCGAATCTCTGCATAATCTGCTCAGTCCACTTGCTACCTTCTCTGCAAGGTGTGCATTGACCGCAAGATTCGTGTCGGTAGAAATGACTAAGTCTCGAAATGGCGCGAACAACATCAGTACTCTTGTCCATAACAATAACTGCTGCCGTTCCAAGACCAGATTGGCTGTCCTTCAACGCATCGAAGTCCATCAGTTGGTCGTCACAGACGTCCTTTGGTAAGATTGGTGTAGATGATCCTCCAGGAATAACAGCCTTGAGGTTGTCCCACCCTCCACGAACACCACCACAGTGCTTATCAATGAGCTCTCTAAGAGGGATACTCATCTCCTCTTCGACAGTACATGGGTTGTTCACATGGCCAGAGATACAGAAGAGTTTAGTACCAGCATTACGTTCACGACCAAAGGAAGCGAACCAGTCTCCTCCTCTTCGGCAAATGGTTGGTGCAACAGCGATAGTCTCGACGTTTGCCACAGTTGAGGGACATCCGAAAAGACCGACAGAGGCAGGGAAAGGTGGCTTTAGACGAGGCTTTCCTGGCTTACCCTCGAGCGACTCAATCAAAGATGTCTCCTCACCACAGACGTACGCTCCCATTCCACGGTGAACGTAGACATCAAAATCATATCCACTGCCGCAGGCATTCTTTCCGATTAATCCATCCTTATATGCTTCCTGGATCGCACGTTGTAAAACAGTAGCTTCGTGGTAGAATTCACCACGGATATAAATATATGCTGCTGTGCAGTTCATTGCTCGGCCTGCGACTAGACATCCTTCGATGAGTTTGTGGGGGTCCTTTCGCATAATCTCTCGGTCCTTGCAAGTTCCAGGCTCGCCCTCATCTGCGTTGACGACAAGATATCTTGGCTTGTTATCGTTTTCCCAACCCTTAAAGTTCATAAATGACTATCGCAGCTTAGCTTTATTCATTTGTTCTGTGAAACATCAAACATACCCATTTCATGCCAGAAGGGAATCCAGCGCCACCACGTCCTCTTAAGCCGGAAGCCTTGATTTCGGATATAATCTACTCCAATTGTCAACTCTCGTCCTTCATAGCCGTATCAATCTTTCTGACATACCCAGTCATGACCCTTTGCAAGAATATCCTTCGTTCTATGCCAATCACCATATTTTTTCGCACTCGCCAGGTCCGCCCCATGGTGTCCGTACAAGTTCTGAAAAATTCTATCTTGATCCCTTAATCCACCCCACTGTGTCTTCTTTGGTGGAGGTGGTGTATCCGCGACTGTGGCAAGGCCTCTAGATTGTTGTGTTGAAGAAATCGCAGAAGGCAATCGTGCTGCTGCTGTGGTGGAAGATAGAATACGGGTGGAGAGAGTAGAGGCTGCCTTTGCAGACGGCGTGTTTCGCGAAAGCATTTTGATATATATTGTGTGCCCAATTGAGCGTGGTTGTAAGTGGAGAGAGTCGGATTTGAGGGAAGTTGAGGTTGTAAATATTTCCGAATAGTTCAAGTCATCATCGAAATCATGAATGTTTGATTGGTCGAAGTACCAAAGCTTCGAAAGGGTGGCGATAGCCGAAAACTTCCGTCGATACAGTAAGTGCGCAAAGTGCGTAAAATGGGTAGTGCGAATCTTGAACTCTAAATATCGTAGGTAATTTGTATTCCGTCTACCTACCGTACATCAACAAACCAGTCCTGTACCAGTTACTCTTCTCGTTGCCATCTGGTTACAGTCTACTCAAGATATCATAGAAGTAAGCGGCGAATAATTGATTAAAGCTGCCCATTCTGATGATGTCTGACGTTTTGCTATACTATCAGGCACAAACACTTACCTACCGCACGCACTTCTATTGACCTCTAGCAGATATTACACCTTTGGCCGCAAGGCTCCAATTCGTATTCGGGTTTGCCAATACAACGAATAATTAATTGGCCAGTATTTGCCAGTATCAAATATCAAATATCAAATATCTACATTTTGACCCTATACACGGTAGCCCATCATGTCCAAACGAGCATCCATGCTTCCTCCACCTCCCAAACCTCCGACTTCTTTCTCAAGCAATATCACCATCGCCGACCATGCCTCCCTTATCGGCACACATCTCATAACCATCCGGGGACACACTATTCTCCATCCCCGTACAAAATTGAATAGCTCTTTTGCTCCCATCACAATGGGTGTCCAATGTGTTATTGGAGAACGCAGTTCAATTGGGATGTTGAGCATTCCATCTGAGGAACAAGTTCAAGGTGTCGTGTTAGAGAACGGCGTTATCATTGAAACTGGGGCTATCGTTGAGGCAAAATTGGTGGGACAGGGCACTCTTATTGAGATTAATGCGAAGGTGGGAAAAGGTGCTGTCATAGGAAAGGTATGCATTTCGCATATATAATTGGTAATATATGAGATGCTAATAGGTTTTCTTTAGCATTGCAAGATTGGACCAATGTGTGAGGTTGCGGAAGATGAGATAATTCCAGATTATACGGTGATATATGGTGATGGGCTACGTAGAATGGATAAAAGTGGCTCGGATGCCCTTCAGATGAAGATGATCGGTCGACATGTGGAGTTGCTTAGACATCTTATTCCTAGCAACTTGGCTAAATATCGATGATACCCTTTTGATTTCTCCAATACTCCTAATATTCATTGCCTCCTTGCTCATCATAGGTATAACTAGCTACTAGGTATTCTTCGTACATATTTTCCGTAACTCCTGCACATTTCCGTTGATCACTCTTAACAAAAAAAAGGTCAAGCTATGGCTATGCAACCCTGAAATATAATACATCCAGTTCATCATTTTGCCACTTAGATAATTACTTCCTCATCCTCCCCTAGGACGTTTTCCTCCATTTCCCTGCTGGCCACCTTCTGGAACAGGTCTCTTTTGTCCAGACTGTGCGTTCGGGTTAAAGCTTTGAGCAGCTGCATTCATTCCTCCACGTTGCCCAGTAGGGTTTCCTCTTCCCCTACCCGCGGCCCCTCCACGCGGTTGATAAATTCCTCCTCTACCTCCGCGATTCTGATTACCACCACGTATTTGTGGCAGCCGTGATTGATTGCCTCCTTGAGGAGCCTGCATATCGTTAGTATTAGATGTGAATGGCTTATAGTGGTTACATACAGAAGGAATATTACTGCCAGGCAGTGAAGAGGTCCCATTTGTTGACGGGGTAATTGGTCGTGGTCCTTGAGGTATACTGCTCTTTGGGGCATCGGTATCCTCGGCTTTATCGCCGTCTGAAGGTGCGCTGTTAGATTGAGTACCCGGAACATTCGAGGGTGGCACTGCAGCTGTTGTGGTATTAGCCGCTGGAGCCTGAGCCATTGTGACAGCGGGAGTGGGTGTCGACGTTGGAGCGGCTGGTGCTGGAGGTGGTGGTTTGGCATCCTTAGCAATCTCCCATACCTCACCAACAGGCTTTTCTGGGGTTTCTTTGGCAGCTTTCTCAACAACTTCAATCTTGGCAGTGGCCATTTTTATTCTGTTGTCAGCCATATTGATTCTCAACGAGGATTTCTTCTCTGACATCAAAACAGCTTGAGCTTGAGAGTGTTCGGCCTTTGCTTGAGCTTCGGCGAGTTTTTCAGACACTAACTGCTCTTGTTCCGCTTTGAATTTCTGCATTTCTTTGTCAAGGTGCTTCTTCAAATTGCTGGCAAGAATACTCTTGATTGTTGGGTTTGTTGACAAGAGCTGCCGAACTTGCTCATCCGAAAGACCTGAACCATCCAGAGATGGTGCGACAACTTTACTTGGAGTCGCGGGTGTGACTGGAACGATATTTTCTTCTGCCTTGGGCGCAGAGGGCGTAGGTGGTGGGGCTGAAGAATCAGCAGGTTTGTTCTCTGCAAGCCAAATTTGTTTTTCTTGCTCAAGTTTCAACTTGAAATCAGCCTCAAGTTGTATTCGGACTGCTTCCTTGGACTCGCCGAGTTTCTTGTTCAAAGCAGCCTTCATCTTATCGGAACGTTGCTTCAGTGTAGCTTCCATGGATTCTTCGATTTCCTTTGCCTTCGCATCACGTTCTTTAGCCATTGCTTCAGCAACAGCTATACGTGCCTCCAGAGCTTCCCTCTCCTCCTCTGAGATGCCGCCATTTTGACCTTCGTCAATCTGACCCTCCTCGGCACCATCATCCACCGGGGTATAATGTGGTTGAGCTTTCTCCTGTGATCGTGCTTCAGCGGCATGGGCAATAGCACCATCTCTCTCGGAATTGGCAGTTTCGAGTTGTTGTTTCAGTTCTGCAATCTGTTCTTGAAGAGCTTGTTTCTCCAAAATTGCCTGATCACGTTCTTTACGAAGCTCAACAAGTTGTGCATTGAAAGTTTCGTTACTCTCCGATCCAGCCGCTGGAGGTGCAGAGGGAGTCGTGGGGGATGTGACAGATTTAACAGCATTAGCCAATGCCTGATCACGCTGAGTCTTAACTTCATCCAATTCTTGTTCTACTTCCGCAAGCTTGGCTTCTGCTGCCTCCTTTTCTTCCACGGCAATCTGGAGTTGCTGTTGAAGAGAAGTGAGCTGTTCTTGAAGCGAATCCCTCTCGGAGATGGCTGCGTCTCTTTCTGCAGCTCGATCATTCTTATCCTTCGTCAGGGAGCGGTTCCTCTCCTTGGCTTGGTCGACTAGCTTTTGCCGAGTATTTTGCCATTGGGTTTTCTCATTCTCCATAGTACTCTCTAAAGTCTTTACCTTCTCTTGCAAGGGTTGTTGTTCCTCTAGCAAAGCGTCTCTCTCGCTTCGTAAAGTCTCAATGGTCTGCTTCATTTGTTCCATCTCGGCAGGGTCGATTCGATTGTACTTGGAAAGTATGTCTTGGTTACGTTTCTGCCAACGGTCACGGTCTTCCTGCAACAAGTGCATCTCACCCTCCATGGTTTCTTTGCCATGCTCTAATTCACGAACCTTTGTTTCCAAAGGTTGGATTTGTGCCAGAAGCTCGTCGACACGCTTCGTCTTGTCCGCAAGTTGAGATTGAGCTTGACGAGCCTCATTACGCAAAGTGATACTGCTTTCACGGAAAAGATTGAGCTCATTGAGCTTGTCCATAAGATCCTTGTGTGCAATGGAGGTTCTACCACCATCGGCATGAGAGCGTCGCTCCTGGTCAAGCTTCAATCTGGCTTCATCAAGTTGAGCTTGAGTGTATTCAAGTTGTTGCTGTAATCGTTTGGCTTCTTGAATCTTGATATCATATTGAACCTCGCCAATCTCCTTTTCGCGTCTCAAGTATGTATTTAGCTCTCGTAGACCCTCCACAGTACGATCCGTTGTTCCCTCCGCAGCTGGCGATCCAGCTTCTGTTGCATCGGGAGCAGTGGAGCGTGTCTGTTGCAGAGCAACGATTTGTGACGAAACGTTATCTAACTGCTGGTGCAGAAGCTTGTTCTGTGCATTTACATCATCTCGCCTAGTTCTCAGCTCATTCAACTCTCGCTCGAATTGTTCACGGCGCTCCTCCCAGGAGGCTTCACTTTGGTTCAAAGCTACCTTGGCAGATTCAGCTTCCGCTTTCAATGTTGCCGACTCCGACTTGAGTTGATTATAGTCAACGCGTAGAGTTTGGAGTTGCTTGGCAGCGTCGGCATGCTTCACCAGTTCGTTCTCATAGTCTTGTTGGGCTTTGGTGGCGATAGCTGCTTGCGCGCGAAGGTCTTCTTGATGGAATTTTGCAGCTGTAGAGTGCCTCTCCTGCTCATCTTTCAAACGTAAGATCTCTGCCTCCAGTCCCGATTTCTCTTCATCAGCCTGCCTGGCTACTTCACCTTGTTGATTTCGAAGGGTTGTCAGCTCGTTATTTGAATTAGTGAGCTCGGCGGAAATATCTTCAGCTCGTTGCTCAAGTTCGCGAATCTTGGCGTCTTTCTCCTCGATGATTTTGTCCATCTCCTCGCGGTATTCGTCCAGGGTTACATTGAGACTTTGTAGCTCCTCCTCAGACGATTGGCTGATAGACCTGAATTGCTCTGCTTGGTGTTTTGCATTTTCAAGCTCCGACTTTGCCAGTTCTAGATCTCTCTTCAATTCAGAAAGCTCGATTCCTAATTCTTGCTCACGACTTAGAGATTCGTCTTCCGCATTTGCATCTTCTCCATCAACATTCTGAGAGCCGGTGCCGGTGCCTGGCCGTGGGGTTGGTCTTGGGTGCAATAGCTCAACTCGTTCCTCTGCACTCCTAAGCTCAATATGCAACTCATCTACCCTGGCTTGGAGATGATCGCGTGACGTCTGTGCGGCAACAAGCTCCTCTCTAGCTTGGCTTAGGCTCGTTGCAAGCTCGTCAATCCGCTTTTGATTCTGCTGAGAATCATACTCCTTTCTTAACTGAGTTTTCTTACTCTCTTCAACTTCATCATTAAGCTTTCGCTTTGTAGAGTTCAACTCTGATTCCAAAGACTCTACCTGGGTTTGAAGTCTTCTTCTTGTCTCGGACTCCGATAATTCGCGTTCGTTCTGCAGGGTTTGTTGATTGGCAATGAGCGTGTTGAGTCTACTGCGTTCGTTGGTGAGAATTTCGTTGTCCTGGCTGAGGCGATGCTGGATATCTTTCCAAAGCTTCTTCTCCGCCTTGAGATTGGCTGTCTCGTTTCGCATACTCTCCACCAATCCCTTAGCTTCAATCAAATCCTCGGCTACTTGCTGTGTCCGCAAGTCCTGCTTAGCAGCTGCCTCGGAAAGAATCTGGGAGCGTTTCTGTAACTCGCTATTTTCACTCTGTAACAATGTGTAGTTGGAGTGCAACATTTCGTAGCGTTCGTTGGCCAGAGTCAATTGGCTGCTCGCCTTAGAAATCTCTGCTTGAAGCGCACTCTTCTCGGATGATAGTCTCTCTGTTTGCTCTCTTAGCGTGCGTCGGTCAACAGTTTGTTCTTCTCGGTATTGGTCAAAGTGAGCTTGCAATTCGCGCAATAAAGCCGCATAATTGGCATTGTCCTTCTGGTTTGGGTTTTCAATTGTTGACATGACAGCGTTGCCATCAACCGATTGTCCGAAAATAGACGCAAGATCGGAATGAGCTGGTAATTGCCCTCGGTGTTGAAGCATACGACGGAACATGTCTCTCTCCTTGATATAACTTTCCGAACGAGTGATCATGGATCTTAACTCATCCTTCAAGTCCTCAACCTTGGCTTGGAGGGCTTGTACTTCTTCGTGATCTTGAACGGCTTGATTCTTGGCAGCTAGAGCTTCTTCACTTTCCATCTTGTGGCCCAATTCTCTAGTAATCTTGAGCAACTCTTGGTTCTTCTCTTGCAGTTGACTGATGCTGCGGAAGACGGTGAGTCTTTGACTGATAAATCGATCAGTATCAGTCATTCCTTCCAATGACTGTTCGTTAACCTCTCCTCGGGCAAGACGTTCCATTTGTGCTCGCTCGGTAGCGCTCAAAGCATCCAGTCCTCTTTCCTTCGCATCTAGATCGCAAAGAAGCATCTTGATTTGGGCGCTAAGATCCCTGAGTTGTTGTCGAAGAATGTTTACCTCTGCTTGTGCGGTAGATGCCTCACTTTCTGCCTTTCTAACATCCTTCTTGGCTCGATCACGCTCCTTACCAGTTTGATCGACAAACTTCGACATTTCCACCACCTCCTGTTGGAGACGTTCATGCTCAGCTTGCATTTCTTCGAGCTCGGGTTGTTTTGCTTCAAGTCCTTGCATCATTTCCTCCATCTCAGCCGCAAGTCGTTCACTTCGTCTCTTCTCCGTAGCCAATAGGCCCTTGACTTTGTAGAGCTCATCAATAGCCTGGGTAGCTGTGATGGCAGACTTACTGCGCACAGAACTAGGGGTGCCAAATTGAGCAGGTGAACCGGATCTTCCAAACATAGATCCATTTAGTCGTTGTGGGGTTGATGGTCTTGAGCTAGGGTGAGGCTGTGCGGATCTAAGGGCTTCAAGTCGATCGATTTCGGCCTCGAGTTCTGCAATGCGATGTTCTCCCTGTTCTCGTTCTTGTCGCTCTGTTTCGGCTTCTTGCTGACATCTACCAATCTCCTCGGCAGCATCATCCTTGATCTTTTCTAGTCCTACCTCGACCTCCTTCAATCTCTGTCGGTGTGTCTCGGTTTGTTGTGCTTGCAATTCGGCGAGACGGCGTGCGCTTTCTAGTTCCTGGCGGAAGCCTTCTTCAGTCTTTGCAGCTGCCTCTTGAAGTTGTTGGATCTTGTGAAGTGAATCCTCGGCCTTCTTTTGAACTTCGTCCAACCTAGTTCTTAGAGCTTGTTCAGTACGTCTCAAAGACTCGACATTGGAGGTGGACTCTTCGTTTAGACGCTGCAACTCCGCAATTCGTGCACCCTTCTCCTTGCGATATTTCAAAGCCTCGGCGCTCTTGGTTTTTAACTCATTTTCAAACCATTCGTTATTGCGTTTGGCTAGCTCGACCTCTTGCTTCAGAGACTGTTCTCTGAATTTAGCACTAGACGCCGCAGAATTTGCGTTTTGAACGGATTGTTGTAAAGCTGTGATTTGTTGGCCAAGTTCTAATCCTTTTTGATGTTGCTTCTGTAGATCCTGTGCAAGAGCACCATTGGCAGTCGTTTTCGACTCGATGACGGCCAGTGCATCGCGATTGGAGGATTCGAGTGACGAAATCCGAGCTCTCAGAGTTTCTAGCTCCGATGTCGATGTCGAAGAACTGGACTTTAAGGTTTGAAGTTCACTTTCGAGAGACGACCTTGAATTTTCTGAATGGTTGCAAATCAGCATCGCAATAAAATATCGCAAGGTTTGAAAGGTTCCTTACCTTCCTCGTTGAGCTTCGTCCTCAGCTCTTCCACGTTTTTTTGCGCCTTTTCTACACTTGACCGAAGCCCTTCAATGCGCGTCTCTGAACTTCTCACAGCATTCTCAAGCTCTATATCGACTCGTAATTTATCTGCCGCCAATTCATCATGCTCGCGTGCCTTCGCGGTAACAGCTTCGAGAACGCTTCTAACCAATTCTGCGGTAGGATTATCAATAACTGTGCTAAGCGTTTGTTGCGGCACGCTCAAATATGCCGACAAGTAGTCGACATCGAGTACCGCAGTCGCCATTCTGAATACGTTCCTTCAGACGATTTGCTGTTGTGATTTGCAGGAGACCATTTGAAAAGAGTGGTTGGGATCGCGTTGCTTTGTGAAAGTGAAAGTGAAGATGAAGGTGAAGGTGACAAAAAGTTGACCGAAATCCTAGCGGTCGATATTAGATAGTATCTATGAAAATCTTATTGTTTAGTATATGACCATAAAGGATCTCGAATGATTGAATAAATGTATTATGGCTTCGTATCGAAATAGCATAACCTGCGACAAATCGCGGTGTTGTCAGTTTTGTGAATAGAGTCTTTGAAAGCTTAAAGCTTGTTGCTTTCAGAACGTGAAGTCGCTGACTAATAATCACAAACCTTAAAGTTTAAGCAACGTGAATGGGTGAAATTCTTTTAGCTTGCGCTCGAACCCTGTACTATATATATACGCTAAGAAATGCCCCCTTGTAATCTCTCAGCCTCATCAACCGCCGTAGATTACCTTGGTACCGTTCTTTGTTCCTTTTTCAACCTTTCTACCAAACGTCGCGCCATACACCTACCTACACCTCCAAACTCCCACTCCCCTCGACCTGGACTACAACTATATTATCCGGATCTCGACTGTGGTGCGCATCTGGTAGTCGACATTAACGCTCCTTAAACTTCAGCACCGACATCATCTGGACCTGCAAATTATTGTGTGGCTGTACAGCATCTTCTGGACCACGCCTTTAAAGGCTCTTTGAATACAGACTTATAGACTTCCTCGACACATCACACCATCTCCAAACACGATCATGTCTTCATTTCTTGAAAAGCAGCAGGCAGCCTTCCAAAAGGGCGTTCAAAATACTTCAACTAAGATTACTAGCAAACGCCCCGCTACAGGACCAGTTTCTGTTCCGTCGCCAGCTCCATCAAACGCCTCAAACGCATCGAAGAGCGAGAACAAAGACGCTAAGCGCAAGAGAGAACCAACGAATGTCGTTTATTCTCAACCTGCTGCTACAGGCTATGGAACAGATGCATTTACACAAGTCACCTACGTCATCGAGTTCTTGAAGAAGAAAGATGAGTCGAAAACTTTCCAAGAAATTCTGGGATATTTGAGTCAGGCCCACGTTGAGCAGAGCAAGAAGCAACTTATTGCGCAAATTCTCAGAAGACACGAGAGAGTTCAATGGATCCCAGATCCTAAATTGAAGACACAGAATTGGGATTCGGGCACCTTCAAACATCGACCCATCATCGGTGTTCGTAACAAGGGAGCTTTGTTATCATATCTTCAAAACAAACCTGATGCTCAAGGAGTAAGTGTCAAGGATTTGAAGGATGGCTGGCCAGACTGCGAAGATGCGATCAACGAGTTGGAAGGAGAAAATAAGATTTTGGTTACGAGGACAAAGAAGGATAACCACGCACGAATGGTTTGGATCAACGACCCTACCTTGATCCACCCTGTCGAGGCCGAGTTTCAAGTCATGTGGCGTAGGACGGAGCTTCCCAGCGTCGATGATCTTGTTCGCAAGCTTCTCGAAGCCGGACAAAAGCCTGCTAGTGAAGATCCAAGCAAGCGTATAAAGGCAGCTCCAAAGCCGAAAGAGAAGAAGCGAAAGGCTCCAAGAAAGGGTGGTCGAACTACAAATACCCACATGGCACATTTGTTGAACGACTACTCTCATATGAAGCGCTAGATATGGATAATGGGGAAATTGTACCAAAATTTCGGATGGCGTTTTTCTGAGGGTTTTCAAATCATGGTATACAGTGAAGGCGTTTAAATCTAGGATTTTAAGGGGTTACTTCCGGTTGCAGATCCCCTGGCACATATGGGATGGGGATGGGATGGGATGGGCTGGGCTGGGGCTGGGGCTAGGTGGGAAATTGGCTGATAAAACATCATGCACAACATTCAGTAGATATGTATTATGAAAAATAGACCTCGACAGTGCAATTATTGACATACTTGCTTATTCCTTAAGTTTTGAACCGTTGATGTAAATTCTTCTCGACTCCCAATGATCTTCATCTATCACTCTAGTATCTTCATTTATGAAACCACCCAACCTACACATTCCGTTACCAAATCTAATACATTAAATCACATTGATAACCCAGTTCTACTCTCTAGCATATCAGACATTTTTTGATCCATTTTAGCTACCTACCTACATTCTCGAACGTTCCCGCTCGATATTTCATTGATTTCCCAATTTCTCCTATATATACATACCTATATACAGAAGCCTTTCGAACGACTTGGAGGAAGGGAATCATAGATCCTCGAAATCACCAAGAGTGACTAGAAGCTCTGATCGTAGAAGACCATTTCTGGATCGAAATTCTATGACAGTTATACCTAGTCGCTGTTTGTTATTAGATTTCGACCTGGTCTGCGACCCCCATCCCTACACGCGAGACGTGCAACTCGGGGGTCAAAATAACATATTATTTATTGTCAACATACTTTTTCCCATGACTACCAGCCATCAAAATTACCAAAGCCACCCGACTTAATCTTCTTCTTGACCGGCGCTTCATCCTCATCCGCCGGAAGAAATCCCGCTCCATCATTCGTCGCCCCAGCTTTAAGATATTTCCCCACTCCACCCGTCTGTTCACTTTGCACCACCGTTCCGTCTCCCCTAATACGTTTACCCGTCCACGTCGTTTTATCATCTTCCGTTCCTCCCTGCCTCATGATTTCCGCTTTTTCCTTCTCCGCAAAATCTTTCTCCTGTTTTTGCTTTTGGAATTCTTCAAATGGATCCACGAAGACGACGACATTCTCCATAATGATGTCGTTTATAGGCCGGCTTTTCTCGTCTACTTCCACTTTTTCTAGTTTAGCGAGTACATCCATGCCACCAACTACCCGGCCGAAGATTGTGTGTTTGCGGTCTAGATGTTTGGCTTCTTTGTAGGTGATGAAAAATTGACTCGAATTGGTGTTTTTGCCCTTGTTGGCCATACTCATCACACCTCGTGAATCGTGAGTTAATGGTCCGTCAAATTCATCCTGAAAGTTCTTTCCCCAGATACTTGACCCTCCTTTGCCAGACCCACTGGGGTCACCTCCTTGGATCATGAAATTTCGGATGTTCCTATGGAATGAAACCCCATTATAGTAACCCTTTTTGGCCAATTGGACAAAATTCCATACAGCGCGAGGAGCCGTCTCGGTTTGTAATTCGATGTTCAATGACCCTAGATTTGTCTCAATCCTTGCATATCCTTTTATCTTGACTCGCTTTGGCTTCAGCATATATTCTTCGTCGGTGAGAATTGCTCTCTCTCCACTAGTCTCCGGAGTTAATCCCGTACTCGTAAAACTTGCGGCTGCTCTTCCTGTTGTATATTGCGCGGCATTGTAAGCCGTCTTCTTTTCCTGTAGTAATGAAGGCCTTGCCATTGAAGTCGTCGATCCTTGCTTAACCATTGATTTTGCGCGATTAACATCTCCACCCGCCTCTCTATCTCTTCTTGCTTTTTCAACAGCTTCCTTTGCCCTCAGAACTTTGTCTCCAACCCTACCAAGCGCATTGATGTTGACACTACCTTTCGACCTCTCTTCCTCTTGTTCTTTGCTCAACACAGATTCTCCCTCTTTCAGGAATTTGAACTTGCTGAGATCCCTACTTTCAATGTTCTGCGGATCTTGCAATGTAATAATATCCGACCTCCCAAATTCTCGGTCATCGACCAGATCTAACCACATCTTTGCCTTAATGTTCAATCTTTCGACAGTTTCCCAAGCAAAAACATTAGCGTCACTACCATGCCGTATGGCAACGATGTGCGTATTATCTGTGAACACCTTGAAAGTCACAGGATCCACCATTTCCCCCTTGCCATCTCCTCCAGAACCACCAGAACCTCGTTCCTGAGCATCAGTATCACCATTCCGCGCGAAGTTCAATTTTATCAAATCTTTCGAACTTAAAGGTTTCCCATTGACCGGATTCGTGCCATGCTTCTCGAGCCATTGCGAAATGACTTCAATGTCGAATATGGTGCCTTCGGCTGTACAGACGGGATGTTTGAAGGGTTGGAGACTCGCCGCGCAGAAGTTGAAGGGGAGGCGCTTGAATGAGCCATTAGGGGCTTTTAGGGAAACATTGGATCCACTACTGGCAGAGAATGCGTCGGAGGAAGACCATTCAGAATGTGTGATCTGGATATCAGAGGAAGGTTAGCATGATGGAAAACTTGACATGGTAGTCTAGGAGCTCACGTAGAGTTTATCTGTTCCTGTGAGAGAATTATGTCAGTATTGATTCTGGAATTTAGATCTGGGAGGTATTGCGACAAACCTTTACCCATTATAAACTACCTATCAATATTATTTTGTGGATGTTTTTTGAAAATATCAAATCTGGAAAGAGAGCTTCTTGGGTGTTTTCGCAATAGAACTGTTATCGGCTGGCTTATCGTAAATTATACTACAGTCACTTCAACTCTGTATTTACTCACACCTCCACATTATCATTCCAATAACAACATCAACATCAATTCAAATCTATTGTAATTACAGTAGGTACATTTATTTATAAAAAATCAAGTTTAGGTTTTATAATTTTTCAAATTATATTCTCCGAAATTTATCTGGTTGCCTTTGCATACGGGGTAGATATCTAATTTTACTTTATTTTATTTAGGTAGATTAGGTAGGCAGGTTGAACTGCATTTTACATTAAAGGACTGATTTGTTGACTATTCGGGGACAAGTTACAATAAAAAATCGAAGTTTGAGATCCATATTTATGTCGAATAGCAGTAAGAGGAGGTTAAGAGAAAACGTTGTGAAGAGGGAAGGGAGTGAAGGGAGTTGTACGCGTTTGATGGCTACGAGGGATTTATGAGGGATTATTTTACTTTTGTTTTTTTTAATGTTTTTTATTTGTTTTGTTTTTGGTTTTTTGGTATCTACCAACCACTTTTCTGAATGGTTCATTCCTGGGGGGGCTGAATGTTGAATGTTGGTCTTAGTAGCGATCAAGTGATGTTTGAATGGTTGAAAGCTTACATTCTCTTTTGACCAAGTGGTGGTTTCTACTATCCGCTTCCCCTCAATACCCTAGCAGTGTAGGTGCATTGACAGTTGTGACATCTCCAGCTCACTCTCTCATCTGTGATGGTGTCTGGATCCCACCGCTGCTCTTGTTCCTTGTTCCATTCTGCTACCACTTCAGGGTCGAGCCTACCAAAGTTCTCCTCGGGATACATCTCAATGTATGCCCTATCGTTGTCGAGATCTCTGATAAGCATGAAGAAGCTACTGTGGTACTTGGGAAGCATAGCTTCATCTTTACTGATTTCCTGAAGTTCGATGATTGCTTCTGATTTTGTGGGCTTGTCCCCTGCAAGAGGGATAAAGGGTTGGTTCAACTGGTGAAGAGAAACCAAGGCCAAGAGGAAGGTGGAGAGGAGGACTGTTGATGCTCCTTCGGGATAGGGGCTGCAGGGCAGCAAAGGACTTTACTTGAAGTCGTGATCTTTCTTGGGTTTGAAATCAAATGAATATTTGATGTCATTGTGTCTTTTGTGTAGCTTTTTATGTGTTGATTCAGTATCTTTTTATGTGTTTGTAGTTGATGATTCTTGATTAAGATTATTTGTGATGAGTATAAATACCTCTCGTCGATTACTTGTTACTTTAATATTCAGGAAACATTATGGCAATATTACTGTGCTGTCCTCCAAGAATCATACTGTTCAGAGACAATATGGCTACATGTTACTGCACTGTTCTCTGAGAACCATACTGTTCGGGAACTAATAAGGCTACACATGATTTATCTTCAATATTGGTTGATAGGACTCCACCAGTTATGTCTTCATTATTCACATAAGTACACAACAAGTATCAGATTTATGATGATGAATTTCCCACTTCAATTATTCCTCTTATTGGCTTTCAAGACTGTTCCCCCCTCCAATACTTAGGGCTGAGAAGAAGGAACCTTTAATGAAAGACATAGATGGAATCATTAACAACTTTAAACAACCTCACAATTAATGGAAAACATTCTCATATCCTATGTCCCTTTACATGCTATAAGCAGAATGTTCAAGGAGGCTGAAAACATAGAGCTGGTTTATTTTTAAGAGTAGTAGACTGTGCAGAAAATACCTGCCCCGTACGGGTACCCGTGGGTTATTTGCCCCGCGGATTACTCACGAAACCTTTTACCCCTACCCCGCGGAGTTTCGTTGGGATTTCAAAATTATTTGCTTTGTATAGGGCAAGTATAAATTATTTGCAAATAATTTATATTTATAAATATTTATAAAAATTAGGAATAACTTTATAAATATTTTGAATTAATATAAAAATTAATATAAAAATTGTAAATAATTTCAAAAAATAAACGAAATTCACAAAATCCATTAAAAAATCTACAAAAAATTCATAATTTACGAATTATCTACAAATTATTTGCAAATAACCTGCCCTATGTTTTGTACAAGTTATTTATAAATAATTTGCAAATAATTTGTATGGGGCACGAGGTATTTATTAGGATTTAGCATTATTCGCCTTGCATGTGGATTATTTGCAAATAACCCGCCAGCTTCAATACCCGCCCCGCAGGGCCTTGTTGCGCAGTCTAAAGAGTAGTTCCTGCTTTCACAACTAATGTGGAATCACAACTTCGATCGTATACATTCTATCATTGTTTAGCCTTTGTAAGCCTATTTCATCTGGTGTTGGCTCTGTTTGGTTTTGTTCCATGGAGTTGGATGGAGATGGAGAGCTTATTCTACAATATAGGTACCAAAGGAGTAATAGAAACAGAAAATGAGTTGTGTATCTTGCCTATTCTTTTGAATCTGCAACATCTGAGATTCATTTGATTCAAATTCCCCCATCACTCAAACTATCAATATGGGAATTCCACAAACTTCAACCTCTTACCTAAAATTCAATATATTCTGAATATTCGTTCCTCTACACACTATAAATGTCATTCATTCATTCATTCATCAAATCTTAAATCACAGAAAACAAAACTCGATCAATGCTATCTATCTAGTATCTATCCCCTTTTTTTCAATTCGTAGACCTTTGTCTTGTCTCGCTTAAATTCATTATAAGATTTTCCCTTAACCGAATCCAATCCCACCCCCTCAATTCATTCATAGGGTTCCAGAGACACATAAATGTGAACATAAGCAAGACTTCATAAGTGTAGGGAGCAAATCAGATAGGTATCTATGTGTGAAAAATTTATTTCATCTATAGCCAGCCTGAGGATAGATGAAGAATTATGTTATAGTTCCAGACGTTATGTTATTGATATATTTATCATATCTATATATGAGATTTACCACGTCTAGTCTGAGAGGCTAGTCCAGTCTGCTAAGTCTTATGGATATTGCAATGTGTATTCCGTTTAATACATCTATAAATCGAATATTAAAACAATTGTCAAAACACTCACAATTTATTAGGTATATAGGTAATCAATCATATAGGTAGATATAAATTACAAATCATCGATTGCTTGTTTAGGTAAATGGGTATTATATGTACCTACCCTTCTTATAAGATACAAGTACCTCCCTACCTCCCTAGTATACCTAATAGATAGGTATTTATTCTCCGTGGATATCATTCTTTCAACTTGAACAACTTAAAGATTCGAAGATACCTACCTAAATAAGATATCATTCATTAGTAACATGAACTGGAAGTCTAAGTCTAAGTCTAATAAGTCTTAATATTCAAATTTCGGAATCATAATCATAATCATAATTATTTTGATTGATTTTGATTTTGATTTTTTTTTGCTTGAAAGATGAAATTAGATGAGGTTAGGTGAGGTGATAATTAGGTGAGGGTTGGGTTGGGTAGAGGATATATAGTATCATTGTTGGATGGATCGAATATACAACTACTACTGTAGGTAATGACATAGATATTACGGTATAACGAAGCCAATAATCTAGAGAGAGGTGATTGGAGATTTTGGAGACCTCAAAGTCAGATAGGATGGAATAGGATAGGATTACTCTAATACTCTTCGGTAAAAGAAAGAAAGAAAGGACCCGGCACTCCGTCTATTATAAAATTATCGATATCTTGATATCTTAACCTTTGTACGTATACAGGAAGGATAGGATTTCAAATTCTCATCATGTTTTGTGAGATTACTACCTATGTAAGACAATCTTACAATCTTGAGTTTTTATTCTATGTATTCTATTCCAATATATATATATACCTACTAGGTATACAATACAATACCATCCATCTTCCACATTTCAACCTCCAACAATAAACCTTCAATCTTCAATCTTGGAACCTAGCGAGGCTGGCACGATATCATATCACATTACATTACTTCCCTCCATACTTCCCTCCATAATTCCAAACATCCATCCATCACCAAACACTTCCGCCCCTAACTACCCTATTCTCATCCTCATCCTCATCCTCCCCATCTCAATTCTCCATCTCGATTCTTCAGCATCAGGGTAGCAGGTAGAGTAGTAGATAGAGTAGTAACCGATAACTATATCGAAGAATATAGATTACTATACGTATTATAGTAGCTTTAGATTGATATATTAATCTCTACATCTACATCTATATACCCCCCTCCTCCTTTCCCTTTCCCCCTCCTTTCCCCCTCCTTTCCCCCTCCCAAACCCATCTAGAGTCCCAAACTAACCTAAAAATCCCACATCCAACATCCAACATCCACTAACCAACATAACCCCCCCAGTCAAATAAAGTAACCTGGTAGGTAGATACCTACCTAAGTATAAAATCATATCATAATAAATTGTATCTGATGAATAATACATGATATATCTATATACCGGGTCCCTATATGAGTTAAATAATTAAACAGATATACAGATCCACATAACAATTCTACACAAAAATCCAAATAAAACGCATTATACCTACCCCTAAATATAGAAAAAGACAAAGGAAATAGCCCAGGACACTGATTGATATACGAACAAAACCTCCGAGAGCAAGTAAGAAGATCTTCAATTGATATAGGTAGTTATAACCCAGTTCTCCTAGGATAATAATACTATGCTAGTTTAATATTATAGTATTATAGTATTATACTACTACCTTTTTTCAAAGAAAAAGTCTATTCAAATTCCCCAAGAAGAGAGAAGAGAAAACCAATTGAAGAAGAAATTGTCTTCCATGGATTTCATAAAGTACGTACAGGGCTGGGAACACTCGTTCCTGGCTTCCTATTCCAATTCAGCTTGGATGAAAATGAAAATGAAAATGCACGAGAGAGATATGAGATATGTGGGATGTAGTAACTTCACTTCACTTCTTCAGTGGTTAGATGCGTGACTGCGTCTGCATGTATATGTAGGTACTGTAAGTAGGTAGGTAGATAGATAATGCAATCGAAACTTCGATGCGCCATCTTCGTTTCTGTAAATGGTATTTGCAATAATAATAATAACAATTCCGTTTCATATTTATTATTATTATTATTATTATTATTATAATTATTATTTTTCCATTTTCACATATGATACAATTCACAGCACACCACAGATCGTGAAACACTCCACCTGACTCTCCGTACCAGCCATCCTAATACCTACCCATCCCCAATTTCCCGATGCCCGATTCTAGAAGAATTCGAAACGGCTTCTGGAGAAATTACCGAGTAGATCCCACTCTATCCCCCCTCGAGTCTCCAGTCTCTTGTCTCCACTGTCCATTCATCCGCATTTATTCCTCAAAATCCCGAGCCTACCTACCAGGCCACCATGCATACACACATACACACATACATACCGAATGAAACCGTACCACACATTGCCCTATCAAAAACACACAAGCGATGCAAGTTGCACCAAGTAAAGTTACAACACCTCAATTGCCAAGTCACAACTCACCCACGCTTGAATACCTAGACAGATGCTACCGCATAACACATCGACGGGGCCACTGACGTGGTACGTACCACCACCACCATACTCCGTGCTCGCTCTCTCCGTCCGTACCGAAACTGTGGATCGCAGTGCATCGCATCGCAGCCCCTGGCATTGCATTTGCATTTGCATCGGAGAATCCTAAGAACGGCAGACCACTTACAACCGACAAGCGAATCCCATAGGCCGACGGTTCGTACCGTGCTTCTCCAAGCCTTGGTGGAGATCCGAGAGATGCGGTGAGGTGAGGTTGAGGTAAGTAGATGCTGGCTGGCTGGCATATGCACATCGTTGTGTTTGTTTGATCTTCGTCTGCGGAGGCTCGCTCCATTGGACTCTGGAGACTGAAGAAGTTCGGCATTCGGGACTCGAGTTACTATGTATGTACCTACACCTGTAACTTACCGGTGGAAGTCATGATGGGTTGACTGTCGGACTGGAGGGGCAAGAGTGGATTTAAGAGCAAGCGGTGTAAGGTTATTGCCGGGCGGTGTAAGGTGTGCAAGTCCCCCCTCCATGCCCCTCTTTACCCGTATCAAGATTCAACAGCGGGGAATCTTCTCGAAGCTCTGATATCGATACGGATCGGGATTGGATGAAACCTTGGAAAACATGAAGCCATCAAGGCAACCTGAGGCACGTGCTGCTTGGAGAAGTTGAAGTTGCAGCCTGAGGCGAGGGATATTTTGCCAGGCAGACAGCTAGAGGGCGGTGAAGAATAAAGATAAAGGAGGCCGGCCCACGTGGGGCCCAGAACCGGTACGGGAGGTGGAGATACATGCATTGCATTAGGTATGCAGACGGAGGGTATCGTGGGTGGAGACTCAAGAGTGAGCGGGTTTTTCGAATTTCAGGAGAAGGAGAAACAAGAACTAGAACCTGAGGGACGGAACTCTAATAATATGAATTCATTTCATTTTCATGAAGAGTGGTTTTTATTGGCATCCGTCAAGGTATACATACATACGGTATACGGCGTGTGAATTTAATGAAATGGATACCTATAGTACCTAGGTACCTATTACCGGTATTGATTCTCCTTTTCAAATTCCCAGAGGGTTGCTTTGCAAATCCCAACTTCATAGTTCATAGATTCAAAACGTACCTGCCGAGAATCAGAAAAGGGGAATTCGTTCATTTTTTTTGGTTTTGGCCCCCAAATGATATGATGTGATATGAGATGATAATTCCAGTCCAGCCTCCTCTCCGTGCCACAACTTCACAACAATGTTCCAAAAAAAAAATGTTTCGTGTCGCGTTGCGCAATCCAAGCTGATCATTGATCCAGATTTCATGCTGTGTAGTAGGTAACCTGTGTTGGATGTAATCATGTAAGTAATAATAAATCCCAAGACTGTCGGGACTATTAAGTAAATACATAAATAATCTATACTAAAAAAGGGTTAATGATTTTCCAAGGCTGGTTTGTTTCAAATAAAAGAATTAAAAGAATTAAACGATTCAAACCCCCTCGATTCGTGTGACACCAGCACATATTGATACCACATACTTACTATTACTTGGTACTGAACGCTGAAAGGATTATCGTGTATGGAAAATATGGGGTGGCGAAGGAGGCGAGGCGGCATTGAATCATCTGTCTGTTTTAACTTATTTTGTGTTTGGGGTTGACGGGAGGGAGATATACCGGTACCGGTATTCATACTACTAGGTAGATGGATGCATATAGTGCGGGAGAGCCTGAGCTCTCAAACAATACTGGAACTTTGGATCGCTTTTTAGAAGTTGGAACTTCACCATAATATAATACAGTACGAACGTACAAGCAGATACAGACTATATAGGAGGAGGTCATGAAGTTGAAAACTATGATGGATAATGGTCTTATCTGATCAGATCGGATCTAGCTGTAGTTCATTTCTGATATTCAAATCAAATCAATATCACAACCACAAAAATAAAAATAAATAAATATAAATATAAAAATACCACACGCGCCACAACAATGCAGTACAACACAAACACAACATAACACCACCACCTACCATATCCGGAAATACAAAGGTACGGACATACATACGTAACGTACCTTACCTTACCTTACCTACTAGGCATATTGGCTTACTGTATATATGTATCATGCAAGGTCAGATCAGACCATGACTTCCAAGGTTAGGTCAGGTCAGATCAGGTTTCTTTTTCTGGATCATTTAGCTTTAGGACGTTTATTTATTTATTATTTGGTGATTACTCTACTCTACTCTATTACCCTATCTAGATAGATAGGTTGGTAGATAGATAGATAGGACCTAGACAGACTAATAAAAAGGGAGGCGAGATTCGAGATTCGATTTTTTCTTTCATATCTACAGATATATAGGAATCTTCATATACCTACCTAGGAATTAGCAACTTGAAAGGAAGCGCGATTCAAGATTCAAGATTCAAGATTCAACTCCCTTCCTCCCGAGTCTCCAAGTCGAGTCTAGTCTAGTCTCCGACTTTCTGCATTATAAAGTGTATGAAGTGTATGGATGAAGTGTACCTATGTACTGTGAAGTGTATAAAGTATATGTATGTATACCTAGGTATGTATGTATGTATGTATGTATGATAGCTACCTAGGCATTTAGATAGGTACCTCATAAATAGTATAATTAATATACAACTTACAACGTACAATATACATGTACGGTACCGGTAAACCATTACCGATTCACGACTCACGACTCACGACTCACGATTCGCCGGGAAGTGAAGATGGGGAAATAGTCTAGTCTAGTGTAGTCTCTACTCTCTACGGAGTAGCTAGCAAAAAAGAGGGCGGAAAGTGAAGGGAAGAAATGAAATGAAATAATGAAATGGAATGAACCAATCGGTATACATATTATATTAGTTTGTTTTTAAATCTCAAGTTTTCTGGGGTATTACCATATCATACCATACAATCCAATTCAACTTTACCTAGGTAATAATGATCATGAGAGCCTATCTAATGTAGACCGTGATAGTGTAATGTGATCTCTCTTTTTCGGCGGTATTGATGGTATGGTATGGAAGAATTGGATTGGATTGGATATTCTAGTGGGAAAATATCTACCTAGTATTAGGTAGGTAATTAAAATATAATGATCATGATCATGATCATTGCCGTGATCAATGATCATCATCAATGGAACCGAGAGATAAATTAGGTCTAGGTAGGTGGTACCTATATCGCACAGACTCTACCTAGAGAGGAGAGTTTGGACGGATGGATGGATAGATAGATGGATGGATAATTACGGTAAATAAATAGTATTTAGGTAGGTAGATAGTGTTGTGTGTGTGTATGATTAATTTAGTACTTTGTAGACTAGGTATAGATAGATAGGTAGGTATGGAGATTGCAATTTGTAGCACGCTATATTTTATAGAATCTATACTGTAGACAAGCCAAGTCGGGTATATAAAAAAGCCCGGCAAAGTAGGGAGGGAGGGAGAAGTACTTATCGAGGTATTCTGTATATAGAAAGCCGGAGGTTAACCATTTATTTTAAGTTACCCCAAAAGGTTGAAGCACCGACGGGGATTTAATTTTAATTTCTTTCTGATGTGAGGAGAGGAAAGATGGAAGGGAAGGTGGTAGGAACTTCGGAAGGATGAAGGAATGCAGATATTGATTTGATATCTACCTAGGTATTCTGTATGTAAGGCGGTTTATAATGATTATTTGCGCCTTCGTTTGAGATGGATGGATCCAATGTGCTGAGATGGCGTGGACAATAATGGAGGGCGGACATGCTGAGGAAAGGAAAGGAAAGGCTGAAAGAAAGAGAGGTGGGAAAACCAATAATGACCGGTACCTCCGGGAGTCACGACCGGCGAAGTTAAATATATCATACCTAAGAAATCCCGCGAGCGAACGGAGGTGTAATCGAGGGAATTAATCAAAGAAAGTATTATACCCGTACTTTAAAGATTGAGTTCAATATACATATCTCGATGACAAAGGTTCTCGAACGATTTCCATGCCTTCCATACCTGGGTAATTCATATTAATCCATTCCCGGTATTCCTTCCTATGGATCCATCAACCTCAAGCCGGTTCGAATCTCGTTTCTCGAAACTTTTTCCGGACCAGGTTCGCTTTGATACGGAGTATACCCTTCCCTTCCCCCCTCCCTCGCACGTCTCCCCCTCCCCTCACCTCACCTCACCTCTTCTCTTCCCCCCCCTCATCGGCCGCCGGCCAAATGTCTTACTGTCTTACGGCTATTTTAACCCCTGATCGGCAGGAGGGGTAAGTGGAAGGAAGGTCGGTTTACGAATTCAAAGAAAACCAACTTTGAACGGGGGGGAATCTTTGATCTTCCTTGTCGCGTCCATGGTGAAACTTATTTAATATAAAAAATCCCTTCGATGGTATTCGAATAAAGGGCTGGGCTTGGCTTTCTCGGTACCGTTCGATGAGGCTGAGCTGGAAGGTGGTTCGAAAGGGTTCGATAGGTTCGCCGTAGATAAGGTTTGGGTCCCCCAAGGTCTTTTATTACCTTGGTAGGTAAGGTTGTGAAAGGAAGAATTATGAAAGTTCCGAGTCTCCGTACCTAGGTTCCTAGCATTAAATGCTTTCTTTTATTTCTTAGTGGTGGATCTTTTGTACTTTTATGAACTTTATTGAGGAAGGTAGGTAGGTATGCAGTCTCCGGTTGGAACGTTGGGAAAATAGAGAATTCATTGGTTGGTACGAAATATGGGATTTGAATAGGCATGAATATGAATATGAATATGAATGCGAATGGAATTCTCCGCCGCCACTCAAACTCCAAAGAAAGGGGGTGGGCATTACGGTATTACGGTATTGCGGTATTGAGTGGTCATCCTCATCAATGGAGACCTAGGTATTCATTAGTAACCTGGTATACCAAGAAGCTCCATATGACTCTTTATTATTATGATAGGCTAAATAACTCGTAATAAGTCCAAATAAGCCTTGAGGAGACATCGGGTGAGTGATGATGATTTTACCATTACGAAGCTACGGACGGTATAAGTAGTAGTTGGCCGGTAGTCAGCAATGGATCTACTGAGGAGGCTCTACTCACTCCTCACTCCTCACTCATACCGTCAAAAGTATAAAAACATGGATATACATAGTAATATAAACTATAAGATGGTAAATTATAATAGTAATAATAAATAATATCTTGACTCTGTTAGATTATTACCTTAGTATATGAAGATTTAGACTTTCTCTGACGACATGAGTAAGCTACCAGCTACCTAACTTTCAAGTCTTCCTGGTTTCTTATAGGTAGGTTATGAACATTGATGTCCACGGTTGGAACTTGGATAATACCCAGGGAAGCATGAACGGGCTTGGATAATTCCCAGATGCTTCCCGCTTAGGTGTGATCACTAGGTACCATATAGCCATCAATCTAAATTTAGGATAAAAGGCAACACCGCACAAATAATACCTACCTAAATCATTCCTTGGGCTCTCTTTTCCAACTATTCCATGTTCCGTATTCCATATTCCATTAGAGTGATATACATTTGCCACCCTGACTCTGTACGCATGTTTGAATACGTATGAATTGGGGGGCGGGTATGGAATTCAAGAATCCACAGGAGTAGAGCCTCAAGGCTACAGCTACAGCTACAGCTACCTACAGCTATGATCATGAATAGCCCTCAGACCGCGCGGAACTCGATATGAAAAAAGGCTGTGTGCTATGTGTGATATTGTCCGAGTGTATCGACTCCCTCCCCGACTACCACTTGGCTGGACATACGGAGACTATAGTCTCTTGTCTCTAGTCTATCATCTATAGTAGTCGTATCATTAGTCGAATAAATTTAAATAAATTAATAAATTGATTCAAATGGCGTGAACTTAGTTTCCTTTGACTTTTAGTTCACTTGGTACATGTGGAGTTTCAAAAGTCTAACCTAAATTGAGTAATGAAGTAAGATAAAGGCTGGGATGGCTTGATTACCTAGATCTCATTGAGAACATTCTTTTCTTGTCTGAGATCATCGTCGTTGATTGGTCCCTTTTAAAGTTTCAAATCCTATTCTGGTATTGAATGACCCCTTTAACCGAACACCGTGTTCAATTGATAAAGGACACATCTCCCCCTTCCCACCTCAAGAATTATTCCCATACACTCAACTACCTCTCATACCACTTCCATCCCAATTCACTCCATTCACGTGAGGTGAATCGAATTGTACAATTACAATCAATCTCGAGTACCTTCTTACTCTCAATGCCATATCCTTGTTAATTCTTTTTTATCATTCTTTTAATTCTATTCATCTATTGGTTGTTTTGACTCTTCCTTATATACTTTCACCCTCCTTCTCAAATTGTGGGCCATCTGTCCTTATCATCTTGAGCTTGTCCCCATTCAACTTCCTCCACAATATTCGACATCTATTATTACAATAATTAATTGTGCATACCAAAGCATAAATCATAAATCTCTTGTCGCTGGTCACGGGTGAAACTCCATCATCAAAGATCCACTGCATAGATATTAAGATACCGAGAAATCATTTTGCCCCATCGACTCAAGGTCGAGACTCGAGGCTGCCATCATACCATCAGACAATATGTCGACCCCAAATTTGAAGTTTGAGCAATCGCCGGCAGAATCTCTTGCCGAGTCATTTACCTCAACCCCTGGTCATCAATACCCGTCATTATTCCATCCACAAGAAAGCATGGAACCATTACAAGCCATGACCCCACAATCTTTCGATGAGGATAGCATGTTTGGAGATGATGTGGGTGGAAGTATGGCTGGTACACCGGCACCAGAAAAGAAGCCGGTCAAGAAGAGAAAGTCGTGGGGTCAACAACTACCTGAACCCAAAACAAATCTCCCTCCTAGGTAAGTCATTCAATCTGCACACGGTTACCCATAACATTAGCTAATTACCATGTTGCAGAAAACGAGCAAAGACAGAAGATGAAAAGGAACAGCGACGAGTTGAGCGAGTCCTTCGAAATCGACGCGCTGCTCAATCATCAAGAGAACGAAAGCGACAAGAAGTTGAAGCTCTCGAAGAACAAAAAAAACAAATCGAGCGTAGAAACCATGATCTAGAATTACAGTTGGCAGACATGTCATCTAAATATCAAAGCGTCCTTAAAAGACTCGAAGATGTCACAGGCATCCCTGGTGGTAACCTCCCACCCGCCTTTCTCCCTTCTTCCGCCGCCTCCACCCCAAGACGACAAGAAACTTTCGACGGCCAATCTCCAATAGCCCTTACGAAAGATTTATTCGCAGCGGAACAAGATTCCTCCATTAGACCAATGATGACTCCACAGGCCAATAGGGATACACATAATGCCATGCAATCTGCCATGGACACGATCAATCCATCCTCCTTATCACCACCATCAATGGAACCAGCTGATGAATCCTCATTCGACGCCAGTTCTTTCGGTATGACACAACATCCTGCCGCGATGTTGTGCGACCTGCCGTGTCAGCCGAAAGAACAAGAGCTCACAATGAGTGGAATTCAGGAGTCCCTGATTACCCGACTTTTGACAACTTCGCTATGGATCCACATAACACTAGCAGCTTTTTCGACTATCCTGATACCATTGGAGCAGATCAAACTTTCTTTGACGACCGGGTCGGCCCTATCTGCGACACCTTCACTAATGACTTTAATAATATGGCTGGCGACAACATCGGCGCCGCTAACGAGCTCCTCTTTGATGACTTCATCATTCACCAAGACGAGATCACACAGTCTGCGCCCGAAGTTCACTCTTCGAATTCGCTTCCTGAGAAGACTCCTATCCTGCAGTCCCAACATGGCGCGTCCTCTTCTGGATGCGACGTTGGAGGCAATGCGGTTATGGTCTAAACAGCAGCTACCTCGAGACTGTCTGAACGGCGCTGGCGTGTGTGATTTTGGAAATGGTGGTAAGTCTTCAAGTTTAGAATCGTTAATTACATTATTTTGGTCTATCAAGGTTATTATGAAGGAGCAAGCGGAAGCGCAGACGCAGACGATTTCAGAACCGGACGCGGTAATGTACGTCGGGCAGTCTTGTGGGCAGCTGGAAGATCTGTTTAGAGGGAGGAAGGGTTGGCAATTTCCTGGGAATTTAGCATCAACGGTGGACGGAGGCACATTGAGTGAAAAGTCCTTGGATGGACCGTGGCGTATGGCGTTAGAGGACGAACCATCCTCTTGAAATTAGAGATATCATAGGTCGGGTTGGCGTACCACAGACCTTGTATCATCACATCGTGCCAATATACAATTCAGACTTTTGACTTCTGATTGATAACATATAAGACTTGTTTTCATTTATGATATGTGATGGTTATGGTGATATGTGATGGTGATTGTGTGTACCTAGATGCTAGTGAGAACGTCCCTTTTTTATATCATGATTGATAGATGATGTTTTGAGGGTACATGTGAAGGTAGGTAGGTAGGTAGGTAGGTAGGTAGGTAGGTAGGTAGGTAGGTAGGTGGATAGGTGGATAGGTAGGTAGGTATAGTAGGTAGGTATAGTAGGTAGGTATGGTAGGTATGTTTTGTTTTGTTTGATGATGGGGTTAATGGTTGTTTGGTGGTATTGCATATATGTTTGTGTGTGTGTATGTGTGTGTATAGAAAGTTGATAGCGGATGGGTGGATGGATGGATGGATGGTGGATGGATGGTGGATGGATGGATGGATGGGTGGATGGATGGGTGGATGGATGGTGGATGGATGGTGGATGGATGGTGGATGGATGGATGGATGGGTGGGTGGATGGATTTATGTACTAGAGGTAGGTAGATAGGTAGGTATACAATAAAAATAGCAAGGAGGTGAGGAAGGAAACAAGCAAGAGAGTGAGGAAGGAAGGAAGGATAGAGGTTGTATATGCATATGTATTATGATGGGATTGTGATGGGATGGGAAGGGAAGGGAAGGGATGAGATCGAAATATCTCCAACATATATTTCATTTTTTCACAACACTTCATTTATTATGCGAATCGTTTCACATAGTAATATGCTAATATACTAATTGGATAATTGGATGATTTAATAAGTATAGATTATTTGATTGGGATTAGGATTAGGATTAGGATTGGAAAGGGGATTTTAGATTTAGATTTAGATTTGTTTAGATTTATAGGACTTTATCAGTTGGAGGGAGGTTGTGAGGGGGTGTTGTGAAGGGGTGTTGTGAGGGGGTGTTGTGAGGGGGTGTTGTGAAGGGGTGTTGTGAGGGAGGTTGTGAAGGGGTGTTGTGAAGGGGAGGTTGTGAAGGGGAGGTTGTGAAGGGGAGGTTGTGAAGGGGAGGTTGTGAAGGGGAGGTTGTGAAGGGGAGGTTGTGAAGGGGAGGTTGTGAAGGGGAGGTTGTGAAGGGGAGGTTGTGAAGGGGAGGTTGTGAAGGGGAGGTTGTGAAGGGGTGTTGTGAAGAATAAGTACGAGCTATGGATATATAGACGAGGATTATTCAATAGTTGATCGGCCCAGGTGGCGGTACTTATATTAAAGCGAGTGGTTGTTGTATGTTGGGAAGTGTTAGGGGAGGGATGATGAAAATGGAATATGGAATATGGAATATGTTAGGGGGATGAATGTGCTAAGGGGATGAATGTGCTAAGGGGATGAATGTGCTAAGGGGATGAATGTGCTAAGGGGATGAATGTGCTAAGGGGATGAATGTGCTAAGGGGATGAATGTGCTAGGTGGCTAGGTTAGTTTTGGTTTTGGTTGGAGGGGGGAAGGAGGGAAGAAGAAGAAGAGGGAGAGAGGGAGCTCTTGTTGGGTAAAATGGTAAGTAAGATTTATTATATAATCCCCGCGTGTGCGTGCCACTGCTATGCTTGGTAGGATGGATTATTCTTTCTTTCAAGTTCTTTTAAGGTCTTTCTTATTATTGCACTTGGAAAGCTGGGTTCAAGCTTTGGAAGTGGAAGTGGAAGTGGAAGTATTGTTAAAAGTTCCAAGGTTGCTTAGGAGTGGATGCAAGAAATGCAATTGATAAGTTATCCATTGTACTTCCAAGCTAGTTAGGTAACTATCTTTCGAAAGAGTACAGTGTCTCTTAATTAGGCCAAGCTTCTGCTTATCCTTTTGCTGAATCCCTCTATACTACAACTTCGTTTTTCTTACCCTATTTCGCCGTACTATTTTCCAACTATTCAATTCAATGTCAGGTGGGATAGAAGATAGCCTGACTAGCATCCATAATGATGTCATTCATATGCTTTGACTGAATGGCTAGACTCGCTAATAGCGATCAGATGGCACTACCTGCCAGCTTGCTGGTCCAAGATCAACATAGATATGTGGATTGTTATTCTCGTCTAAGTGACATAAATTTAGTAAAAGAATACTAGGTACCTAGGTACTGTTGATTTGATGAGAAGTAGGTAGGTACGGTCTCTTAGATGACTATCGTCCAAGGCAGTCGTGAAGAATTGAAGTGGAAACTTGGAAAGGAAAGATGGACAGTCCTTCGAAAAGGGGCTAGTATTAGTTATCCCCACTTAGTAAGCCAACCCATCGTTAGTAACTTGCAGATCTTACTCTTCTCTTCTCCTCTCTTCTCTTCAAAGAAGTATAAAGTCCAATCAATTCATTCCTTCCTTTGCATAACTTCATTCTTCATTCTTCATTCTTCATTCAATTGATTCTGCAGATATGAGCACCGAAATCGCTATCAGAAATGATGAGAAACCTTCTCTTCCTCCAGAGCTATGGAAGCTTGTGGGTGAGCAGGTAGACAGCTGCCTATCGCTCAGACGACTCGTCAATGTCTCTCACTATTTCAGGGATATCTTCATGCCATTATTATATGCGCGACGAAAAATAGATTTAGGAATAGGCAATATTTTTAAATCGGATGGTCTTCCATACAGACTTCCAGACAGTCTTCCACATACCAAGGAATTAATATTCGAGATAATCTGGATTATTAATATATACGATATCCATATGGAGAAAGACTTAGGAGATAAAATCTCCAAAGTTATTGGAATGGTCCCTGAATTACACTCACTGATGTAAGAACTTATATTTTTAGTTTCCGTTTCACTCCACTCGCTCAATAAAACACTGTCCATGTCCAACGAGGTCAAAATTTTATGTTTGACTAGTTCTTAGCCATTCATTTGTCCATGGACTCCCATCAACTACCTAATATTCACACCAGCATCTTTTTCTTCAGGATGTTTGAGCAGAGAAATCATTACTGACTGCCTGTAATAGAATTAATGAAAACAGGGGCGAAAACAGGAACAGGCTTTTTGCCCCCCGTGAACGGTTATCCATTTTGGAAAACCCAAATCTTCAGCGTGCCATAGAAAAATGCGTCAAACTCAGGCATATTACGGTCAATTTTAACGGCATGCCGTCTGCTAAAAGCAATCTCTCACCTTTCTTCCAAGTTCTTAGCAACTTAACGTCGTTGGAGTTGTGCGGTTTGTATGAAAACAATACAGAGCTACCGAAAGACCTAGCAGAGCTTTTGGCTAGATGTCCAAATCTCAAAAGCGTGAAGCTCTTTGTAGATCACTTCGTTTCAAGCATAACTACGATTTCCAAAGATATCGCAGTTCCGGATTCTCAAACTTGGCACTGCGAAAACTCTCTGCTTCTGGAAAAAATTTGTTATTATTTTGCAGTTCACTTCAAAGCCTCTCCTTTGAGACTCACACATCTGCAACTGGGCCAATATCTATTTCTAGGCGGACCTAAAACTAAGGAGGCAGACAGTTTTCTCGATAAGCTTACAGATGTATCCAAACTTCGAGATCTCCATTTTTTCAATGGGCGGGACCTATCGAAGCCTTTCAAGATAAATCTCAAGCTTTTAGCAAAATGCAAATCGCTGGAGCGTCTCTGCGTCACAACACTCGACGAAGATTTGAACTCCTGGTTGGGTAGTGGACCGGGCGATTCGATTCGCGAGCTTCGAATCATGGAAAATGAGCTCGCTGAATCCGATACCCCAAACCTCACAAGATTATCGTCGCTCTTTATCCGAGGGAAAGAATTTGATATCTGGGGATTATCGAGTGTCTCGGAAGCCATAAGGATGGCGGAGCGGCTTGCCATAAGGATGGCGGAGCGGCTTGCGGCATTGCCCAAAAGGACATTCCTGGATACACTTCCTGATCAAGGAATCCATCTTTCTAAATTGAGCTTACCTATAAACCGTTCCTCGCAATGGGTCAGTATTCAACCGCATCTCCTCACTACATGTCTAATACTAACTATCCATCTCAGTCTCATTTTCGTTCTAATCTATCAAAAATGAAAATGCTCACCCACCTCAAAATTACGACTGATTTAGACAGGGAGTTCGATGCTCCGTGGGGTTTTGATGTCGATAATCATCGATGTGGATACCAGATGGCCGCGGAAATATTTTCAATTTGTCCTTCTTTACAATACGTCGAATTTCCAGACGCGGTTTGGACTATGGAAACGAGTTGGTTTGGGGAAGGGGACCTGAGAGAAGGACCTTATCGGTTGACTTCTAGTCAATCTAGGGAATTCGATAGTCTCTCTAATCCAGACCTATATTCAAAGCCATGGCAACCAAGCCATGGCCGTGATTTACCAGATGAGAAAACACCCGACGTAATATTCTAGGGGGTGTTCAACAATTGTCATTGGGAGTTGGGTGCGCAAGTAATCGTAGGAATAATACTGGCGTGCGGCGTTGCGAAGTTTGGTTTATCTATTCGATATTTATCCGCAGATGATTGATTGATATATGCATGGCCCATGGCTCATGGCTCGCTTTTATATCAAAATCATCTTCTATTGTCATATGAATTCGCGACAATCTAATAGCAATCTTGAGATTAAACGGGCAGTCGCTGCCGAGTAACTCAGCCATATGTATATATATAGATATCTGTCTTTCAACACAATGATCTCCACAAAGCACATTTACAACTTCTTAACATTCATTGGTCACTCTGAAATCGATTCATGCCGTGATTGTCTAGGTAGATACCTTGATACTTTCTTACCTTATTCTTTCTTTGTGAGACATCACCAATAACAACCTTCCCAGTCGCACCAATACTTATAATACCCACGGGTTACCTCCATCTCCATCTCCATCCCTCAAAATTATGCTATTATTACTGGCGCCGCTTGAACTGAACCATGGGCCCTTCATGCAAGCTAACAAACGAATCCCAAGTCTGAAATTCCTTCCTCCGCCACCTCATATGTCCTAAAGAGTCACTTCCCTCACCCAAGGTCGAATCTGGTTTAATTCTCATGTCGTAAGACCATATAATCCTGGCCAATACAACACCCATCTCAAGGTATGATAGAGATTTTCCCACACAACTGGTTCGCCCATAGCTAAATGGACAGTATGCTGATCGTGTTTTTGCAACTTCGGCTTCGGATCTTCCAGATTGAGTACTTCCTGGGGATGCAACCAGCCAACGTTCAGGCAGAAATTCAAATGGCTCATCGTGAAAAAGAGAGTTGTGGTGGAGTGCATAATGAGGAACACCCATATCGATACCAGCTGGAAAATACACTCCGTCAGCTACAAGACCACCCTCAAGGGTTTCGCGGGGTAGAAGACCTCCGACTCCTGGGGAGAGTCGCATCGATTCATCAATGCACGCCAGTAAATACCGACACGACTTCAACCTCTGCCAGGATTTGATGTCCTCGACACCGGTGAACTCACTTCGAATTTCAGTTTTAGGATTTCATGCGTGGAGGGGTAATGTAGAAGGTAGAATATTGTGGATGAGATCGCGGTGGACATGGTGTCGGAGCCAGCAATGATCAATAGTGCGGCTTCCGAAATGATATCCTCATACGATAGCCGAGACCCCTTTTCGAGATCTTTTGCCTCAAGAAGTGCTTCGAAAATATCTCCATGTTTCACCGTTTGTGCAATGCGCCAGTCCGACTGTTCTTTGCTCAGAGCTTCGTATTTATTGGCATTTTTCACCAGGCCTGGAAAGGCAAATCGGAGATGGATCATCCAAGGCATGTGGGCCAGCTGAGTTATCTGTCAGCAAGTTGATGCGGGTTGGAGAGAAGGAGCGCTGTACCATATTCAAGGTACCTACACCTGTTCGTAGGATCTCTGGGATCTGGCGATTCTTTGGATCCTCCATCATATTCCAGTTTCGACTGAATGTTGTATCCCCCATTATGTCAGACATACACCATGCAACCCATCTTGTCATGTCTCTCGCAGCACCCCACCCCGCATCTTCGTCTACAAGATGTTCGCACAGCCTGCGGGTGTGCTTAACGATAACTTCCTCCAATACTTTTACAGATGCATTGTTTATTCCACGCACGGTAATATTGCGCTTGAAGGCGTGTTTCTTTCTGTCTATCGTTGCCATGGACATCTCCCTTTTGAAGAATTTTGTCCAAATAGCATAATACTGGGACTTGCGAGTGTTTGCATGCGACCCGTAAATATCATGCAGTGCTGTCGCCGTATTCATGGAGATTCTGTTTGGGCCGTAGCGCACAATTGGTCCTGAATCCTATTTAGCATGGCCCAAAGCATACCAGTGAGGAAACATTAACCATATTTGCAGTGCCATTCATGGAACTTCAAATGGCGATCGCCTCGTAAACAGTGATACACAGAGTACCAATATGTGACTCTTCCTAGAATTGGTCCTGGGTACTTCGCAAGAGGATGTGCAGTCAATCTATACAAAGCAAGGGCTGGCATCTACAGTCTATCAGCCTAGAACCACGCAAGAAGTCTCAAGTGGTTGATTACCCCATAGGTTAAAATGAGGAATAGCGAGGCCAATACCCTGATAAGGCTCTCCGTGTCCTGCAAACTCGATATTGAAGAGTTAATCTGCCACGCCAGACCAATGAGAAGGATGGGAATGCATGAATATACCATTATCTGCTCAGTAGTACTGCTAGCGGAAGCCTGCATTGAAGAACACAATATAGAGGCAGCCATTATCAAAAGATGATTATGGGTGAGCTGGAGAAGGAGAATGAGGTATAGCTGTCTGGTCCTTTCTCATTGGGATGTGAAATCTCTATTGACATCATAATTACTCAAGTCCACTAGGCAAAGTCTCCAGGGCAAATTGCAACGAACACATGAATCATCGGGTTGCGCCTGAGTACTGGAAAAATGAACTACATTTGCCATCACTTCCCATTACCTCGGCTTGTGGACAAGATCTCGTTTATTCGATTGCAAGGGGGAAGGAATTCACCCCGCGTTACGATGATGAAAAATGCCATTGAAGATTCTGGGTATGCAAGTGTGTCGCAAAGTTTGCATATGGAGACAGCCTTTTGATTTCTGATCCAAAGCTTGGGTTCGCTGGAATTGACCTTTCCCGGCGATTTCCCGAGTACAGTATTATTGTAATAATACCTATGTACATCATATCATCTAAATTGTCGGAAAGCCAATAGTGTCAAGCCTCATCATGGTCTTTCAATTGTTCCCGTGTCACTTTCGTGAACTCGGTTACTGACATGAGCAGCTCTCCTGCAACATAAACTGTGATAAATTTCTTCAAGATGTATATTGTTTCCCACGCCGCACGTTACTGTAATGTAGATGCAGAAAGGTGAAGTTGTAGACAAGGAGTTGTTGATGCCTTGGGGGTTATGCTAGTCCGCTGCATATGTACTCCATTGCAGTATCAACCCCCCACGCTAGAGAAATGCTTTGCGCATCATTATATTATTGAAGAATGTTGAAGGAGTTTCCGTGCCTGATAGATGGGGCTAGATTTCACAACTGTCTCTAGGCACTATCGGAGATGGCAACCTATGTAGCAGTAGTGCCGAAGACATTAAGCTAATTATGCAGGACACAGGTTTGTGTGAACTGTTCAAGAGTCAAGACGCCGTCCGTTAAAATACATTTAACATCTATATTAATAGTGCGGCGCAGTGTGGCACGTTTGTCTCACCCTGCTAGGGTATTATTACGGCCAATAGCAATATGCAGCATGCTGGAGGGGTTACAGTGCAGCCCTATCACCTGCTGTATTTGATATGCAACCATAAACGGGCCAAGCCCTGGAGACTTTATTTCGCGCATTAACACCAATCGGTATGAAACCGATGCTCTACCAAACTTCTAAGTACCCGGTATCATTTTGAGTGACCATCAGGCTCACATCTAGCGAATTTCCTCGCCAAAAATTGCCAAAAATTGCCAAAAATTAAAGATTGACACCAATTCAATCATCTTCTAATTACTGCCAAAACCTGGCATGTGACGGTCTAGGAAATACTGTTAGTAGCTCCGGCATTCTAGAACGACACGGAATACCAAGTTAGGATTAAGTGTTTACCGAGCTCTAATGGAGTGCAATCTTTGTGCGCGAGCTTGCGTTCGCTTGCGTTCGCTTGATGAGACTAAATTGGATCTCTCTGATTCGATAGGTAGGAAGCTTGGCAGAATGCGGTGCTAAATCACTAACATATGGCATGACTGTCTCGCAAAAGAGATACATCGCTGACGCGAAGAGGCAGTTATCTCCTCATCTATGGCATAGTAGTCCTGTGTAGTATGAATAGATCAGATTACTTGATATTTAAGAGCTAGTTAAAAGTATCTGTGCGAGAATGATGGTACTTCCAACCTAACAGATCCAAGTAAGTTGAAGCATCTCTGGAGGTAAAAGTTTGAGATATTCTGTTGTTATGTTCTTGCATAGGAGCAATATTTGGCTGAAGAGAGAGTTTTTAAAACACTCAGTAACTGGATAATTTAAAGAGAAGAAATAAATACCTATGCTACTTATTCCTCACATTCACTTCAGGACTAGCGTCTACGCTAGTCTTGGTAATGTAATTTGCAAAGTCTTTGTCCACTTTGTACGCATGAGTGTTACAATTACATACACACACACACATTCAAAACGTATACCAAGAAAGCAGCACAGACAGACAGACCGATAAACAGACAGACCAATAAACAGATAGACCGATAAACAAACAGACCGATAAACAAACAGATCAATAAACAAATAGATCGATAAACAGATAGACCAATAAACAAACAAACTGATAAACAGATAGATCGATAAACAGATAGATCAATAAATAGATAGATTGATAAACAGATAGATCGATAAACAGACAGACCGATAAACAGACAGATCGATAAACAGACAGACCGATAAACAGACAGACAGAAAGACCAAAAAAGCCATCCAAGTTTCTAGAACCGCCTAAATAAGATCTCATCCTACTATACCCATTGAAAATTCCATTCAACCGATAGACTAGAAAACCTTGGCGTACTCAATACTACTAGTATCCACAAGCAAACAGTGCCAAACGCCCTACTTGGGTATGTGAGAGCTCCCTCCAACTTCTCGAGTAGCATATTCCAAATATCTATTACTCATTCCTATTTATCGTTTTCCATAAATTGATACAGTAGCTGTTTTCCCCCATATGCATCTTGTTGTGCCATCCAAATACCAACCCGTGCCTCATATTTGACATCTCCACCCAACCTATTTTGTGGTTTGACCAAAGAAGTAAAACGCCTCCCAAAGGTATCAAATCATAGTCATAATTCCAACCCGCTCGCGCATTTTGTCCATTTAGTACATAAGATTTCACTTTTCACGTCATCGACCCATTTGAATTACTAATTCAACCTTCTAACTCGAAACGCAATTCCCGCCTAGCCTAGCTCACCCAGAACCGTAACACCAGCCGCCGCGTTTGCACGCCCATTCCCTTCCCTTAGTCGCTCGAACCCCAACTTTCCCAGGTTGTCGCCAATGAATGCCATCAATGGTCTTCCTTGCATGGGGAACGGCCAAAATAGTGGATTTTCTTCTTCGTTTGCAAGACCAATACCTCGCATCATATCCGACTCATCTACTTTCGTACAAAATTGATTAAGAGAGACGGAAGAAGGACGATCTTGGTAATACAGGGTATCAGACCCTACTTCGTTTTTGCTATCACCTGGGACTTCAATGCTCCATTTTTTAGCCAGATGACGAAGAATATTAAAGGCGCGTCCAGAGAACCCATGGCAAATAGCCATATCTTTGAGGTCTGCAATGCCTTGGAGAACCTTTTCAGTGCCGGTTTTGTTGTTGCCCAATGTTACGAGGTGAGTAATGCTGGCGGCTAGAATAAAATGTGGTACGAACGAAGGAGTACGCCTGAGGGTGTAAAGATCAGCGTAGGACCTCGCGAGGGTAGAAATTGCATCTGCAGCTTGATTGCAAACATCGCGGGGTGAGACGCCTGATCCGATCAAAGAGAGTTTGATAAAGGGGCGGAAGAGGAGTAAGATGGCATAATGATAGTACATGCTGAAGGCTTCTATTTAGCACGTGTAATAAATTTTATATCAAGATTGACATGGTACATACTGTGAAAAAAGTACAGCCGGTGTGAAGTTATGCCCTAAACGGAGAGCGGTAGGAATAGAGTCATACCATCGGAGATACCTCGTATACACCTGGAGTAACGAGTTGCTGGTGAAATTGGAACCGGGAGCATAGAAGAGATATAAAGATTGGTGTACAATCTCGGAAAGCTCGCAGAATGTTGCATACACACTTCGAATATTTGATGGCTGAGTGCAATTGCGCTGTAATGGTGCACCTGACTTATATTAGTTGGGATATTCTTAATTATGTGGTCTCATAGGATGTACCATCATCTGTATATGGAATCCAAATAGATGCTTCAGTTGATTCCACAATTGCTGGTTTTACGGTCAACTTGGTTAATTGAGAGAATTGAGGTATTCGTCCGATCGTCAATGACCAGGCCCTGTAATGTGTCAGTAATTATCAGAGAGCGGGGGATACATTCAAGCGAATAAAATGGATGATAGCAAAAAAAACAATAAAACTTACTGGTCCAAAGAAAAAGCTCCCCAGAACGTGGCTAATCGTACCGCTTGCGATCCTTTCACCGGTTCGCTGGGTAGTTGACCCTCTGCCTCGAGATGAAGACCCATCTCAATTGCCAATCGAAGTGACTGGCCTGAAAGATAAATGCTCGCACTAGAGCGACCTCCACTTGCTTCTCTAATGGCCATTAGTCCTAATGCTTGAATGGTTGTCAAACAATGCTGGTCTTTTTCAGACTTAAGCAGGCGTGTAGCTTCGGCAAAGAAATGGCCACCGGCAGTAGCACTGTCATTAGGATCAGTTCGTGCATTTGCATGCGTAGAGAACCTACATCCCAATGACAATATCGCATTCACTAATAACTCACTGCAGTGATCTCCTTTTCCATTTCTATAGTCGTGGAGAAAATGCTCCTTGCTTAGCGAGGCAAATGTAGGATACTCCCAGCAGAAATAAAGCGCCATGAGATGGTCCACAAAATTAGAATCGGATGTAACCTTAGTCCATGAAGCTGAAGGATGACCAGGACTATTTGTTTGTGGCGAGCTAATTCCATTTCTAAGAATTGTTTCTTGTCCTCGGCCTCTGGCATATAGTATTGTACTATTCGGAGTAGAATGATTGGTCGTTTCAGTACCTCCAGTTTCCGAATAATCAAATTTATCAGGAATCGACAGAGGATCCGCTTTCCAGTTCATTGGGTCATCGGCAGGAGCCATTTCAGATGCTACATTGTTTACATCAGGCCACTGATTCCACACCCCTTGGCTTTCCACATTCTGAAAATCGGCAGTTGACATCATAGTGAAAGGGGCAGTGATAATTCCTCGAACGGGCCTGAGGGCATTTTCAATAGCCTGATGGTCGGTGAAACTTGTATAAGTAGAAATATTACCTCCTTGAGCCGGTGTAGTATGTGGTTGAGTTTGCAATTTGTCCGAAATGCTTTTCAATCCTTCGCCTTGTCGAAGTTGATCGACGACCTGCGCGGTTTGATCTTGTGAAGCAATAGCAGCAAGCACACGCTCACTTTGCTGTACATAAGCCTTTAATTGTTCGATCTCGGATCTCATATTCTCCTTCGATTGACGCACAGGAATTTCGTAAATGCAATTGTCATTCTTTTGAGAAATACATCTTGCGCAGGGAGTTCCACCATCACACTACAAAGCCAAAAGCGTTAGCAATGTCGAGCAATCATTGACCAAACGTCGTAGATTTAATATATAGATTTGAGTACTGCCAATAGATACCTTTGCACGCTTCTTCCTGCATTCTGTGCAAGCATTTGGTGTCACCACACCTGGGCCCCGCCGTCTCTTCGGATTGCTTGTGTCTTCCATATTGAATAATTATGCGAGCAGGCAAATTGCAATGATGGTATTCGTAAGCGCAGTTAATATTCTTGTGGACAAGAAAGATAATCCCATATTCGTTTGAAAAGTGTTGTGAAGGAGAAAAACATCAACATGACCGGCGGGATGGGTTGAATGTTGAGGGTAGGATGAGGATTAGGATGAGGATGAGGATGATAAGGATTGTTTTATGTTTATATTTGAAAAACCAACAATAATAAATAATCTTGTTGTTTCTTTAGCCCCTTCGTATCCCTTAGTCCCCTTTAGTCCCTTGGTTCCTTTTTAGTTAGTGCGTTAGTTGTTTTTGCTAAAAATTAATAATTACCAGTATCTAGGTAGGTAAGGTAGGTAGGGACCTGATAAGGAGGAGTGCCGCATGCGTTTTTTGAGGTACTGGTTGTTGCCGCATTGGGGGCGTATAATGGCGGGGGCGGGAGGAGGGGTGGATGACGTCACAGGAGATAGGTAGGTAGGAAAATTTTAGGTGACCGTAAAATTGAATGAATCATTACCTAAGGTGCCTAGCACAGGTTGGTATCCAATTGATGCATGAGATTCAAGAATTTTCGAGAAATTGGTGGAGCCTACGAGTCATAAGTAGAAGGACTGGTACCAAGGTGTACATATGAGTATCTAAAAGTCCTCATTATAACGATAACGATATAATGATATAACTTTACTAATAATAGGGTAGGATGAGAATCTACCCATTCACGATCTGTACTCCTAAATCTCCTAAATATGATGTTTGATAACTGAATTCTGTATATCACGTGACAAATCATTTCTGCTACACTGGTTTCATTGGGTCCCCGCAAAGATTATCTTGGCCTGCAGTCAGTTTAATAAGCCACCAACACCTTCCAAAGGGTTGTGTCAAACATTCCCAATCACTCATACAAACAAATATCTATCTGCCTCATCTCGTGGTGACAAGATGAATAACAGTCAAGGCGACTTAATTCCACGACCTCTCCGTTTGGGAGATCGAATTATTATCCAAAAGCCTCTATCTAGAAGAGGTAAGGGACCTGGATTGTTGATCCTCACGCCAGGGAGTTACGTTGCACGAAATGACCGAAAAACACTCGATCCAGAGCCATGGCAAAAATGGGCAGAGGAAGGGTTTGTTGTTGTGAATGTCACGATCCCTCCTGATGAATTTGAAGCTGGTCAACAGGACTTGAGAGCTCATCTGGATTCGGCTCTGCAAGCTCTAAAATCATCACCGGAATGTACTGATCCTGATAAATTGGGACTCATCTGTATGTTCTTATATTATTGTGATTATGTTGCTGTGTACAATTTATGTGTTAAAAGCAGCTGACGGAAAGTCTTTCCATCTAGTTTATGCTGGAGACTTGGATGAGAACGTGCACACTGATACTATTCTCAATTTGATACACCGAGGAATATTCTTGCTTGCTATTATCTTCACCGATGATTCCAGGAAACTTACTGAAGAAATTACAAATGCATCTATGCCCCCATTGATGATCCACAGCTCCAAGAGCTTACAGGACACTGAATTGCGAGCGAAAGATGTCGCTCATGTGTATGATGCAACCAAATCGGCAAACTTCATCCTTCCTAGTCATAAGGACTATGACCCAGGGGCTGCGGGTGTGGCACATACGAGGAGTCTTGGGTTCATCAAGAAATACCTTGGTGGGCCTATCTTTGATCTCGAAGCTATTTGGGATGAACATACTCTTTATGAATTTGGTGAACGGGATGTTGGGAAAACGATGAGTACTATGGTTGACCAACCATATGTAAATCATATTCCAGCAGTATGTGATCTTTTAATTGCTCTACATTGATGCTAATACATGTCTTCTCGCCACTAGATGACTGGTGGAATTGGGAGAGGCCCTCTGACAGAGTTCTACAGCAATCACTTTGTGTTCAGTAATCCGGAAGATACAAAGCTTGAACTTGTCAGTCGAACTGTTGGTGTCGATCGAGTAATTGATGAATTCATTTTCAGTTTCACTCATGATAGAGTTATCGATTGGATGTGAGTAAAATAAATTCGTAAAAGCATAATGAACTTCTTAATTGACATCATGACAGTCTCCCAGGAATCCCCCCAACACACAAGCATGTACGGATTCCATTCACTTCTGTAGTCAACGTCCGTGGCGATCGTTTATACCATGAACATATTGCCTGGGATCAAGCCACCGCCCTACGACAGCTTGGCCTCCTACCCGAGTACCTTCCTTTCCCATATCCTCTTTCTGACGGTCGATTGCCGGCTAAGGGCAAACGATTTGAATATCGAGTTCCAACGGCTGGTGTGGAAACTGCCCAAAAATTGATGGACGAGAGTAGCGTGATAAGCAACGGATTGTTTGGATTCGACATTCGAGAAGTGGATGATGTGTGATGTTAATATGGTGACTGGAGTTCTTTCTTGTGCTATTGTAGAACGTTATTGGGCGAGAGCTACAGCTAATCGTTTCCCATCGATAACTCAGCGCAGCTCAAAGGTTTGTGGTTTCATATTCTTATCCTCAGGCTGTACAGAGATTGCCTCCCCATCCATCATTCCATGGAGGTAGCATTCCCCAATAAACTCGTAATAGACTTGATCGGGCCGTGGAGTTAGTCGGGTATCTATAGCACTTGTATTTTCTGTACCTGGTACCATTTCCTCTCTGTTCGCAGCTGACCCCCGTGGGCGTTTTCTTAAGCTATCTTTGGTTGGTGTTTCACTTGCAAAGTATGGCCGCTTTCCGGAATATCGGCTCGCAGTACGTGGTGGCATTTCTCGATTTTTTTTTTCTTTGCATTTTGTTTTCGCGATTTCAGTCCCTTCCACAACCTCCAAAAGGTTTTGGCAGCGAGGATCCTGTCATCTTTATATCTTGCCTCCCGTATCTTCCATTGTTTTTCTATTTGGTCTGCTGTTTTCTCGTGCTTTCTTAGTATTATAGGCACTGTACAGCCATAGAAAATACAGATCAAATCACCATCCTTTGCCGATCTGGGTACTAGACCCAGATGATGGCATTTTGAGCGCATGAGCGACCGGTTCCAAATTACAGCTTGTACTCGCCAGAGAAAATCCGCTACAATACCACATCTACCGTGATCAATAAGTTGGGTCGTATTTATGTCATCTTCAATGGCTCTCTGAAGGGCAAAGTAACAAGCTCTTGGATAAAATCCCAAAGCGTTACTTCCGTTAGGTCCACGATTGGCAACAAGAGTCCGCCAGAATTCATCTGGTGGCGCCTCCCGATCCGTGGGCTTCCATTTAGCCAACTCTAGCCAACTCAAAGGGATATTTCCTCCAGAGGATCGCTCGCAAAGATTGTTCACCTCATCGAGGATAAACCCTTCAACAAACACGCTCTCGAAATCAACATCTCTACCGCCACTTTCGAACTGAATTTTCCTTGCAAAAGACCTGGAACCGGCCGCACTATATTTTTTCTCGTCAACACCTGGTAGCCCAACTAATGGATCGGCGTTGATTCGTCGCATCCTTCTCCCTATGACTGAGGCTGCCCCATCAACGGCAAAGTTCTTTTTTGATAAACCAGGGATCCAAGATGGCCAGGTCTTTTTTGGTGTTCCATCATTTTTCACCGCTTGCTCGGGCCACCATGGCCGGCAGAGAATGTCTAATGCTTTCGTTCCCTCCGATCTTCTCACTGCAAAAGCGATGAAGTCTTTGCAAACATCCAACAAATCCAAATCATAATTCACCACATATACCTCTGAGCTAATCTTCGGCTTACTCCATTCAACAAAGTTCGCGATGGCAGGCAAAGTCTCGTATACATTCTTCCTATTTGTCCGTGGAAATGTATCTCGAGCAATAGCCAAGAGTGCATAAATTGTATCGCGTGGTTCACTTGCCTCGAAAGTTGACAGGGTAGAGACTAAATACTCCAGGTTTCGGAGTGGTTCTATTCGCGTTATATCGGACTCTCCAACCTTGGTGCGGCGAAGTAGATTGCTCGTTGCATCGACTAGTCTAGTTGCACTAATAACAGACACATGAGCGAAGAATCCCGGGACATTGTCGTATCTCGTGTCTGTTTTAATGATTTTAGATAGGCTGTTATCTCTCTTTTCGGCCTCTATGAACAAAGAAACAGCGTCTGCGAAGTCCTGCCAGGATATCGTGTCTTCTCCGCAGTGAAGGGTAGCTTTTGAGGCAAGTGCGATCTCTTGCACCACCCATCTTCTCGAAAACCACTGCCTTCCCATCAGTCTGGACATTGCCATCCATTGTGAGCCTGTTGATTCATCCTGCAGCAGACTATCGAACTCTTCGAGCTTCAAGACTCGATCTTTGATAAATTTGATTGCTTCCTTGCTATCTTCGTCGTGGTCACCCAGCCATACACACACACTTTTCGCTTTGCTATAGATATCGGACATCATTGGAACCTGTTCATTCCTTTCCAGTACATTCTTTTGATTGATACAAATGGCATCAACCCATAGAACTCTCATAGTAGATTCATATCTCAACCGTTTCAAAGCGGCTCTTAAAGTTTCAGATACTGCAAAGTCGTACAACATACCATTTATTTTATCTCGTATCTTGATTGATACATCGGGATTTTGACCACCCCAGCAATACGACAGGGCTTCATATGACTCGTTCTTCTCATTATCGGTCGTCAATTCGCAGATAATCTCGTCGCTTTCTTTCGCTGGCAATAACAACAAATATCTAAGACTCGTTGGTTTGGGAAGTGGACACTCATCATAGTTGTACTTGTTAAAACTAGGCATTGTCGAGAAAAGAACTTCTTCATTCGGGGTGTAATAGGAGTTTTGCACAAATTATCTACGGACCGACCTTTTAATTTGAAGTCCTCAGCGCATTCCAAAAAGAGTTTGCCAAAACTGAGCGGTACGCCAACTTTTTTGAGTCTTTTATCAATCCAAGATATACAAGGTCACAAGTCAGCTCACCGAATGTGTAACCTTCTAAAAGGATACCATCCCAAGATGTGGCTTTCCGAATACGCGTATCTAATTAGCCCCCATAGCATCAGTTCGGTAAGACGAAATCCTTTGCTATCATTCAGTAACAAAGTAAATTTGGGGGTAACGGAAAGCTGTATTCATTGCGCCCCACGGGAGGCAATTCGATACAACACGGCATAAAATATTACATTTTCCAACCTGCCTGCCTGAACAACTGATTGAGATCACCCGATCAGGACATTTCAATAGTTTCAAATGCACATCCTTTTATTTTGAGGCTGTTGTGACCACAAATCATGACTGGATATCACCCATGTTCAATGTCTTTCGGCCTGGCGCTTTTTGCCGATAGATACAAATTGCCATGGTTTGCAATAGCATGGATGCAACAGCAGAGCCTCAAAATTGAAGAGATCTAGATTTATTTCCTGACCCGCCATCTCTGCGCAATAAATTATTACCAGTCAAAACAAACTTTCTTGTCATGTACCCAATGGACCCCAGATTCAGGCCGATCTTTTTCGAGGCTCTTCCATTCACCCAGCCAATTACACCCCTCTGGCAAATCACTTTTGCCAAGATACCATACGGCGTTCAATGTTCTTACCTCCAAGTTTCTACCCTACGCGAAAAGGTTCGATGAGTAATATTTCAACACCCAGATTCAAACGGAACGATTGATCATATGCCACCTGAAGACAAGTACATCAGGCGGGTAATAATATACTCACAATCTTACCGAAAATCAGGTTGTCATAATTAAGCGGTATTTCTGAGTAGTTCACTGGTTCGGTATTTCACCAAATAACAAAACAAGGCTGGGGAACGACTGTCCGTTTTGGCATTCATACATTTTGTATGGCTTGCTTCAATGGTGCCTCGAGAGGAAACATGATCAGGCTCGATGATTTCCATTTACACTATTTCATCGGGCAGAAGTTGTAAATCTGCGGAGATGCAGCTGAGCTTGCTCATGAACTGCTTTTTATCTTGCCACTTTTGTCCATTTGGTAATTCTTGGAAGGGGGAGCGGGGGGCTTTTGGATACCCTAATATCTTTCTCGTTATGTTGAGCTGGAATAGGAAGAAGGAACAAGCAAGCAAGTTCTTGACTTCTTCTGGTGGCCTTGGGAAATGTCATCTTATACATCTAGGCATGTGAATGAAATATTTGCATTGAATGAATAATCCATCTTATATTTTTTTAAAAAAAGAATGTATGAAATATTGGATATCCAATTCACATAATCGCATGGAAAATCGGGGTTGTTATTCACATCCTCTTTTTTTTTAATTACCAACTTATTATCATTATAATATTCGCTATCCACCTCATCCACTACCCTTCTTTTCCGTTTATAAAAGAGCTTCTTTTTCCTTGCTTTTGCTTTATCTTTCTTTCTCTTTCTTCTAATACTATATCTCATAATTATATTCATTAAGATAATACTTCAACCCCGCTTAGCCGTCAAGTTCAAATTCATTGAAATATATACTTTTATATGCGATATAGAATATACCTCAAATACATCAAATACATCAAATACATCAAATACATCAAATACATCAAATACATCAAATACATCAAATACATCAAATACATCAAATACATCAAATACATCAAATACATCAAATACATCAAATACATCAAATACATCAAATACATCAAATACATCAAATACATCAAATATTCTTTTTATCAATATCCTCACCAATATCCTCACCAATATCCTCACCAATATCCTCACCAATATCCTCACCAATATCCTCACCAATATCCTCACCAATATCCTCACCAATATCCTCACCAATATCCTCACCAATATCCTCACCAATATCCTCACCAAACATCCTCATCAAACATTCTTCCTTCTCCCCTTCACCCTCACCCTCACCCTCATCACCCTCACAACCACCAAAAAAAATGCACATCTCCACCCTTTCCACCCCTTTTTTCCTCCTCCTTCTCTTCTTTTTTCCTCTTATCAACGCATCCTCAACAGGCGGCCCCCTCCAACCCGTAGACTTTTGTCAGTCGATGGGTAGTCCGTGTGAAGCGGAAATGCACATGGGAGATCCGGGGGCTAGGGTGAGGGTTAGGGGTGGGGGTTGGAGTGGGTTTGAGAGGAGGGGTAGGTTTGAGAGGAGGGATGGGGAGTTAGAGGAGGGAGGAGAGGAGGGGAGGGG
>JANPYM010000002.1:327539-373430 GCA_025890175.1 Ciborinia camelliae
CCCCTAAAGCGGCGATTCAAAAACCAAACTAATCCCATCATCACCCGCCGTAACGATTCTCCCGCCATCGCCCTGAACAAAGCCCAAGACGCCACCGCCCTCGCCATCCCCACGATGACCCTTCCACTCCCTCACGAATCCCGAATTGGCGATGCCGGTGCCACCCCTCGTATCCCACCGACGAACCACGCCGTCCATGCCACAGCTCGTCAGGAGCCAACCGCCCGACTGTGCATTCTTGATGAACTCGACCTTCACCACGCTGTATTCCTCGTGCGCTTCCTTGATGTGTCTGCGGACCGCGAATCGGTGCGCCGCGTCGAAGAGCGCGATGCTGCCGTCCACGCTTCCCGTCGCCATCAGTGTCAATGGGGGTTGCGCAAAGGCAATCGACTCGATCCCATCACCTTGTGCCTGCAGATCCGCGAGGATTTGTCCGGCTTGACCAGCTGACGCGGCACTTCCACTTGCCTTTCCACTTGCCTTTCCACCCGCTTGTTTTCCCCCTTTACCTTTCGACGCCGCGCCCGCACCAGATGCATCTCCCAATCGAGGTAAGCCCACAACTTTAATCGCACCCCCCGCGCCACCAACCGCAACAAAGGCTCCGGTTGGCGCAATCCCCACACTGAACAAACCCCCCTCGACCGCAAATCTCTGATCCAAGGCCGTGAGACCGACGACCGTCTGTCCACTCTCTCCCTGTGTGAGCCCGACCGCCGCCGCCTCGCCAAACACATCCCACACGTATAAACTTCCATCCTCACTAACCGACGCCAGCAATTTTCCATCCGGCGACCAGGCTCCCGCCGTGCAAGACTCGGTGTGCAAGAAATAACTCTGCATCATCTGCAGGGGCGCATCCTTCTGACTGGGATCCACAGTGTAAACCCACACGCTCCCATCATTGGCGCCCAAGGCGAACGTATTGGGGAATTTCTCATACGGACACGCGATCAACCAGTTGATCTCCTCGACCTCTTGCACCTCGGTGTAGAACTTCCACTTACTCCCATTCGTCACGTACGCTCTCAATTTCCCATCCAAGCCCCCCGAGAGCAGGAACTTGCCATCCGGCAAGGTAAACGCCAGCCCATTGATCGAATCCGTATGACCCTCCAACTTAAAAATCGGCTCCAATCCCTTGCGCTCCACCCTCTCGTTCGGATTACTCAGGTAGCTGGCCGGGAGCACGGGCGTCGGTTCGGGCGTCGCATCAAATATATATCCAGTCCCCGGGGCATCATCCCCATCGCTACCACCCGTCGCGACGATTTCCGGCCGCGTGGGATGTTGAGCTATGCAGAAGATGGAATCTTTATGGTGGTCGAAATGGGCCGCGGAATCGTTTTGGAGTTGGTATTCTTCTTGCATTAATTCATCTTCGCCTTCGCCTTCGCCAGCTTCTTCATCGCCCGAATCCATAGCCGCATCACCATCTACATCATCGATTTCTTCCGCGGCATCCGCGGGGTCGAACATTTCGCTATCGTCTTCATTGATGCGGTCATCTTGGTGGGGGTGGTGGGAGGATGACATCGTATGGTGTATATTGTTTTGTATATTATTTTGTATATTGAAGAGTAGAAGAGAAGAAGGATGGGAGTAAAATAGATGGGTGAGGAGGGATGAAAGTTATCTGCGGATTTTCTCAAGATAACCTTTGGGGGAATGGTTTTCTTCCGACTTCGAAAATGCTTGATAATCTTTTTTTTTCTTGGCTTCCAATTCGGTTTGCCCCGCGACGCACGGACCATGTTCAGATTGTGCCCCTCCATGCCCAGTGCCCCCAACATGCCCGATATGAGCTTACAAATATTTCCCGTCAGTAGAATCTCTCCCCCTTTTTAAGGTGCTTACGTACCTAGGTAGGTAAGCATTAAGCATACAGGAAGTTTAGATTTCCATTTCCATGCAGATCCCATCAATAATAGTTCAATCGAAACAGGAACGATCATCTTCTCAACTCCGGAATTCCCGAATAGGATCAATGTGTAGTAATACGCGAACCCGAACTCCGGAAGTTTTCCCGTTCTGGTACGATGTCTAAAAAGATAGGTATACCTATAGATAGATGTAGTACCGGTAATCATGGCTTCAATTTATCTTCCTACACATGAATCAAATATTATCGAACATCACCTCAGTGGAATCTTCATCTCTATAGTACATATCTCTCCAACATAACTCTCAACTCCTTCTACCCTATCAAATTACAACTTCGCACCCTTAGTTCTCCTCGCCTCTTTCTCTTTATCCCTCAACAATCGCCTCAAAATTTTCCCACTCGGACTCTTAGGAATAACATCAATAAACTCCACTCCCCCCTTCAACCACTTATGTCTTGCCTTATGACTCTCGACCCACTTACTAATCTCTCTTTTCACCAGCGCATCATTTTCTTCTACACCTACCGATGAAGATTTAACCACATAAGCTTTAGGGATTTCGCCAGCTGCGTCGTCGGGAATGGGGATTACGGCGCAATCAGCGACGGAGGGATGAGCTAGGAGATGAGCTTCCAGCTCTGCGGGTGCAACTTGGAGACCCTGGTGGATGTTTGGTAAGAATTGGATTGGTTCTGTGGTGGAGAAATAACCTTAGGGGAGGAACGTACCTTGACCTTAATAAGTTCCTTGATTCGATCAACAATGAAAACATGTTCATTCCCCGATGGACCGATGCGAATTTCAGCTTCATCCCCCGTACGCATCCATCTACCATTTCCATCTGTATCCGCGATAAAGGTTTCCTTATTGGCCTTTTCATTATTGAGATATCCTAAAACTACCGATTTTGACTGCACTACCAATTCACCGGGTTGATTAAAGCCAGTGACTTCGACGCCTTCTGGGTTGATTAGTTTTGCGCGGAATCCTGGGAGGAGTGAGCCACAGGATCCAAGCCAGATGTCTTTTATGGAAGACATGCAAACCACGGTTGATGTTTCGGTTAGACCTAGGAGATATGTTAGACATTATTGTGGTAGATTTTGGACGCGAGGGAATTCTACCATAGCCTTGACGGATTGCCCATTTGGGATAAATGGTTTGCAAAGTTTCTGCTGTTTCGGTGCCTAGAGGCGCTGCTCCAGTAAAAAGGCCTCGAACGGAACTGATATCGAATTTCGAGCATACGGATTGATTATTCACCATTTGAATGATGATTGGGGGGACCTGATGATAATGAGCTTGAGAGACATGCACATTCTATGAATAGGGGCCAACTTACTACATAAAGACCCTGGATTTTGTAGGTTTGAATACTATTCAGGAATGATTGAAGTTCAAATTTTGGAAGAATAATTACTTCATCACCCCGGTAAGTTGTCCCTTGAGCTACGACGACTAAACCATAGATATGGCTTAGAGGAAGAAGGCCTAGTCCTACTTCTGTCTCTACTTCCCATTCATCTCTGACATTTTGATCATACGTTTTCAATTGGAGGACGTTTGTCATGACATTTTGGTGACTGATCATGACTCCTTTCTGATAATTTTGTCAGCTCCCTCCATTCAATTGGCAATTGTGGTTTCCAACATCAATCTTAGAGATACCTCATTGGATGTAAGGGAGAATACTTACAGGTAAACCTGAAGTTCCACTAGAATAACATAAATATGCAGTCTGTCGAGCCGCCTGTCCCTTCTCAAATCTCAATGGCTCCAATTTCGGCAGCTTTTCCCCCACCGCAATCAAATCATCTACAGTTTTGAATGGTACCTTCTTGTCCCCAGTCAAAACCTTGGGCATATCCAGAATATATATCCTGTCATTTTTGATCCCAGCTCCCTTCGCAGCTTGGAGAGCAGTCTCGAGTAAAGGAATACACTAATCCTCGGATTAGTGCCTTGGTTCAAATTCTTATTGACATCGGAAACTCTTACTGTGAAAAGTGCTTTGGATCCGGAAGACTTCAGTTGAAATTCCAACTCCGCGGCAGAGTATTGAGCATTTGCAGGTGAAACCACTCCACCCAATTCATGAACAGCATAGGCCAATGTCATAAAATCAATCTAAGAAATCATCAGTCACAAATTTGTTTGCACGTTTGAGCAAATCGTCATACATACAGTATTGACTGAGAATATCCCCATCACTTTATCCCATTCTGTACCGATATTTGGCTGCCATCCCAACTCATTTGATAGAGCTCTTGATAGATGATCAACCCTTCGAACCTGTTCCGAAAGCGTGTATGTTTTCCCCGAAATTCCACATGTGAAGGGATTGCGAGATGATTGGAAGGGCTGTCTGCCGTGTTTCTCATTCAGCATGAACTGACTGATTGGTATATCATCCGGTATATCTGTTTACGCGCATGGTTAGTTAGTTAACCTATATAATTTCGGGAAGGAAAAGTAATGGAATGGAATGTCATGTCATGTCCTCAGTTCAAGAATTGGTGTTTTTGTGATACATGTACATACGCAATGGGGTATTCGGAAGCCATGATGGAGGTGTAAAAATCATGATGTTGAGTTTGTGATATGGCAAGCTCTCGGATGCTGTTTCCAGCTTAAAGCATGGATGTTTGTGTCGTAGCCTCACAGTAGGTACAGTAAAATAACCTTGGGTTAAGAAATCAGGGGTTCTTGCAGATGGATAAATCAGAAATCTGTATACGGTATGTGAATTGAGGTTGTAAGAATTGACAAAATGACTGACTGGGTATAAGAGCTGAGCTGCTGTAGGAGAGAAATTCAATTCATAATTGCTAGAGATTGGATGTGCTTGGTCTTAATGATTTGTTGGAATCAACAGTGTCACAGACACCCGGCTATTACTATTTCTACCTATTTCTACCTATTTCTATTTCTATTTCTAATTAAATGCGGGGTTCAGGATTCGCCTTGAGTATGGATAATATGGGGTAGTACGGGGTACAGTAGCTCCACGGGTATCCATCTGACATGAAGCCGAGGCTCCTTGAGTGGACAGATCTATATGTACCTAAAATGTCATTCTCGTATTACATCAGTTAACTTAATCGTTGGCAAGGAATATGAAATTCGTTAAAATATGTTTTATAGAATATTTACTTTTTTTCGCCAACCCCTACGGGGTTGATACTAGCAAAATATCTCGATTAGCAAAATATCGCACACTAAAAATAGGTTCAATTTTGAAATCTTAAAATTCAAAAAATCAATACAATATTATAATTTTCAATATATTATTATTTTATTATAACAATATTTAAAATAATTTATATTATATAAAATTATTAATTCAAAGCTAAATTTTCATTTGACTTTATCAAATTTTTTATAAATAATCTATATAAAAAGTTATAACTAATATTAAAAACGCAACATCTTACTAGTCGCAATATTTTAATCGTACCAACCCCTTCGAGAATTGACGGGAAAATAAAAAAAACAAAAATCTATACTTAATATAAAATCACTATTCACCGCCAACGATTATATCAACTCTTTTGTACATTAGCTATTATTTTCAAAGCCATCCATATCATGCCAGTGAGCTTGGGGTTTTAGCTTGGTTACACTGTAGTATTTATATCTTCATCTTATCCTTGACTTTTTCCCTCTTCATTCAATCATGTCGGAACTTCCAGTTGGTATGGGTATGGTTAGGTTACTAGGCGGTTTTTTCGGGGGTGGAATACCTACATAGTATGACCTCGAGAGATAAGTTAAGTTTCTTCACACCAAAAATAGCTTAACTCGGATAACCTGGAATTTTACAATGTGAAGGTCCTAGAGATTATGGTTAGTGCGATGATCTACGGATTCTAATAAAAATAGGGTTAGGTTACCTAGATGGTTGTCCAAGGAAATCTTTCTTCCGTTTGATTGAATCAAGAATACTGATATGGCCAGCACCAGAGGGAAGGTGCGAAAAGATACAACTCTCAAGTACCAGTATGTTGCTTAACATGCTTGGAGCGCTTGTTTACATTGCTTCAGTTTGTTAATCGGAAGCTTTGTTTGATCTTTTTATTTTTTTCTAGGTTGTTGATCCCTTACTAGAAGATAAAAGGGCTGGTCCAAGAAAATATACCGGTACTTACAGTAGTAGATGAAGGCCCTGGATTAGTCGGTTATGTCAGGGGAGCGACCTGACCTGTCAGGGAAGCAACCCTGCCATAAAAAGAAAACCACCATACTCAGGAGCAAACTCCAATAATTCAATCATCCTAACTACAAGCACCAGACAATATGTTCAACCATATTCTTCTGCAGAAACAATGAAGTAAGATAGCAGAGGCAGACAACCCAATAGTCCTCTACAGCCATAATATAGAGAATAACAAAGTATCAGGTCTAAAGGCAAGATATCAGAATGCGGTGTTCTGGGCAGGATGATTTTCATGATGTTTGGAGTTCTGACAAACAGAATATAAGCACACTTTTATCCAAGAATTGTATTTTGCATAGCAATTCCTCTGATATAGAGGGAAGCTTGATGGTTTGTATACCATGATAGGTACCTATTCATGGTGTGTTCAAACATGTTGTAGGGGATGGTATTTTTGGTTTGCCAGATGGAAACTGTCCAGCTAGATATGTTCTGAGGTCAAACATGGATGTCTGTCAGATGTGATTTGTCTCATCCATCGATGATTTAAGAATGAGTCAAGTGCCAGACAGATGATATATCTTGAAGTAATATCCCGGAATATTCTTCTTAACAGTTATTTTTGGTTTCCTGTTCAGCTGGGGAAGAGTCTTGAGGAACCTATCTGGAGATAAAACATCAAGAAACTTATCTGTAACACAGGAAATATTGTCCTAGATATGGAACTCGACTAGTATCCAGGATGGATATGGGGAAGGTATTAAGATTGGCCTTTTGTATCATTCCTCTATTCAGGCCCTCAGTATCCAGAAGAAGCAGTGGTTTCTATCTGCACTACTAAATGAATGATCAAGGTATCACCTCAAGCTTCATATTTCACCAAAAGTATCAAATGCTGTTATATTTCCCCCTTGACTTGGTGTAAAGATAAATCAATTCAAGACTGTAATGAAAGAAAAATAATTTTGGGGATAACTGATTGGACATAGTTGTTTGAGTCTGTCTTTCCTTTCATACTTTTTTACTCTCTCTACTACCTACCTAGGTAGTAAAAGTTGATGAGAAGTTCAAACAGGGCCTATTGAGGTTGAGTAGTAACTTTTTCACCTTTGATCGATCCATCTTAGGTTCCTATCTTCACATATTGAGGGATTTAAAGTCGGGATAAATCTCTGAACAGCACGTGGCACGGCACGTATCTGTTGCCGAAACTTCAACTCCTACCCATGGACATCATTTTCAATACAAGTGAATTTGGTAAGTGGTGATTACTGATCATTGTCGATGAGGCAGATTTTACTGTTGGGAATTAATTGTTAGTTAGATCGAACAATGACAGTAATGGTAGTAGTGGCAGCAAAAATTTAAGAACTTCAGATAACTTTCTAGTTATGATTGAGAGTTTGAAGTGGGAATTTATATATATATTCTTGGCTACAATATGGGTTCTAGTCAGTTTGGTTGTTGGTTGTGGTTGTTGGCAGTGATATGGATGGAGTAATTACAAGGGGAGATTAGGGGAGATTTTGGAAAAGTCTGAATAGTGTCATGGAAAAGTTCACTTTCACCTTTACCTTTACCTTTACCTTTACCTTCACTTTCGGTTTTGGTTTTCTTTATCATTTCTAGTGACCGAATGTTTTATAACTTGTAAGTTCATTTTGGACAAGCAATCATCTCGGATTCTGTGTGATAAATTTCTTCATGGGGGTGAGGTCGGTGATACTCACTTCATCAACCCCCTTCATATCAACATCCTCACATCTTCAACTTTAACATTTCAACAACATGGCGTGATTTGTGACTTTATATATATACATATACCTATATTCAATTGTCAACTTCTTGATTGGGTAATTCACCTGTATAGTTCGATCTCCCTTCCTCTCACTCTTGTTTCCCCTCTTGTTCTTCCCTCAATTGAGGGGAGAGAAGGGCTCAGTTAAAGAACATTCGATTAAATTCTGAGTCCGAGGCCTGTAAGAGGGGAAAACTGTAATTCACCCATCGATCATCTTTTGACTTGGCAGTTTGAATTGCCGATCTCTCCCCATTTCTCCGATTGAGGACCTATTATCTTTTGAGAAGAGAGACCGAGGGGTGAATCTTTGAGGACGTCACACCTTTGAGGAAGTCACGCTAGTAGTCACACTAGCCCCCTTCGAGGAGACTTCCTTCCTTCCTGGGGATACTTAAGAGTTCAACTTTCCGTCTCTCTGACTTGATTCTTCTTTCCTTCTACAACCTCTCTTTACCTACTTATTCTTCAATTATTACAACCGCCGTTCGTTCTTTCTTCTTTCTTCTTTAACTTATCTTAGAATTCTTTTCTACTTCAAGGTATTGCTCAGATACCTTTGTATTCAGCAATTATCCATACTTAACAGACCTATCTAATAGACTTCTTGTGACCTGTTCATAATGATTTCTCTCAAACGTCGTCAACAACAAGATAATGCCAGTCTGTCGGACAGTTCGGCCACTGACAGTCAGCGTCCATCAACCCCAGAATCAATGACTTCTATGTCATCTGTTTCTTCAATTAATGAGGTAAGATCGAGAAAGCTCCTTCCCAAAACTCCTTCCCATATCCTCGATCTAAGCACACTTGATACCCCACTTCCCCCGCACTTCGAATTGATTTTCTTCCGAGGTGTTTGTCTCAAAGATTATCATTTCCTTTTCTTGCAATTAAGTTACTCTACATGTCATAAATCATCACTTCCCTCATTGTACATGGCCCTTTCCTTGTTGAGGAGCTGAAGCACAATCACTTGACCAAAATACCCCCCTTTATGTTATGAGCACATCTTTTCCTCTCACAATGGTGTGGTTAATGCTGACTTTTGAATTTTGAAGAGTTTTGGTGTCTTCATGAACCAAGGCTATTACATGCAGAATGAGAACGGTGCTTGGTCTGATATCAGCCGTTCGATTCTACCACCTAGCCCACTCGATACCCCATCTCCTCCTGCGTTTCCACCACTTAGTCCATCAGACAGTTCATCCCCTCCCCCTGTCACTCTAAAAGTCTCTCCACCTCGCAGATTTACCCGGAGCACTCGAAATGTGGCTCAACAACCCACAATGGACCAATTCTTCACAAGAGCCCAAAAGCCAGTCATCCCCGCCAAGCGCAAGGCTGAAGTAAGCAGTGATGAGGAGTTCCTGCCACATGTCGCTCAAGATTCATTGACACCTCCTCACAAGAAGGCTACAACTGCATCCACTCGAAAGCCTCGTCAACCAACCGCTTCCAGATCTCGAAAGTCAACTACCAAGGTCAAGGAGCCACTACCTTCCCTTGAAAATGCAACTCTCCACAAGCCAGAAGCTTGGGGTCAGCCTGAGGTATGGGCCGATAAGCGTCAACAACTTTGTTCTGCACTTCCTTATTATAAAGGATATGAATCCGCTGCCTATCGAACTAACCTCATTGTTGCTGGCTTTCTTGCTAACCAAGGAGTTGGTGCTCGTGATGTCTTCACCGAAGATATCTACATTTCTAAAGTGTAAGATTCTCTAGCTCCTATGATGACCCATTCTTGCTGATAATCATGTGAATAGTGGTGGTGGCAAGGAAAAGGGCGAAGATGGTGAAACCAAACAGGTTAAGGACCAGGACTATAGCTCGATTGCAATTTCTTTTCAACGTACCATGGCTGCCAAGCTGCCTGTTGCATTGATTGCTGGTAAGTATTGATATGAACACACATGACTTGCTTCCCCATACTGATAAATTTATAGGTCAGCGCAACCACCTCTCCCCTGTCAAGCTCATTCACCATTTCAATGTCCTTGATTTCTTCCATATCACTGATGTCTGGTGTGAGCTTGAGAATGGCCTTAAGGTCTGGAAGGTACGAATGGAGAAGATTGACCTTACAAAGCGATCTTGGTGGTCTACAATTGACTCTATCGCCCATCTTTCTCAAGATTATGATGGTGTGAAGACCATCATCCAGATGTGTGATGCCTGCAACACTTCATGCAAGACCATCCACACCCAAGGCTGGACTTGCCGCAATCCGCAATGTAAATCATTTTACAAGTTTGATCATGAAGTTGACATCAATGATCTTAACTATTGCGAGGATTTCCTTCAAGAGAGAACTCGGTACACTGGCGCTACCCCTCCACCTTTACGTCCTGAGCCGGTCACTTATGCGGACTTGGTTGGTGAAGATGCCTTTGGTGTTGAAGAACGATGCAAGCAAGGTATTGTTTGTCCAAAGTGCCATTGCTGTATCCGTCGTTTGGAATGGCGTCAGTGGACTTGCGAGAACAAGGGCTGTGATTTCACTCACACCGTCACACAAATCCCAGTTCCAATTACGAAAGTCCTCTCAGCTAGTGATGTCATCACTGACCATAGTCCATTGCAACTTATCCATGAATCTGTTGGTGTTAACCAAAAGCCCATTGGACTCTATGATGTCTATGAGCTCAAGATCCCTGGTGAAACAACCCCAGCTGGCTGGATTCAAGTTTTCCGTTCCAATGGTCTTATCAACCGTCAGCCTGGTGGACCAAATGACCTCTTCCAAGAAATGCAGAAGGATGACTTCAGACTTCGCAGAGGCCCTGCTAGACACCCTGGTCGTAAGTTCCTTTCACCACTCTCCCTCACATTGTTATTTTTTCTAACATTTGGCAGTTCCAATGGAGATCGTTACAGCACATTTTGCATCCAATTGGGTAAGTTCTTCCTTGTCTTTGGAAGTTTTTCATTGCTAACTCATTACTTTAGGGTGCTCCATACAAATTCTTGGTTGCTCATGAAGCCAATTCCTTCCAAGATGCCCCAGCACCCATCCTTAAGGCTATGCAACGAATGACATGGGCTGGACGACAAGCATTTGCAGGAAAAGATGATGCCAAGTTCACCCCTTTCAACGAAGTCTTGTGCCTTGGATACTTTGAGAGCATGCACATTGGTGTATGTTCCTTGTTCTTTTCTTGTTTTAACTGACTTGCTGACTCACGATAGTATCATGATGATGGAGAAGACACTCTTGGTGAAACTGTTGCTACATTGTCATTGGGAGCTTCCTCAACAATGTCCTTCAGACCAAAGAATAAGAGTCAGATCGGTGGCGTACTCAAATCTAACAAGGGTTCCAAGGTCTCGAAGAAAGACTACGTTAGAGTTACTCTAAATCATGGGGATATCATTGTTATGCATGGATCCGGAATTCATAAGTATTATGAAGTAAGCAAACTCCCTTAATCCTCACATACCTTATGATACTAACCATTTTAATTAGCACGCTGTCACACCTCATGGACTCTTGCGATTTGCTCTCACTTGTCGTTACGTCAAGCCTGAGCTACTCAGTCCTCAAGATCGTGTTCTTTGTGAACAAAAGAGTGCTCTTCCTGCCAACTTTGACGATTATGCTTATGATGGCGATGTTGGTGCAGGTGAAGAGCGTCCAACTACCGAAGGCGATGATGAGTTCACCAAGCTCAAGAAGTACATCATTGCGAAGAAATTGTCCGGTGAGCTCAGTCGAGCTGAATGTGCAGAGTTGCATGAGATCATTCGACGAAAATAAGCATGTCGCAACAACTCTTGCTTTATCTTGCTTTATTTTACTATCTACATACCTACATTATTGCGATATTGCTTTCAAGGGTTATGATTTCACGAATTGATGATATTAAGATACCATAAGGAAGGATACTACTACTGGGATATAACATACGAACATATTTATTTGCAGGGCTCTTCCGATCTCATTCTATTTGGGATTCTTTTTACGAGCTCTGGGTGCTTACAATGGGAAATACAATGGGAAATACAATGGGAAATATACAATACATTAAGGAAGTACGATACACATATGTAAATAGCTTTTAACCACTCAATGAAATCCATCGTACATTGCAACACTTGTTCTTCTATCTTGATTGTGATTCTTGCTTGTGATTTTGTTGGTGATTTTGTTGGTGATTCTATTGGTGATTCTGTTTGTGATTCGGTTTGTGATTCGGTTTGTGATGTTGCGAAAGCAAGTGCTTGCTTGCTTGCTTGTGACTTCTTTATTGATATATAAATAAATAGGTAGATAGGTAGGTAAATAGATAGATAAGTAAATAGATAGGTAGATAGATAGGTAGATAGGTAAGTAAATAGGTAGGTAGGTAGGTAGGTAGGTAGGTAGGTAGGTAGATAGGTAGGTAGGTGGATAGATATATTGAAAATTGAAATGAAGTCGGGGGGTGGGGAGGGGAGGGGAGGGGGTATGGGGTATGGGGTATGGATGGAAAGGGGGAAGGGGGGAAGGTTTTGAACGAGAAGGGGAGAGGGAAGGGGAGAAGGGGAGGAATGAGGAGGGGAAAGTTTTGTTATGATAATAGATTCATAGATTCATGGATTGATGGGGTTCTGAGGGTTTTAAGGTACCTATTAACTTGCCAGTCAATATATATCGTCTGATACATCAAGATTTTAACGACCTCGAGCTAACCAAGTGAAATGAAGAGTTAAGATATCCGATAAGACTACCTAGTTTAGTTATAAGATATATATTGAAAAGCAGATCAGATCCAGACACTAGGTAGTAATTCAATCGTCAAAAATACTAATCTAATGCACTGTTATGACTAGGTATAGCATAACCATATTCCCAGATCCAAGGAAGTTTTCAATACCTGTCCTGATGTCTGCAATATCTGCAAAATGCAGGGCGTGCGAATCAACAGACATCCATGCCAATTCCCACGAGGTGATTGATTGATACGTTCTGTGAAACTCGACATGATGGCGGGGACCGGGGGGTTTCTCGGGGCGAAAACATGTTGGTAGGTTTTAATACCGTGGTTGGTATGGCCTCATTATATGATAATTCGTAGCTGGGTATTATCATAATATCATCTCTTTTTCGAGATCGAGTATTTCAGAGTCGGCTGTGGGTCTCGGTTAAGGCTGGAAAAAGACACCTGTGGTCCTTCCTTCCTTCTTCTTTGGGAAGGGAATACATTAGATTTAGCTTGTGTATTACGCGACGGTTCAGTAATCAATAGTTCATACTACCTATCTATCGTCCAGTATCTCTCATTCCCAGTTTTATTTAATACCATCGGGCTTCTCATTGTCAATTACCTCAATCTGTAGCGATATCTAAGCTGAATGGTTTTTCTAGAATTGATTGTTTGTCATGATAGCAGCTTAATGCATTCTACGGCTTGGTTTTAGTTGGTACTGCTGTAGCGATTTGTTGCTTGGGATGATTTATCGATGGAATTGCTAGTGTTTTGTTGGAGTTTCTTTTTGTACAAACTGTATATATATATATATATATTGTGAATCATGCAATGTATAACAGGATAATTCTGGAGGTGGAAGGAATATTGAAGAACTTGAAAGGAGTTCAATCTTTTGATTATTTGCGAGTTTTGAAAATACTTTTTCTCCAATCCATTAACTAATCGAAAACCACATTTTAGAAATGGATCCTATTCCTATTAGTTGACCAAAATTCCGGGGTAATTCATGGCTGAGGAGTCATGGGCCGGATTTATTGATGAAGAGGCACATCTATAGATACAAACCATCAACCTTTATATTTGAACACTCTTATTGAAAAGGGGAAAGCCTACTTCTTATTGAAAACAAATCTGCCGATACAGCGGCAAAGTGTTGCTATAAAATAGTTCTACATACACTAGCTCGATACAACAATACAATAAGTTCAATACAAAGTAAGGGTGAATAGGGCTTTCACCAGTGTTTATCGTAGTAATCATATGTTGTATCTCATCTAAACTCGCGTGATCTTGCAGTAAATGTCGATGAAATAAGGGCCTAGGATAACGGGGTTTCATTAGATAGTAATTAACTGGAATATTTGTCCTCATTAAATGGCTCATCCGCGACAGAGAAAATCTTTCCCATTGGGAAAATTATCCAGCAATCTCTTTTATAAGTATCCAATCTATTGTGATAAACGATTCTATATATACGAACTAGCTTAGTACTGATTGGTCATCGAGATCCTCATATAATCTCCCGATTCCAGAGAACTTGAGCTCAGTAGTCAGAATAATACAACGATGCATATATACACGTTTAATACAAACTAAAGGTGAGAATTGAAGATCTTCAACTTTATCCTTCAAAAATCACATCCCCAAGTTCCCCATTTTGTAGACTTCATGATTGTGGAAAGAAATTTGACTTGGAAGACTTGGAAAATTGGACTAAAAGTGAAGCCTTCAATGTGTTTAAGTGCATTAGCGCGAAGCTAGGTATCTAGATATAGCTCCAATGTTCCCCCCACATAAGCGAGCGCGCTAGGGCTACCTCCTTTTGGTATTGCCGGTAGCTCGAGAGTAGGCAAATGTGTCATTTCGCACACTATTGCGCACCTACCACATCCAAAGGCTACCTTCACTGGTAAGATTTGCAGTAGAGATTAAGATTATATTATTTGTAAATCAGTGGTTCAATGAGTATTCACACACCACCAGAATTCCGAAGTATGCAGAGACAGAAAACCAACACATTGAACTACATATTATGAATGGCCCAATGAACTATTAAATACAAGCTCCATACACCAAACCAAATGCATATGTCACAATAAAATACCAATTACCACATCATCATCACTGAGGTTCCAAAACCATCAACCCGTCATCCTTGACAATATCTTCGACAAAGATCATGATGGCTCAAGACCTAATAAGTACTGGACCAAAGGAACTTCCAATTTTACCAGAAATACATACGACGCCATAAGATGATCACCACAGAATCATCATCAAAATAACTCCGATTCCCCAAATCTCCGCACCAATGTGAGTAACAATCAATCCAAAGGAAACAAGAAAATTCTTCTTCCAGACCCAGCATGAAGCCAAGACCTCGATGGAAAATAGTTTTCCCACGTCATCTGGAGGCAGTGTAATACCAGAGACATGGTTTTAGTTCCAAAACGTGATAATCACCTTGCCACACATCAAATGGAGGCAGTGTAATACCAGAGATATGGGCTTGAACACAAACGACAGGATACCCAGAGGTCATGTTCCGACACAAGACCGCTAACACAGCCATGTTCACCCCGAGTTAAAAAACCCAGTCAGCAACCGCCTTCCAAGCTGACCTGTCGTAAGATTGAGAAAAAAGAAAAAAAGGAAAAAAGAAAGACGAAGCAAACAAAGGTGCGAAGTCGTCTTTTATAGAAAAACCTATTGGTACGAGTAGACCAACTTAGCGTCGGGAAAGTAGAGCAAGCGGTGCAGATATTGTCATTACTGTTGTATAAGGAAGGAGCTCGGGTGAGGCCGGGGTGAACATCGGACACTGGAAAATTTGAACAAGAATACCTCATTTGGAGATTGAGAGAGTGCCAATTCAATTAATGGAAAGGGTGCATGGAATGATATATCAAGGATGAAAACAATCTATTCCATGATGACTACCAGACCCGATACTTCACATTTTTATATTGTGAAAAGCATGTTAGGTCAAATAACCACCACAACATCACGAACGCCGAAGCGCATCAACATTACCAGCTCTCTCAATCAAAGCAACTTGAACCTTCCAAAACCAAACGTCAAGTGGAAAACTCTCTGGTAATGCCCCGGAGCTATTGGTTCTAGCCTAACCTAGATCCCGCAGGAGAAAGTTTCGCTGATGCTCGTGTATTGCAGAGGGGAAGGGGAAAAGAGCACCGCAGTTAAGATTACAACGCAAAAGAAAGGCGCGGGAAAGAAAAGCAAGGAACATATGAAGTCGGAAAATCTGGAGCATCGATTAGCCGAGTTTAGCGTATTAATATCTCTATCTCTACAAGGAGGAGCATGTATGTACACCGGTAAGCATATGTTGTTGAACTGGAAAGAACTTTCCTGTTTTGAAGTGGAATAACCAGTAAGAAGTTCATGTAATTATGTCGAGGAGGGATTTCATACCAGTTTGGCCTTGCTCATAGAAACTAAATGGCCAATCTACCCCGCGATTTGAGAAATTCTACTACTAGTGAATTGAGGAACTACCACCATTAAACAACAGATTTCCCACGGATGAACATAATTAAATAAAACCCTTCTCTCCTCTTGATAAAATATAAAAGTTTCAGATATGCAACAAAACTTTTCTGGTGCACATGATTTACACCAGCTGGTCCCAATTTCTCCTGGAACCAATGCCATAAAGATCTGGAGTTCAGTAGACCGCCGGGATATCATCAAAATTCGTTTCTTCATTATTTCATACCTCATGTACGTACTAGTATACGGAGCTTATTGATATTTGCGCTCTCAAAACAGCTTGACTTCCCTTGCCCATAAAACCATACACATACATCTACATGTACAAACTTGCCACGGCAGTGATATCCCTCTTAATGATTTCCTGGCAAGTTTGCATTTTCTGAAACAACTCCGGATCACCAATGATTCTCGCCGCGTTCCTCACCTCCCTGCAAGTCTCATCTAATCTCGTGATAACTCTCACGATAGTACCTTCAAGCACATCTGTCAACTCCGTAATATTCTTGAAACTCATTCCTCGTGCCCATTCATACACAACTTCCATGAGTCCAAACCGCTCAGGATGGGCTTCAAAATCATTAGATTCGGACGATTGTTGGATGACTTGGTGCAACATCTGTATGTCCGTGATTTTCTGCGAAAGTTCGAGTATTTTAAGCTTGCCAGATTCCAGGGATTTAGGAAGATTTGGGACAATAGTTGTTTTTTCTTGGAAAATGAAGGCGCTGAGGAGAGAGACAATTTCCTCGGGGGTATACGCTGAGAGGACGTTATCGAGAATAAGTTCTGTGAGGATTAATTCATCTGCAGAGTGTATCTCGCAAGCGACTTTTCCCTTAAGTTGGACACGGGAAGAGTCGTCGATGAAGTCGAGATCTTTGAGGACTTGGATTCGTTGTTCGTAGTCGGGTAAAAGTTGGAGATTGTTGTCGGACATTAGTTGGCGAAGTTGGATGATATTGGCTTGGATTAGCCATTGATCGTGACACATTGCAAACTGGGAGCGAGCCTATTAGTATATGCCGTGACAATGTTAGTAAAAAATGGTAGGGGCTCTTACATGTTTCAAGAATGAGGGACATCTCAAACAACCAGCTTTTTGGGCCGTTTTAGCTTGTTCTGCGCGTTCTTGAAGATTCTCCCTCAATTGGAGATCTTTGATCTTCTCCCACCATACTTCGTCCCACACATCGCTCTCCCACGATGAACACAACTTGAAAAGTGTCTGCTTAGCGTTCTCATAAATTTCACCACTTTGAAATATATCAGGAACGACCCCCTTTACAATAGTGTGCGTGACACACTCTAAATCATTGACAAAAATATGATATGTCTTGGTAGTAATGTGCTTTTTGAGTTGTGGAAGCTTGGTGAACATGCCTCTGAACTCCGGCATGAACGGCAACAAATCAGTTGTATCCCATTGATCTCTTCTTGTTCTGATTTCTAAAACATGAACGAATAGCCCATTCATATCTACGAACCCATCGCGAAGAAGAATACCAGGTGTGCGGACACCATCTTTATGGTAAACTACCAAGCGACCTTGAACGAACATCCTGCGACCGATAGCAGTTGTCAGTGACCCAAGATGGAGCTCGAGAGTAAGTTGCTTGTAAGTTTGAATTGCTGCATGGCAAGCATCTAGATCTTGTTCACAAATATCGCAAGGCTCTCTCTTGATTTTAGCCAGGTCTGCCTCGGAAACCTTGACAGCTTTTTCATGTTCTGGTAGCAGTTGTTGGGTAGCATGTTCACTGAAACTCCTCTTAATCATCTCTTCAATCTTCAAAGCCTCAACTCGCAAGAGATTGAGTATCATGTTGTACGTCAATCGGAATTGTGAGCGAAGTTTTGAAGGTTCACCGAGAATCATTTGACGAAGTTCAGTGACAGGTGGAGCTTCACCACCTCCCGGAGCCACGATTATGACCGAACCAACGGTATCTAAACCACGACGACCTGCTCTACCAGCCATTTGAGTATATTCTCCAGGCAATAGGTTTCGGAAGGATTGTCCATCGTGCTTACGATATCCAGAAAAGACCACAGTTCGGGTTGGCAGATTCAATCCCATAGCAAATGTTTCTGTGGCGAAAAGTACTTTAACTAATGTTTGTGCGAACAGCATTTCAACCATTTCCTTCACAATAGGCAGAAGACCACCATGGTGAACAGCAATACCTCGCCCAAGTAAATCTCGCAATCGAACGATCTGTGGTAAGAGTCGGTCTTCTGGCTTGAGTCGAGCAATGGATTTCTCAATCGTCATGTGTATGGCACTCTTTTCAGTGGCCGTACAAAAGTCTTGATTGCTCAGGGCATCCGCGTTCTCCTCACATCTCTTCTTGGAAAAGACAAAAATACATGCTGGAAGTAAATTTTCCTTTTTGAGAAACTGAACAAGATGTACCCATAACGTCTTATCTTGAGCAGCCGTTGTTCTGCCTCCAGGTCTACCGCCGCGTCCCATATGTCCTGGATTATGGCCAGCACGAGGAGGTCCGCCACCACCACGACCACCTCGCTGTTGTGGCCCTCCGCGTTGTTGAGCACCTCCTCGTTGTCCGCCGCCACGTCCATTCTGGCCTCTGCCTCTCTGGTTTCCTCCACCACGAGCATTGGGGGGTTCTGGTGCAGGTAAAGCCTTTGCTTTATCTCTTCCGGATAGTACATCATTTGCAGACTTCCAACCCTTTTCAATAAACTTTTTATCTGCATCCACGATCTTATGAACGCCTTTATCAGCCCAAAGGTAATGTTCTAGTGGCACCGGTCTCTTGGGAGTCGAGATAACATAGATATCTTTCTTTTTGGTTCTTCCAACCCAAGACGCAAATTCGTAGGTATTCGGAACGGTTGCAGATAACAAGATTAATGTTACATGTTCTGGTAACATGATGATTACTTCTTCCCAGACAACTCCTCTCTCTAAATCATTAACGTAATGTACTTCATCGAAAATGACAAACTCTACGTCTCGGATTAGATCAGCTCCCCTGTAAAGCATACTCCTCAAGATCTCTGTCGTCATGATAAGACAGCTCGCCTCAGGGTTGATCTGTACGTCTCCAGTAAGAATGCCAACCTCGTCGAAAACTTGCCGAAAGTCACGGAACTTCTGGTTACTCAATGCCTTGATTGGAGACGTATAGATTGCCTTGGTCATATGCTTGGCAGCAAGAGCAATGGCGTATTCAGCTACCACTGTTTTTCCTGCCGAAGTATGCGCAGCAACAAACACCGAATCTCCATTTTCTAGATGATAAACTGCTTCCTTTTGGAATGTATCCAACTCGAATGGCCAGTCTCTCGCCATATCAGGGACCAATTCTCGGAAGTTTAGAATATCTCTCTTGACATCTACCATATGTGCCCATTCTCTTCCTCCTCTCTTCGTGCTCGAGGCTGCAAGCGCACCATGGGGCTGCAAAGCAGGAAATTCTACCGGCAACATAGAATCAATATCATCCTCTTCATCGTCATCGTCATCGGAGCTTTCCGCAGAAGTGACATCCTTCATGGCACAATCTGTTCCATTTGCAGACACTTCCTCGACTGGCTCCTCATCTAAGAATTTCTTCACATCCTCTGCATCCTTCTCGTCACCTTCCTCCTTCTTCTCGAATTTCAAACCTCTGGTAAATCCTGGTGGTATACTCAGCAGCCCATCCTCTCCCCCAAAGTTTATGATTCTTTCCAAGCCCTTCTTCTCCGGCACTGTATTATCAACCCTGCCAAGTTGTTCATCCAGAGCAGCTGCAGCCTCCACAGCATCCAATCCACCAGGTGCAAAGGGAAAGAAACCTGCTGCTCCTCTCACGAAATCCGCCCTGTTTGCGGGTTTCCTCAGAAAAGAGGTAGAATTTTTGGCAGTTGCACTATTCGCTGGTACCGTAACTTCCTTGTAACCTGTAACTCGACCTTCTAAGCCTTCTCGCGTGAACCGTGTAATTGTGCGTGTCTGGGTTGGAGCGAGCTGAAAAAGGTCTGTATAATTTGGTGGTGAGTCCCAGCGCCTGAATAGGTAAGAATGGATATTAGTATTGTAAACAGCTTGAATCCTCTGAATGTTCAATCCAACTTAGTACATTGAATATTGAAAAAGGGGACGTACTGTTGAAGTTTATTAAGCCATTCTGTAGAAAACGTGGTTGATGGCGTCAGGTACTTCTGTTCCAGCTCCCATTTGAGCTCTCCGCGGTCTTGTTTAATGCGTTTGAGTGGACGTTGCTCATCGAGAATGCTATCAATCCAGTCGTCATCGCGATTTGTTTCCAAAATCTTTGACTTGAGATGAAGGTTCTCCAGAGCTGACAATAAACCATCTGCCATGGCTATCTAAAGATCTTCTGCGAACCGTGGAAGATTTTCAATGTTGTGAGTAGCTCTGGAGCTGTAAGTACCTACTAGGTAGGTAGGTACTGAACAAAAATATAGTGGGGCTGGAAAGTAGGTACGACGTCAACCCCGCCATTACCGAAAGGCACTATTCATTCTTTTTGGAAGGTATTACTTGAATATTCAAAGGATGCTTCAATATGTCTTAAGGGCCTCAAAGCACTGTCAATTATTAAGATGTTAGTTGGATATTTAAGTGGTTTTATATGTTGAAGGCATGCAATATATTGAAAGGTCTCTCCTTCCATCATTCAATCAATCAATATCATGGTAAGATTTCATTCAGAAGGGCCATAAAAGCTTCATTCGAATGTAAAGAGTTCTATACAAAATGCTCATATCAATTGGATATATCAAACTTAACGCCTCGTAATCCTGCCATAATTCACCCCTAACGCCAGCCAAAATTCATTTACCATCCCCCATTCATATCCATATCCATATCCATATCAGCCATAGCTTCCATAGCATCCATATCATCGGTTTCCGCTTGCACGGATTTTTCCATATTTTGTTTTGCAGGTTGATTAGAAGCGTTCATATCGTTCTCTGCTGCCAGAAACGCTTCGAGATCATCATCAAGCACTTCGTCATTGTTACCTTCCTGTTCCGCCTCTGCCAGTAATGCGTCCAGGTCATCATCTGGCGGTCCATCGTCTCCAGCTGTGAAAACCTTTGGAGGACCAAATAGACTATTGTTACCAGCCCCAAACACCGAAGTTGATTGTGCGGCTGGATTTTGTCTCGCGACTTTCGGAGTAGCATCATACATATCATCGAAATCCGGATCTCGATTTGGAACCGGCGTTTTCGGTCGTTCACTCGCTATGTTTTCAAATATTGGAGCTATTCTCGATACAGTTTTCTCTCGTCCGTCACCATCCCGTGGCGGAAGTTCTGGCTCGTCGAACAGAGAATCTTCGTGCACCGATGATTTAGGTTTCCCCTCATTAATCCAGTCCATTCTCGCAGATTGTATCATCTTCTTGTGACCCAACTTTTCGACCATGGCTAATGCGTCAAGAAATTTGGCTTTTGGAAAGAGATCATCGAGCCAGAGTTGATAGAATGCAAGGAGTCGGGCTGCATCTGAATACTATTATTATGTGAGTATGAAACTGCTATTAATGAGAACTTTACAACATATACCTCGTGGCCTTTACCCTTAAACTTCAAATGATCTGCAGCCTTTTTCCGTAACTTTGGTATTCCTGCAGATGAAAGAAGCCTTAAGATACATATCAGTATCTCCAGATTCAGCTATCAGACAGTTGAACATACTTGTGCTCATCAAGTTTCACCCGCGGAACTCGAGGTTTTTTGGCAACCTCTATTTCTTCATCAATGCCCAGTCCTGCACCAGTTTTCGCATTGCTTGCTGAGTCCTTGGCCGTTTCTTTATTCTTACTTCCAGGAACCACGTAATTTTCGCTGAAAGGATCATTTATACCTCCTGCATCGTAATCGAAAAGATCATCGAGATCATCGAATTCATTTCCACCAACATTGGGCGTTTCGGTGGGAAGCGACCTTGATGGCGGAGAATCCATTTTGAAGATAGATAGGTAAATAACCAAAATGCAGTAGATTTATTCTTTTAAAATCCAAGTATAACTAGAATTTTCATGGAATTTCAAAAATCATTGTACAAGACGCGTCTTCGATGAGGGAAGACGCGACAAACCATAAGGCAAAAACCAATTTAAGTCAGGCAAAAGTATTTCCTCATGGCCCGTGCGAGAATCTCGAATTAGCGTTTCCATACTGAACCTCCATCAAGAAATTGACCTCACCAGTGCGCTGAACCCCAATTGTAAGCAATTGGCACAATTCAAAATGTCGAACACCGAACAAAGGCCATTTGTGCCTTCGAAGAAAATCAATACCGAGTATCCTGTAAGTTCTCATTATCTTATTGTTAGCATATTGCGCAAGGAACCCACCAGCTAACAGCTCCTCAGCTCATCGACAGTGACCCGTACGTCCTTAAACCCCGCCGGAGGTATTGAGAAGAGGGGCAAAATGCTGATACATATTATACAGACATATCAAACGAGTACTTGGTTATGCACGACCATCGGACTATGCGGTCGGAGCAGCGACGGCTACCGCAGGACCGGGTTTGATGTTATTGTGGGAACGAATTTCCCCTTCACTCGTTGGAAAGGGAGGATTTGCTCCGATTATGCGATTGTCGGGGGTTATTGGTGTTGGGGCTGGGTTCTTTATGTTTTACCAACGTTCTATACGTACGTATTTAGATCATTTCCTCTCCCCGCCTTTACTCGAACTGGGGAACTTTTTCTGGCATGTGCTAATAATCATGATAGTACGGTTCTATGGTTTTACAGAAAACAAGCGCGAGCAAGAAATGGATATGAGAGAAATGGTTAGCAAGGTTAAGAAGGGAGAGTCTTTATATGGTGAAAGCAGCACCACACCATATATCCAGGGAGTCGCATCGAGGAACTCGAGATATGCAGGAGTTTGGTTGCATGTGATGCCTTGGTTCAACATGGTAAACCATAACCAGCACGGAGTGGATACGGCCAAGTATTACCGACAGGCAGAGAGAGAGTTGGAGGCTGAGAGGGCAGGAAAGACTTTCACGAACTAGAAGTATGAAGTGATGAAGGGGCGCCGAGGGAAAATCTGTGAGGGGAGAAATCGAAGGAAACAATTGTAAATAGGGAAACTGGAGTCATGCGCTTGATCTTTTAGTTGCAGTATGAATCGTGGTGACCTTGTGAGTAGTGTCTAAGATGTCCATATATTGACATCTTTTGATATTATGTCCGAGGTATCTGGATTGTCTATTTCATCCAAACCATACGCCGCCTACCTCCGATCTTCTTAAAATCACCCAGCAGATTAGAATATCTAAATTTTAGCCAGACTCATCACCTTTTACTCTCGGATCTATCATTGGTTCCACCTCTAGCTTCAATATCCTCTCTTTCTTATTTCTGGGTTCGGGGGCTGTAGCACATTAGCTTTATTTGTTTGTGACGAAAGGGAATACAACCGAATCACTCACCCCTTCCATTTTCCTGCACATAAAATCTCCTCAAGATAACAATTGCTTCTTCTCGCAACCACCCACCACTAACCTCATAATCACCCTCTTGTTTTTCGGCCTTTCCCTCGTCGCCCTTCCCCTTACCGTCTTCCTCGCCGTCTTCGGGGGCGTCATTGCCATCGAATTTCCCATTCCCAACATGAATATTCAAAACTCCACCATTGCCTCCAAATTTATCATTAACTGCTCCATACCACACTTTTCGTATTCCAAATTGTTGAAGTAAAGATGCACACATTATACATGGTTCTATCGTCACGTATAAATCCAAATTCTTCAAATCTTCCGGCCCATAATCACACCTCGTACTTTTACTCCCATCGCCCTTTTCATCATCACCCTCATTCCCATTCTGTCCCCTCTTTCTTTTCTCGCCCCTATTCTCATTCCTGTCGCCACAATCCATCTTGGGACTCGAAGACAGCAATTCATCAATAGCAATAAATTCTGCATGCCTGGTCCCATTATAGCTCCTATTGGTAGCATTCATTCCTCTGGCCACAACCTTCTTGAGGACAGGATCAACAAGTACACAACCCACGGGTGTCTCGTTGGTGTTGAGAGCGAGATTTGCCTGCAAATATATCAAAATAAAGATCGAAATGGATGGGAACAAGAGCGAATACCATGGCGAGAGCTTCCCGCATGAAAAATATGTGTGTATCTATTTCATTTTGAGTCATGAATTTTGCGTCGGGTGGAAGATTTATTTCGGACGGTGCATCTGTATCTGAGATGGTATCTGAGGCTAACATAGAAGACTCCATGATTTTGGATTGAGCACTAGCTCTCCAGACTTCAAGTGGGCAAAGAAAAGTTTCTCCGTGAGGAAGAGGAACACCGAGACAAGTTGAAGACCGTCTAAAATTTCAAGTCACCTGACGAATCATGAAGAGAAACTCTCCAAGGTTTTAAACAACACTGTTAGCGCCAAGCTCATATATATTCGATCATAAAGTCTTGTCTTCGCAACCAGGTAGACACAAATGTAATAGTTCAGTTGATACTCAGGCAACATTGAAGAAACTAGAGAAAAAGATTGTACGAGTTTATCTCATCCTCAGACCCTTCGGCGATGTGTTACGTAATCATAAAATGCCTCCTCTCGATAGTCTATAAACTGACCAATTAGAGCCATTAGAGGCTACCCGTACGATCACCGAAGAGTTTAACTGTGTGCCCCACTTCGCTAAATTGTGTAAAATACTAGTAATTTGCTCGCGAAATAACATATTTACGATAAAAGTAGTAAATCAGTTAAACTCCACGAGGGTCTGAGAATTTGTTCCAATTTTGATCAGTCACGAGTTTGGCAAGGAAAGAATTGAGGTGCACGGACCACTTCACAGTGCAGTACTCAAAAACTCTCCCTTCGCCTCGTCTCCTCCCTTTCTTTTTACGATACTCTAGTTGAGCTACCTACCCTTCTCCATGGTTATCTTCATGGGGAGTTTGAGTGAAGAACCATCTTAGGTTTCATTGGACACCAGCTACTAGTGAGTTTGATGTTCGAATATGGCAATTCAATCAAATTTTGACACGAGATGTGAATATTATATATCGGATTTGTTCAAATCTAGCGGACCCCCTTCACATCTTGCGTTCTATTACTGCCAGACCATCAACTTATTATTAGGCCTTTACGCATACTTCTGCCCTCAAGGTGGCTTGCGAGGTTGAATTGGGGGGTCGTGTGTCATATCTTCACAATTTCTGAAAATTTACAAGCCATTCAAATATGACAAGTCATGTCAAAATACTTCTTGATGTTTACACATAACTCATTTTGAATGAATTTCATCTTGATATTTCAGAAGCAACATTTACTTTTATAGAAGCTTCTTTCGCAAAATCAGAATGGGCCCGAGCACTCACATTGTACTTCTGAACGAGGTTTCAAGGTTAGGTAAGTCGCCATTCCAAGACTTCACTGGGCACAAATGTATTGGATATGTTCTCAATTATACCACGGCTCTCACTTTCTCGGATCTCATATTATGACCAGCTTTAAATGAAAGGCTTTTTGGATAGTTACCTCGCACATCATCTTAATCACCAATCTAATGCAAAAATGTATTTCACCAAGTCGGCTGTCATCATCACTTAATTACTTTTTCTGGTGCAACCCTTACCTTGCCCATCGATTCGTACGTCCAACTTCCTCGTTCAAAGCTCTATTTCAAACATCTTACCCGTCTCCACCGTCTAATATTTTTCTCTCAAGCCCCTTCCACGGGAGACCCACTCTACCCTCTCCCTTTCTCTAAGTGACTTACAACCACCTCCCAGTGCATCAACTCTCGAAGAAAGAACGCCAAATGACGTCTCCACAGTCGGCGATACTGTCGGCGAAGTTGCAAAAGCTCTTCCGGGGCCCACAGGAGCGATCGTGGGTTCAGTTGCCGCTGCGCTCAATGCTGTGGTGACAAGAGGGCTACAGGTGCAAATGCGGCAAGAGCGGCGAAAGAAGTCTCGCCTAAACTGGGAAGCATGAGTAGGAAATGTCAGTGCGAGGGCTCTGTATCGCACGAGCTGGGTATTCAGGAGAAAAGGTGGACTCCTTGGGTAGTTATATGGATATACTTGCTGGTCGGGTTGTAAAAATTTCCACATTGTCTCTTCGATTACTGCTATCTGTGTCATTAAGGAGGCGTCTTTTTACTTTTTTCTCATTCGGCGCATTAATTCTACAGATGTTGTATTCATAGTTTATTTTATATGTCACAAGACCGACCACTCGTTACTATCCAGTCTCCATGTCGATTTGTTGTTTCTTTGCTCTATTGAGCCCTTGATCACAATGTATTTGATATTTTACTACAGTCATGGAGTTTCCCCATAAAAGTTATCTAGTAAGATGTTTTTTTGAATCAACCAAGAATCTCCACTCAATTGATAATCCACACACACTTCTCTTGAATAACACAACCGCAAAGCATGTATGTTGGAATCACATTTCCTCTCCAGGGGATCAAAAATCTTTCAGAAGGTATAAAACTGCAACTTTCTGGTCCTCCCCCTCTCTTCATCCTTTCATAAACATACAAATAACAACCTCAAGACTACTACCTATATATAAAGTCCAAGACTCAAGCCAATCTCCAACATTCCAGTCGACCAGAAAAATCCTCGTCAGATTAACTCAGCTACAACTCACCAACCACAACATGCGTTTCCACTCCATACGCGAGTTCATAAACCAGTACATATTCATCAGCTGGTTATGCTGCCAAGTGGGTTCTCAACCCGATCTTCTCCTTTCATTGTGTCGATACCTTCGAAAGTCTAATATTTCTGACAATATCATATTTAGTGCGGAGATCAATGGCTTCCTGTAAGGCTCTGGAACTGCTTGACATGTGGCCATTTCAAATGTTCTCGATGCATACCAAATATTAGATGATGATGGCTTAGGAGTGGAGAGGGATTTCTTTGAATCTGGCTTAGATACAGATACAGATAGATATATAGACGAATGATTAATGCCTGACTTTTTAATAATATAAATGTTTTTGACGAAGGAACAAAATATTGATGGTATCATGGTAGCAGACGGGTGTGATTTTGTGTGAACAAAGAACGTATTTTTCGCTGAAGTGGCGTCAAACATATTGATCTCACTAGCAGCAATAACAATTCAAAATGTTTCTACTCGCTCACATTTGCACCGCCAAGTCTCTTGCTTTCCATCATTCATATATTCTCGACGCTTTAATAACTGTCCACGTGACCAAAGAATAGGACGTGACTCACATGCCTCGGAACATCCAATCTTCTTCAATTCAAGTCAATTTTGTGAAAAAGTCCGTAATCATGTCTCTTGTCAAAAGACCCAAAGAAAAGAAGTCGAGCAAAGGCTGTTGGACGTGTAAAAGTAAGCACTCATTTTTGCAACCATTTGCCCAACCCCCGCGATTGCCCCGCCATCCAATATAATCATCCCCACATTGATGTTGCCAACCTAACATTCATTCCATCAAGGCAGGAAAATTGGATGCGACAAAGGCATTCCTTACTGCAATAATTGCACAAGGACTGGTCGATTTTGTGAAGGTTATGGCATCAAACTTCACTGGCCAGAATCGGGCGATGGACGGAGACCGGTTCATTCCTGGGAGAACGAATCTCATCGACCTGCGCAAATTTCTCCAGCGCCTCCGACACGTGAAAAATATCAATTTTTAAATTCGACGTATACTGATTTGAAAATTGCATCGGATTTTCAGAAGGAATGTTATTCCACAAATCAGTATATGTCAAGCCCTCAGAGAAGTCTAAAATTTGGGTACGAAACTACTCTCGAGTCACGGGACGCAACATTGTTATCTTATTGTAAGATGGAGAAGTACCCTCGGGAAGAAAGGCGTGTTGACAGATTTTTATAGATACAGAGGTCCTTTCTCGTATGATCACAACCATAGATGACAGTTTAAATGGTTTTCGAAATTACTTGCTCCCAAATGCACTTGCGGACCGCTATCTCTCTTGTCTGAGCCTGCGATATGCCATCCTTGCAGTATCAGCATATCATCTATGGGGGACTGAAGCTGCAGTACAATATAAGATCTCTGCAATACGGCTTCTCTCACAGTCTATTCAAACAGGAGGAGGTGGACTTCGAGGGCAATTTGCCACATGCATGATGCTTTGTGTAGGTGATGTAAGTAAATTGAATCTGCAATCACAAAATTTGTATATCTCCTGACTGATGAGAAGGTTTTCGATGGGGCTGATGGTAGCTGGCCAACGCATCTAAAAGCTGCAAGGGCCATCGGCTTGACAATGACGAAAGACCACTTCTTGAATACGTGGCTCTTATATCATGACGTACTAGCAGATTTCAGCCTTGGAAGGCGGCGGAGGCAAGCTATAAGTAGTACATTCCTTGGGGCCCCGAGTGCTAACCCGGAGAATAAAATTGTATGTTACACACATGACTTTAAAAGCAAAAGCTGACACTTCCAGATCATTGGATCGCTGGGATGCTCGTTAGAAGTCCTCGAATGCATATCCTGTATCAACGATCTTTCTAGGATAACCGAAAGACAAGGGGAATATCAGGAATTTGCCCAAGGGCTGGTGAAACAACTCGAAAATGCTCATCAAATTTCTGCAATCATTGAAGACGAAACTACTGGCAAGATTGATCAGATCAAAATAGAAAATACAGCTGAGCTTTATCGGCTGGGGGCGCTTATATATATCCATTCAGTCCTGGAGATCAGTTCCGACTCTGATAAAATGCAAGACCTGGTGTGCAAATCCTTGGAAATTCTCGGTAAGAATGGCATATGTACAAGTCCTTGGCCACTGTTCATAACGGCATGCGAGGTTGTATCTGACAAGCAACGAATCCAAATCCTCGATGTTTTGGAAGACATGCAGAGTGAAAGAAGAATCAAAAATTTAGAAATAGTGAAAGGCATCATAGAAACGGTGTGGAAGCAGATGGATTTGGCGGAAGATACTGGCGCAAGGAAGAGAATTGATTGGAGAAATTTGGTTGATATGAGGAAGCGAATACCTTCCTTTATCTAAAAATGTAGAACGAATATTGGGCGATGTATACTGAGTATTATGTAGATAAAAATAGACCTTTCAATTGCATCAGCATTCTTCCAGTATGTCCCTTCGCTCAAGCAGATCTAAGCGCAAGCACGCTGACTTCGACCAAATCTTCCCCAATGCCTCTTCTGATAGCTTCCTCAAGAATTGCCGCAGTGGCAGTAGCACCAACTCTCGTGACACCCAGCGCCCTCACTCTTAACAAATCATCCAAAGTCCTCACTCCACCAGCTGCCTTAATCTGTACCCCTTCTTTCACATTCTCCCGCATCAAATTCAGGTGCTGTAATGTGGCACCTTGATAGGTGTACATCCCATTACTCTGTTTCACAAACCCATACCCCGTGCTAGTCTTCACAAATGCCACGCCGACTTCACTGCAAATACGGCATAACCTCACAATCTCCACGTCGGTAAGATAATCGTTCTCGAAAATCACTTTCAATGCCGAACCTCTGGAAACCACAGCATCGTTGATCGCTTGTATTTCTTTCTGAACATATTCCCAGTCACCACCTAAAACCTTCCCAATATTAACAACCATATCGATCTCTTTTCCACCAGCCTCTGCAGCTTTACTTGCTTCGAAGACTTTCACTTCGGTGGTGCTGTTCCCGGCAGGGAACCCGATGACAGGACATACATCGACACCGGTTCCTTCGAGAGCGGAGACTGCTTGTTCTATGGAGTATGGCTTGACGCATGCCGTGGCGACTTTGTATTTGGCAGCGATGGAGAGGCCAGTGGATATCTCGGCATCGGTCATGGTGGGGTGCAGCAGGGAGTGGTCGATCATTTTAGCAAGGATGGGGAGAGACACCGATACTGTAGGAGGGAATGTGACTGGGGACCCCATGTTGGTGTCTATATTAAATTATATATATTGAGTGCTTTGGATTATTTCGATGGAATATATTGCCAAGTGTATATAAACAACACTGGTGATAGGTATTATTGTGCTAAACCTGGGTGTCACAGCACATGTCAGATTGAGCCGAGGTGGTGGGGTTGTTGCCGCTAAATGCACAACAACAGTTCAAGCAACACCACTCTTGCTATCCCAAAGATCAGACGAGATACAATATGTCCGACAATGATTACTTGGAGCATGTCACTTGCACAGTGCTTCAGCGTCATTGTCACCGTCAAACTGGCCACCCGTCCTCGACTCGAACCACCAATCTTCCTCTCACAAAGTTCAGCGTAATGAACGCTCTTATGATATTATCCAACATAATTCACCCGCATAATCGACTCAACCATTCTGTATGTGTATTCGAGTCCAGATCTCTACCGCGGACGGGTCGATGTGCGCATTGCTAGCTGGGGGAGGGGAGGGGGGCTTGGGAACCCATTCCAACCAAGCTCGTTGAAGATGCCACATAAGACATAGCATAATGTGGAATAAGGCTATACGTTGGAGGGAATCATTGATCGAAATATCATATTTAATTATATCTATGTCGTATTGGGCAGCGGAACAAGTGTTGTCGTTGAAAAGGTGCGCATCTCCGACAAGGTTGGAAGTTTAACCATGGTCGATGCCCGTGCGATCAATTGACGCATGCTGTAGCTTGCATAGTCTGCGACTGCTGTTAAGTATCTTTAGATTGTCTGCGGGCCAACTAAATCTGTCAAATGTAAGATAGATAATCATCGAAGTCGAGGGTTTGAAGGATCTGGAAGTTGAGACGGTAAATTTCACCTCCATCTCCAAGTGTACCGTATTGATTGGTTAAGAAGAATATATTTCCTTATTGTGAAACTTGTTTAATCAGAATAGGTCTTGTACTATGGAAAGCCCTTTTAATTATATATAAGAATACATAATAATAAGCGGCAGTGAGGTTCAAAAGGGGGGAAATTGATCAATTCTGGAGTTCCTTATGAATTACCAGCGTCAATCTAGATCTTGTAATATTACTTCTGCTACTTGCCGGCTAATCAGAAATTCTGGCCGACCATCCTAACTTCAGTTAGTTGGCCACATTGTGATTTAGTCGACGAGTATCACCGGAGATTAAGTACCATACACCTGGTCAATACTTGACAATAATATGGCTTTTTATTTATTTAAACGTTGATTGTTGTGAAGCAACACTGCTTTTTACCCGATGCCGAATGCTTTATGTGACCAAATTGACCACAATATGTGTCTATCTCCACAGCTATTCCTTCTCCAAATACTGGCATGGCTCTTGTTCTTGATTTATACACCTCCTCATGAGATCCCACAGAGCTGTTCACCAATCAATGGTCTCTGCAAATATGATTGTTATTTGTGTATGTATCGGATCCGATCATCGCCTTAAGCTCTTCTCTCCTTCCCACGGAAACCAAATGTACTATCACCTCGTTGGATCATCATTACTTGAAATACTGCCATTTCAAGGTTCGTGTGAGTTGGCCTTCGCCTAATTATTTGGTCATTGATGGCATGGCTCCCTTTTATGCCCATCAATACATCCGTAGGCGTTCTTCCCCTACTTGCAGCACCATTACCATTTATATCAGTACTTTCCCCATGCTCGTTGTTTCCATCTTCGCGAACTTCGATCTCGTAGACTTGAACGGTGAAGCCTCTTTTGCTCTGGCCTTCCATTTTTGAAACGCGGGAGTAAGTAGATTTTCTTTAGGATCGTTCTTGGGCTTATTGATTCCACTGTGTGGGAATGACTTATCAAGATATTCCAATAGGTTCGGCTCGAATTTGAGGTACTAGGTATATATTTTCAGTGTGAGCGAGGCATGAATTGGATTTAATGTCTTCTGCGGGAACGAAGATTGGGTTGATCATATTGTAGTATTTATTGTTTGCGGCACAAATCTAGGGTGAAAGAAAGCAATTGCCAATTGCCAGAAATCTTAAGTCATATTAACTACGCGCACGTTAGGAAAGCTAGATTAAGGATAGACCATGATCGTTATTGGGTCGAGTTAGACTTGATTATGCTAAATAATCTCTAGAGTTTTAGGGATTATTGGACTTTGGCACTGTCTTCAAAATATCTATCGGATTCTATCCTGGTTTGGTAACCATTTTGGGTCAAAATTTCTCTCATCTGCTTTGATATCTGGGTAACTCATCGTTCTTTTAGCCTTTAACAATCATGTGAAGTGCACCAGACCAACAATCAAAGTATCAATTTCATTAGCTTGCCCAAATCAGCGCTTTCTATTATTCTTAATATTGCAGGTGTCTTGTGGAGTCTACATTTGTTGCCATAGATACTCGGTAAATATTACTTCTTTATATCTGGTCTTCGAGGATTGTTTTAAGGATAGACAATACAATATATGGTGCAGGAGGATTCCAAGATTTTGAAAAGTTCCTTGGTAATATACACAAACCAGACAGCATGAGGATTACCTGATCCATGATCATGTTGGAGTAAGATGGAAAGGAAAAGTTCTCTCCGGTGGTATACCTAGGAATTTGGTTCTACTGATGTGCCAATGCAGATGATTGTCGCCAAAGGCATCTACAATAAATGGGAGAGAAGAGCATTTGAGGTATCGGTATCGAAAACCGCGTTACACCATTCATACATTCAGACTTCTAAATTTAAATGTTCTATAAACCACTTTTCATTGCTTTCTTAACCCCGTGACTCGACTCGAATGCTCGAACGTGTTGTCGAAAAGGGAAGTCACGGCCTTAGCGCCATGGAAGGTGGTTCTGAACTTTTTCACCTTTTCAATTTTTTACCTTCCAACCCTTATCATCTCATAACCCAAATTAAGACTCTTCAAATTTTCTTTACATGGGAAGCACAATTGACTAATTCTTTTTCGGTCCCCAACTGGGAGAAATCTCATATTCCTTCTGCCATCGGGACATTCAAAAGCTTCATCCCACCTTCCTCCCAACGGTCAAGTTTACCTTCGAAGTCTGCTTGACAACTTCACAAGCACATCAACCAGCCATCATGGAGAAGAACGTGGTCACTTCCTCTTTCGTACCCTCCTGGTCAGATGTTACGCATATCGAAGGTGGATGTTTCTTGCCTCTAGACAATGGCACCAGAACTCCGTATCCAGAAATACCTCCTCAATCTGTCCTTGATATTGCAAATACCACTTATGGTCAGGTTTCTCCGTCAAAAGATTTCCAGAATGCCAAATTTCACTACTTTCCAAAACTTCCAATCGAGTTAAGAAAGAGAATTGTAAGTGAATAAACTGAGCCATTTTGTTTTTCTTCTGTACATCATACAATTTGTTTACTAATGATGTACATTGTTCCATTAGTGGTGGTTCTCTTTGCCAGGCTCTCGCATCGTTGAAGTGTACTGGAAGGAAAAGGATTACGGAATCTGGTCAGAGTGCCAGCAGCCTGTCACAATTCATATATGCCATGAGTCCAGAGAAGTAGCTCTTGGAGTCTACAAACTGGCTTTCAAAACTATAAGTGCCCCGGCTACCATATACTTCGACTTCGAAATCGATGTACTATATTTTGGTGCTGGGAACATCTCAAATTACCAATATAGCTTTATCAGCAACCTGAAAACTTGTCTTGGTCGATGTGGACTGAAATCGGTTCAGCATGTTGCTGCTGATAGCGGCTTCTTAAGCTCACTAATATGGACTTCAATATTCGATTACCCCTCCATGAACAATCACTCGAAGGATGATCATGACCATATCAAAAGCCTCTTTCCTGCCCTACAGTCGCTAACTTTGGTTGTAATACCATCTGAAAGTCAGCCAAATCGATGGGATAATTCTTCTGGGTTTGAAACCTGCTGTTCCGATATCATTATTGCTGCCGACGATAAGACCAGCGCAGAGTTTCGGCTGTGGAACATACAGAATGACGGAAGTGTTCTGCCCTGGAATCTTCCTCTCGGGCCAGCAACTTGGGAGGTTCGAATGTCCGAATTGTGGAGGCATATTGAACTTCACCATTCACCAGGAGTCAACGGTGAAAGCCTGGTAACTTTACGCTTAGTTTCTTTAGCAAAACTTGGAAGGGAACAAAGATGGAAGAATCGTAGCGACCTTGTCAATGCCAGTATTTATTTCAATGATTATAAGTGCTTGTTCGAGGCCAGTCAAGAGCTTCGAAGACTACTTCATCTACGCAAAAGCAATCCTTATCTTTACCATTTGTTCGGTCAACTCATTGCGAGACATTACTTTTGCATTGAGACATCTGAGCGCTTAATAGAGATCAAGCCTGAAGCATTCGTTGATCCGATAATTGCCTATCGGCAGAACACACCGTGTCGTTGTCTCAACAAGCATCAAGCACCGGCTATTGCATTTACATTAATATATGGAAGTGTTTCGTCTGATGATGAGTTTGATATCAAAGAGGAGATGAGAAAACTGCATACGTTCGATTTTATGAATACCTAGGGTCTGTGTCAAGAAAAGACATCCAACTGGTGGTCAATGTTCGATGACACAATGCTTTCAGCCAAACAAAACACTCCGAAAGTCCGGTATCTCTCATCCTAGAAATTGTTTATATTGCTTCAAATAGTTTGAGATATTTCAAGGTTGGCCTTGGCAAATGAGTTACACTTGTTACTATCATATGTTTGCCGGTGGCTTCTACATCACAGAATATAGCATAGAAATGACAATCTATGGCAATGGAAATTTGCAATTTAATTCACCCTTGTTTCTTTTTGCTTTGATCAAATATTAATACAGAACAAAAACTATAAATATCCCAAAAGGTTAGGAGAATTCTTTTATAGGCTGACATGATTGTGCTGAAGTTCTAAGATTTTGGATTTATCAGGAATAGCTCAAACTCGCCGGACCTTCAGCACAAAGCTGATATGGATAATAATGCTTAGTTGTGTTGCACTTTATCAAGCAACTTTTGGATATCTTCCCGATTACTTCCCTGTTGAAGTGGAAGAATAGCCTGTATGGGCGGGAAGGTTTGAGGTCAGAAAAATCAATTCAGTTCACTTTTGTTGATATTTATTAAAAGCCCCTGAAGCTTTTTCGTCAAGTTTTTCATGCAACTCGCCCGTTTTTCTCGAAATCCTTCAAATTGAAGAGCGGTAGTGGCGGATGGGAAAGGGTGCAAGGCGTAAAGGAAGATGGATGGGTAATGGATTGGCTCGAGCAGGATAAAATTCGTGATGGTCGCAGAACTGGGAGGTTCCTGGAGTAGCAACTCGGGCTTCTGAAATCTTTTTCTGATCGTAGTGGGCAAAGCATATCTCGGTAGCACACTAAGGCTGAGCAGCTTACAGTACTATAGGTAGTCAACTTATATTACCTACCCTAAGACCTTGGGTGAATACCTCGATAGCGGAAGACTTATCTGGCAAGAAGCTAGAATCTAACTTCAAATCAACAGCAATGTCGATCGAATCTTGACGAGGTTTGATTGCTGTGGTTCACATGATCCTTTTCGGCATGAACATGGTAGGACTTGTGGAGGTAGGTAGATTATTAGGCAGGTATGTAAGCAAAGATCACAGGATATACATATGGAAAAGAGTGCTAGCAACTCCGAGTCATCGGGAGTAGCCTTATAACTCCATATGTTCTGGGGCATTGGCCAATATAGGGGTTAGATAATCAACATAGTAGATACCCCAATATTTTAATTTGTTGATTAATGCTTTTGAATAAGATATAAGCTAATTTGTTATTTGATGCTTTCTGTATAGTATAGAACAGTTGAGGGTATCGGCGTAGTTGCTAACTGGTTTATATACTAGCTAGGTAGGTATATATATTGATCAACCCTTTTTGCTACATGTTCATCATCGTCTACTCTGTCTACAAAAAAAGATCACAAACTCGTTGGCGCCACCATTTTCAACATCATTACCACCTCATTATCGTCCTATAGTAGCATACGAAATATATATTAGGGGAGAAACTTCACTACTTATTTTATATTGAATAATCTATGTTTACTTATTATTGTTTTTATATACAATAATACAAAACACTTAATTCATATTTGACCAAGATATGCGTCTTCAATACGGTTAGTGTTTTATACAAATATTACTAAAAATCGAAAATATCTTCAAGTGCTAGACCAAGTGAGAGGTATTAGTTGGGACATAACTGGAGGCAAGAGAGAGCGAGAAAAGGGGCCCGGGTTTAATACTCTTTACTCTTGCAACCCTTCAACTATACATATATACAGGTATATATATCTATGGCAACAGGCACAAGAGGAACAGAATTCAAGTATATATAAATTTAGAAGTCTTAGGCTTTAAGTTCTCTAGTAATATTAGTAAGGAAAAACAACGACCATTCACTTCACTCTCTTCATTTTCTTGTATGCTTTCTTCTTCTGTTGCATATCTCATATATTCATTTTTGAATTCAGAGTTAAAGGTTTGAAAGGCCGCATGTACGATTCACTAGTATCTCGACAATGTATAAATAGGCCCATTAACAAATACTCTAGAATATACTTGTTCAATATAATGTTCCAAAACACTTATAGTACTCTACTCTCTGCACTATAAGAATTGTCCCCTAATATCATAGCTTGAACTCATAGTTTAGCATTCACAATCTCTCCCCTGTATACCCAGCTGGAGAGTTTTACAGCATATAGTCTTTTCGTCTTTAATCACATAAACTCTTCAAGCTTTCACCTACATTCAAATACTCATAATTTTGGTCTTTACATCTAATTACTATCTTCAATGAATATTCTCTTTAGATTATGCAATCATAACTCTTGTCTTTCCATCTTTAATCGTATATCTCTACATTTCTTCCACTTATATTCAAATACTCAAGCTATTCAGTCTTTATATCTTGTTATAGACTTCTAAAGATTCCTTTCAGATTGTACAATCATAAATTCATTGATCCCTTTTTCCTGAATTATACAATCATGGTTCTTCTCTATTTGTAATCAGCTACTAACTGATTATATTTTTTCTTTGGTTGAATACTTATAACTTTCATTCTGTCTTTAGTACCTAGGTAAAGACTCTTCAAGTCCCCTTTCTAAATTCGATAATTAGCGCCTTTATTGTTCTTTGTCTAAGTAGATGTAACTCTCCAACCTATTTTCTTAATTATGCAACCATAACTCTCGTCCTTTCCTAATTGATCAGAAATCCCTTAACTCTTCCTTTAGATCCGTACAACCCAAACTCTTCTCTTCACTTCATTGTTCATAATATCTGGATCATGTATCAAGGTGTAGATAATTCAAACTCTTCTTTCCCATTCATTATTCACAATGCTTGAATCTCTTGGTAGAGTTTAAACGCCTAAGACTTCTTTCTTTACTTTATTATCTATGATCTCTTAATCCCTTGCCAGGCTTTAGAGAATCATAATATTTTAACCTCTATTCAGACCCATACAATCATAACTTCAACATATTCTCATCCCTTAACCTCGAATGAAATCTCTACAATGTCTCTTGTCAATATATAACATGTTAATAGTGAATTTTTGGGTTATTCTGAGGTGGGTAAGGTTCGGAAATACTACCTACCTAATGATAAAGATACCTATGTAACCTGGAAATGTTAGAACGTTTCTAATATACATCATGATGAATAAATGTTCTAAAGATGTTAAAGATTTTCCAAATGATTAAATGCTTATGAGCATCATGATTTATGTCTAAGCCATGTTTGTTTGATATAAGAGTGATGAATTGGTGTATATTGGAATGAATAAAGAGGTCAGCTTTGTCATTTCTGAAGATACTTAGATACCTATTGAAACATTTGATTTTGACAAGAATAAATGAATGATCATGAATTAAAGTATTTTAATATGGTTTGAGGAGGTCTAGGGTGTCTATATATGTTTAGGGATGCTCACAGATGCTCAGAGATGTTTTCGGTAGGGTTTGTGGATGCAGTATCGCATCAACCATGGTTTCTTAGTACCCCTGAATTTTCTCGCTTCGAGAAGCTCTGGGATATCATGAATAGTTTTTGTATTAAATATGACAAGAAACATACATATGTAATAGAAACTGTTGATATAAAATAGTTCTACATACACTAGCTTAGTCATCGAGCTGAGTTCGAGCTGAGTAACACACAACAATAACAATAGAAACTACCTACAACCATCTATTGATCCTATTTATCTATTATATGTATTGGATATGGCACTTGTGCTGCCGCATCCCTCCTAATTTTTACATATAAAGCTTGATCCCCTCTAGACTTAATCTACCTTTTCTTCTTCTGGCTCCATATTCAACAATATATGCCTAAATTTTCATGAACCAGCTAATATTCAAGGCTCCTCAATGTAGCTCTAAGTGTGTATGTATGAGAGTCATGGATTGTAGGAGGTCATGTAAATGAGGGTTCGAAACTTTGTAGGTGTAATTGGGCAGTGTATAGAGTTCATTGAGTATAGCATTCGAACGTTGGAAGAATTTTGGATCTTGAGGCTTAGACGGTGCATTTTGAAATGCCTGTGTAGAATCATTGAGTCTAGCAGCCACAAGGATTTGAGCTTCGAAGCTTGGAGGGGGTGGTTCAAAACGTTCGTATAAACACGGTGGAGGATAGTAGTCGTAGCAGCTTAAGTCTCGAAGCTTGGGGGTGCATCGCGCTGTGCCTATATAAGATTGAGAATAGTATTAGCTCTAGAAGCCGAAAGTAGATTACAAAGAGGGGGGTGGCATCCTTTGAGAGATTGGGATGAAAGCTTGAGCACAGGATAGTCGTACGGAAAGGCCAGAAGAACGAAATAAAGAGCTTCTGGCGTGCAATCAAATGCTAGTCTACGCAGACTATCTGCTAAAGAACCGCTATTATGGTGGTAGAAGATAAATGCAGAGGTGTTTTTCTGTGTGCTGGTATGTGTCATGTATGTTGTTCGTTCGCTTTCTTGTGGTCTTGGGCATCGAAGAGCTAAATTATGGCCACATAAAGCGCTGGTTTAGTTAAATAATCTAGGCTATTCTTACACTCTGTGTTGTTTTGACTCGCGTGATTTTCCATTGTTTCAATTGTAGGTGGCATGGTGAAAACGAGAGAATACACCGTAGCAAATAAACAATGAAGATCACCATAGAACAACAGTGGATGTGCGACGAGTTGTTGAGTATGGCAGAGGGAGATGAGGGACTTTTCTGCATTCGGCAGCAGAAAGGGGGGATGATGAGGGGCGGCCAGTGCGATGTATTAGGCAGAAGAGAAACACGATCATACGGAAACAAAGCTGCGGAAGCCGGCGAAAGGCACTCTAGGAGCGTGGCAGGGATGGCGAAGACTAGAAGCAGAGCTGTAGCAGAGAGAAGGTGAGGAATAGTGTGCGATAATCGAGAAGGGCAATTAGTTGTCTTGGGGCGTGGTTGGAGAAAGGCAAGAACGCGAGGCTGGGCTGCGGTTAAGAATAGATAGACGAGGACCTATTACAACACGGCAAGAGAAGTACAAGAAGCTCTAGGGTGTGGAGACATAGAGAAGCGCAACAGAGACAGATGCAAGAGGTCACAGTGTGGCAGATAGAGGAGGAGGAAGACTCTACGATAACAAAAGATCGAGACGAGCTCTTCAGCCGCGTGGTAGGCAATTAAAACCCGCAAAGCAAGATGAATATAACTCTACTGTAACTAAGTCATCCAGGTCCGAAAACTCGACATCACAAGCGAAGAGTGTGTACCATTGAATGACATCATCGACGCTGTTAAAGAGATTCAAAGTTGGTTGTTCGCCCGCACGCATTCCACGAAGAAGACGAGACGATGGATATTAGTCAAAACTATGACAAACCAATGCTGCTTCTCCAATATTCTCATCGCAATATCTCGGACTTCACCAATGGTTCAGATGTACCGAACTCACAGTTGTCTGGAGAAGTTGCGGACTTGGGTGCTCAAGAAGACTGGGATGAAAGCGATGATGAATCCACAGAACGGGGCGTTTCTATAAGTAACACGGCAAAATTGTATGACTATATTCCGGTCTTTCACTCCGCTAGCACTCATGAGATACCAGCAAATGTAGATCACACTATATTCCTAGTATTCATACATACAGTTGCAGACACAAGAAACTTAATCAAGAACACACATATATTCAGAGTGGTCATCATATGCAAGGTCCACAGCTTTGGGACACTGCCACTGCTAGGTATTATAATGTAGAGAACAAGCCTACCGCAAAAGAGAGGGTGTCGGAAAAGGTTCTAAATAAGTTATTAATAGTACTATAAAAACCTATTTATAATTAAGCTTCGTAGATTTGTAGGTTCGTAAATTCATAGGTTCGTAGGTTTGTAGATTCGTAGGATCGGAAAGAGAAAGTAAAATCGGAGGAAAAAGATAGATTTGAAAAAAGGAATTGTACGATTTTTAGGTTTTTAGATTTGTAGATTTGTAGATTTGTAGATTTGTAGATTTGTAGATTTGTAGATTTGTAGATTTGTAGATTTGTAGATTTGTAGATTTGTAGATTTGTAGATTTGTAGATTTGTAGATTTGTAGATTTGTAGATTTGTAGATTTGTAGATTTGTAGATTTGTAGATTTGTAGATTTGTAGATTTGTAGATTTGTAAGTTTATAAATTGTAAATTCATAAATTCGTAGATTTATAAATAGAATATAAATCTTGTTATTACTATTTTTATTAATTATTCAATTAAATCATTTAATTATAAAAACTTCAATAATTTTTTCAAAATTGTTTATTTCGAATTAGACTTATTAATTTTTCAATCAAAACTTATTATTTTTGTTGAATCACCTCGGTGGTATCAAAATATTTATGGTAAGGTAGTATATTGTAAAAAGCATGCAGATCGATCGTAGATCGATCTGCGAGCTTATATGCCCGTGTAGCGGGCATATCGGCCGCACGCGGCCGCGCCCCGCGCCCGGTGAATCTGCCCTGCAGATTCACTGGTATCGCAACAATTTTATATATATATATTATAAATTTGAAAAATTTCGAATTAAAAAACCAACGAAAAAGTATACTTAATTAATTTCTTCTATATCTGTTAAGGTAGAAAATACAAGGAATCAACTAGATCAATAATGGCTTTAAGACTTTTTATTATTTTTTAAATAAAATTTTTATTATCTTTTTAAATAACTAGTAATATATTATCGATCATTATTTAAACAATAATATTTTGTTTAATATAAAACTTTATAGATTTTCGAAATCTTTTTTGTTTAATTATATAAATCTGTTTTGTATATATTAATATTTTATAAATTAAATATTGTATCAAAGATTTACTATTAATTGATATTAAATATTAACAATTGTTAGTATATTAGTTTTAAATCTAAATTTTATATTTAAACATTTTTTTTGTTTTTATTGTTTTTAAATTTGTAACAAAATCTTTCTTTTTAAAATATTTTATTTAAAAAATTTTATTCGCTAAAACCAATTATTTATATATATTAAAATATTTTTTTGATTTATACCCCTACAACTATTTTTTTATATAAACAACAATTTTTAGATAATAATTTATTTTTATTGGTTTAAAATTATATTATCAATAAAATATTGATTTTTAAATAAAATATATTTTAATATTATATATTTGTATTATCCTATTTTTTTTAATTTATTAAAAATTCTATAAGTATTTAACAAACGTTAATTAAATATTGAAGGTTATTTTAACAATTTCATTTTTAAAATTTTTATATTTGAAATTTTTTTTTAATATAAAAAAATAAAGGTTTTATTGATTTTTTTATTAAATAATTAAATTTTATATTTTTTATTATTTAAAATATTTATATTTTTTTTATTTTTATAATTTAGAATTTAAATTTTCAATTTTTATTAATATTGTTTTTTATATCTTTTTATACTTTTTTTTTAATTAATTTTTTTATTAATATTATATTTTTTTTTATTTTCTTTATAACAATTGCCCAATATTCTATAAATATTTTTATGATTTTTATTAAATCTATCTACCTTTATTATATAAAATTAATTAATTTTTATAAAATTAAAAAGATATTAAAAAAGAATAATATTATAAATCAAAAATATTTATTCCCTAATAATTTTTTATTATTATATAACAAATATATTTATAAAAAAAAGTTTTATAATTTATTATTCAAATAGTTTTATTTTAATATTAATTAATTATTTTATTATCAATAAAAATATAATAATATAAAATCAAATTTTATTGAAAAACAAAAAATATAAAGTTATTTTATTTTTTGTTAAAAAAAATATATTTTAATTATTTTTATTATAATTTATAAAGCAAAATATGTTGATTTAATATATAAATCTTATAATATTAAAAAAGTTATTATAACTATAATATTTTTTTTTTTTAATATAAATATAATCTTAATAAATTTATTAAATATTTATTAATATTTTGTAAATTATTTTTTATTTATTTATTAATCGTTAATTAATATATATAAATATATTTTTTGTTTTTAATTAAAAAAGTTGAAAATATAAAGATCGAAGATATATTAAACTTTAATTCAAATAATAAAAATTTATCAAAAAAGAAAATAAAAATCTTTATTTTAATTGTTTTTTCTATTTTTTTTATTTTTACAAAAAAAAAAAAAAAAAGATTATTGCGAAAAATAAAAAAAAACTATTTTGAAAAATAATGTTTTTGTTTAAAATATTTTTTTTTATTTTTTAAAAAAAGTTTGGATTTTTAAAAAATTAAATCCTAAATTATTTTTTAATAAAAATTAATAAAAAAATAATTTTTTTGAATTAAAATTTTTAAAAATTAAATTTTCCAAACCTCCTCGATTATTTTTAAAATTTTTTAGTTTTTAGATTATTTACTTTATTTTAACTTTTTATAATTTTTCGAATATTAAACAATCAATATATATTCTTCTTCTTTTAAAATATAAAATTTATAAATTTTTTTAAAATATTATTTCCAATCTTTTTTTATTTCCCAATCTTAGCCTTTTTAACGATATAAATGTAAATATAAATAAAAATATTATTATTTAATAAATAATTAGTTTTTAATATATGTTGAGAGTAGCCAGGGCCGTATGGGCCGTACGGACCGCGAAGCGGGCCGTAGGCCTAATACGGTCTAGCGCCCTATCTTAAGCTTAAATAGCATACAAGGTTCAACCTAGGTTCTATAGTAATTTCAAATACATCACACAACTTGCACCTTCACGTGATCTACCTAATTTCAACAATATATATTAAAAATTAATTGTTTTCTTTTAAAATCCTAATTTTCTAATTTTGTTTTGTTTTTTAATAAAAACTTATTATTAAATATTTATTTTTCGTTATTAATTAATAATAATTCCTTATTTGAATTCTATATTCTTTATAAGTTTTAATAATATATTATTAAAAAAAATTAATATATATATAATTTATTTTATTAATTTTTAAAAATTTTTTTTTAATAATGATTTAAATATTATTAATAAAAATAATTTTTTCTTATTTAAAATTATTAAATAATAATAAAAGAAATATAAAATCTTTTAATAATTTAATAATAAAAATAAATAAATCTTTTTTTATATTTTTTTTTTTTTATAAATATAATTTTATTATTAATTAATTAATAATTTTTGATTTTTAATTATCGGACTTTATAATAATATATAAATTTTTATAATTATTTCGATTTATAATATCTTTATAATAATATATAAATTATTTAAAATTATTTTTATTTATAATATTTTTATAATAATATACAAATTATTCAAAATTGTTTTTATTTATAATATTTTATTTGTTTTTATTAATATTATATTAATAATATTTTTTTATTAAAATAATTATTTAGAATTATATTCGAATTTTAAAGATTCTTTTTTGATTTCTATATATTTTTTAATAAAATATAATCTTTTTATTAAACTAAATATTATATATTTTTTTCTTTTTTTTTGATATATTAGGATTTTTTTTATTTTATATTCTAACCCTTTTTTTATTTCTTTAAATAGTAATAGATTAATAATATCCTTTTTTTTATACTATAGTTTTAATAAAAAAATATAAAATATATTATATATTTTGTAAATAAAAAATAGTTTTAGTTTATATAATTATTTATTTAAAATAATATTAATAATTATAAATGGCCTTATAAATTGTTTTAAGAATTTCTTTTTAAATCTTAATTATTTAATATTCTTTATATTAAATATCATTAAATTATCAATATTAAATTATTAATATCCTATTAAGGTATTCCCTTAAATTCTTTTTATAATTGCTTTTTATCAAAATTCCTTAAGTTTTTTTTATTTCTTTATTAGGGTTTCAATTTTTTTATAGGTTACTAACACTTTTTCTTTTATATTAATATTCTTATTAATATAATCAAATATAGATTAAAAATTATATATTATTTTAAATAAAGTCTTTTTTATTATATTATACTAATTAATATTATATATAAATTTTATTAAAAATAATAATAACACTTAATTATTTTATTTTTAATTTAAATAATATATAATATAATATATAAGATTTTGATTTTATTATTTAATCTACCCGTTAATTTAAAGATAAAATATTATTAATAATTTTTAATAAATATAAAAATAGAATATTAGATTTTTTTAAAAATAGCTTATAAATTATAGCTTTTTATTTAAAATAATACCCTTTAATATATTAAAATCTTTAAATATATATATAAATAATATTTTTATTAATTCAGATAAATTAATAATTTTAATTATAAATATATATTTTATTAATTTTATAAATTTATTGATTATTATAAAAACTATATTATAAATATATTTTTCAATTTTTAAAGGAAATAAATTTATAATAAAATTTATAATTATTTTTTTTTTAAAGTTTTATAAAAAAAAAAATATTTTTAATTTATTATATAATTAATAATATTTTATTATTAAATATTAATATATTATATAAATCTTAATATATTTTTTAATATTTTTTTTATATTTTATTAAAAATATTTTTTTTTTAATATTTTTAATATTTTTTTTATATCCCAATATCTTTTTATTAAATTATTATAATAAATTTTTAAAATCTTTATCTTTATAATAAAATCTAATAATATAAAAATAGTTTTATTATAAATAACTATTTTTTTAATATTTATTTATTATAATAAAATATTTTTAATAAATTTCTATCTCCATTTAATATACTCTCTATTTTTTATAAATTTATTATATTTCTATAATTATAATAAAATATTTTTTATAAATTCCAATATAACATTTAATACCATTTTATTTTCAATTACAATATTAATTATTTAATAAAATATTAATTATTTATAATTAATCTTTACTAACAATCTTTTTAAATTATAAAAAGATAAATAATTCCCTTTTTTTTAAAAAAGATCTATAACATTTTATAAAAATAATTGTTTTATATTTAAATAATAATATATTTTAATCAAAATTATTATATTTTTTAATTTATTCTTTAATATTAAAAATATCTTATCACTATTTTTTGGATTACTAAAATAATTTAATTATCTTAATAATTTATTGTTAAGATAGAAAATGCAAGGAATCAATTAGGTCAATAATGGCTTTAAGACTTTTTATTGCTTTTTAAATAAAATTTTTATTATTTTTTAAATAACCGGCGGTGGATCGTCGATCACCGTTTAAACAACGATGCTTTGTTCAATATAGAGTTTTGCGGGCTTTCGAAGCTTTTTTGTTTAATTATATAAACCCGTTTTGTATATATCAATATTTTACGAATTAAGCATTGCACCGAAGATTCGTTGTTGATCGATGTCGAACGCTAACGATCGCCGGTGTACCGGCTTCAAGTCTGAATTCTATGCCCAGGCATCTCTTTTGTTTTTATTGCCTTTAGATCCGTAA
>JANPYM010000002.1:373440-385048 GCA_025890175.1 Ciborinia camelliae
TATATTAAATATCATTAAATTATCAATATTAAATTATTAATATCCTATTAAGGTATTCCCTTAAATTCTTTTTATAATTGCTTTTTATCAAAATTCCTTAAGTTTTTTTTATTTCTTTATTAGGGTTTCAATTTTTTTATAGGTTACTAACACTTTTTCTTTTATATTAATATTCTTATTAATATAATCAAATATAGATTAAAAATTATATATTATTTTAAATAAAGTCTTTTTTATTATATTATACTAATTAATATTATATATAAATTTTATTAAAAATAATAATAACACTTAATTATTTTATTTTTAATTTAAATAATATATAATATAATATATAAGATTTTGATTTTATTATTTAATCTACCCGTTAATTTAAAGATAAAATATTATTAATAATTTTTAATAAATATAAAAATAGAATATTAGATTTTTTTAAAAATAGCTTATAAATTATAGCTTTTTATTTAAAATAATACCCTTTAATATATTAAAATCTTTAAATATATATATAAATAATATTTTTATTAATTCAGATAAATTAATAATTTTAATTATAAATATATATTTTATTAATTTTATAAATTTATTGATTATTATAAAAACTATATTATAAATATATTTTTCAATTTTTAAAGGAAATAAATTTATAATAAAATTTATAATTATTTTTTTTTAAAGTTTTATAAAAAAAAAAATATTTTTAATTTATTATATAATTAATAATATTTTATTATTAAATATTAATATATTATATAAATCTTAATATATTTTTTAATATTTTTTTTATATTTTATTAAAAATATTTTTTTTTTTAATATTTTTAATATTTTTTTTATATCCCAATATCTTTTTATTAAATTATTATAATAAATTTTTAAAATCTTTATCTTTATAATAAAATCTAATAATATAAAAATAGTTTTATTATAAATAACTATTTTTTTAATATTTATTTATTATAATAAAATATTTTTAATAAATTTCTATCTCCATTTAATATACTCTCTATTTTTTATAAATTTATTATATTTCTATAATTATAATAAAATATTTTTTATAAATTCCAATATAACATTTAATACCATTTTATTTTCAATTACAATATTAATTATTTAATAAAATATTAATTATTTATAATTAATCTTTACTAACAATCTTTTTAAATTATAAAAAGATAAATAATTCCCTTTTTTTTAAAAAAGATCTATAACATTTTATAAAAATAATTGTTTTATATTTAAATAATAATATATTTTAATCAAAATTATTATATTTTTTAATTTATTCTTTAATATTAAAAATATCTTATCACTATTTTTTGGATTACTAAAATAATTTAATTATCTTAATAATTTATTGTTAAGATAGAAAATGCAAGGAATCAATTAGGTCAATAATGGCTTTAAGACTTTTTATTGCTTTTTAAATAAAATTTTTATTATTTTTTAAATAACCGGCGGTGGATCGTCGATCACCGTTTAAACAACGATGCTTTGTTCAATATAGAGTTTTGCGGGCTTTCGAAGCTTTTTTGTTTAATTATATAAACCCGTTTTGTATATATCAATATTTTACGAATTAAGCATTGCACCGAAGATTCGTTGTTGATCGATGTCGAACGCTAACGATCGCCGGTGTACCGGCTTCAAGTCTGAATTCTATGCCCAGGCATCTCTTTTGTTTTTATTGCCTTTAGATCCGTAACATTTATTCACTAAATTTGATTTTCTAATTTTATATTTAATTTCGAAATTATATATAATAAATATTTTGATTTACCTAACTTATTTATTATTTAATTTTTTTTTAATTATAAAATATTAAAGATTATTATAATTTGTTTTTATAATAATAATATAATAATTATCTATAATATAATATTATTATTTACAAAATATAATATATATTATTAATAATTCTTAATTATAAATTATATAATATTGCTTTATAAAATTTAATTTTTTAAAATAAAATATTATAAAATATTATTATAATAATTTTTTTAAATCGGATTTTTTTTTAAATAATTAGGAAAATATATATTTTAAAACGAATCCCGATATATTTATTTTAATTATTATTTTAAAATTTGATTAAAAATATTATAATATTAATATAATAATAAATATCGTTTTTAATATTTTAAAAAATACCTATACTTTTATACCCCATACAAAAATATTTATAATCTTTTCCTTTTCAATTTTTTTAAATAATATTATTATTTTATTAATTATTTTTAAATATTTTTTAATAAATTATTAATAAAAATTTATAAAATTTAAAAAAACTTAAATTTTTTTTAAAATATTAAAAATAAACTATTTAATAATAATTTTAATCCTATTAGATTTTATAATAATATTATTGTTTAATATTATAAATCCTAAAAATTTGATTTTTTTGTTATTAAATATATATTTCTTAAATTTTATATAAAATTTATAAATAATTAGTTTTTCAAATATTTAACAAATATTATTAATATACTATTAAATATTTGTTAAATAAATTAATATATTATTAAAATATACTATATATATAATATTCGTTAACCTTATAAAAATTTAATTAATATAAATTTGAAAGATAATAAGGATATTTGTAAAACCAAACAATATAATTAAATATTCAAATTGTTTATAACAAATACAAAATATTGTTTTTCATTTATTTTTTATCCAAATTTAAATTTGATAATATATATTTTTCAAATTTAATTTAATAAAAATAATATTTTTTTATAATTAATTGAAAAATTTATTAATTAAAAATAAAAATATCCAATCCTTCTTAATTATTCAATTTAATCCCTTATAATCAATATATAATTAATAATCTTTATCCTTTTTTGAAATAAATATAATCAAAATTTTAATAAAATTTATTAAATAATAAATTTACCCTTTCAATTAATATTTTTTTAAATATTTTTTTAAAACTAATAATTTCTTTTTTAAAAAAATATATACTCAACCCTATAAAAGAATAATATTTAATTTTAATTTAATTCGATATTTTATTAAATAATAATTAAATAATAATTCGTTTTTCTTTTTTAAAAAAATTTATTTTAAATTTTTATATTCATTTGAAATATTAAGGATTTTTAAGGTAAAAATCCTATACCTTATTTGTATTATTTTAAAACTAAATATTTGATTTAATTATAAAATTAAAATTTACATCCCCTTGCTTATTTCCTAATAAACTTTTTACGTTAAAATAATTTTAATAGATTTTAAATTAAATTAAAAACAAAATTTTATTAATCGCCAATTAATTTTAAAATTTACCATTTTTAATTATAAAAAATTCAAAATTATATTTATATAAAAAAAGTTTAGAATAATTAAAATAAATTAATAAATATATATTTTTTAATTTTTTAATATATCCATTATTTCTATAACAAATTAATAGTTTTTATAAATAAAAATATAAATCCTTAATACAAATATTAAAAATATATCTTTCCCTAACATAAATTCCCAATTTTATTTGATATATTTATTTTGCTAAATTATATTAATTTAAATATTTAAATTAATAAAATATGTTGAGAGTAGCCAGGGCCGTATGAGCCGTACGGACCGCGAAGCGGGCCGTAGGCCTAATACGGCTTAGCGCCCTATCTTAAGCTTAAATAGCATACAAGGTTCAACCTTAGTTCTACAGTAATTTCAAATACATCACACAACTTGCACCTTCACGTGATCTACCTAACTTCAACAAAATAATAAAATATTATTAATTAATATTTTAACTTAAATATAATAATAACAATAATAATAATATATTTTTTTTTATTTAAACCCAAAATTGCAAAAACGTTTAAAATAATTATTAAATTTTATTGTTTTTTTGTTAATATATTTCACCATTTTTTATTAAAAAAATTTAGCATTTTTTTATTAATATAAATCTATTTTTTTTTTAAAATAATCCCTTCCAAAATATTTTTTTTAATAATATTAATATTTAAACGAATTTTTATAAATAATAATATAATAATCTATTTATTAATATTAATAATATTTTATTGATTTTTTTTAATATTTTTAATATTAAGTTTTTTTTATTAATTAATTTTTTTATATAATTTTTTAATTTGATTTTATTTTGATTTTAATAGATTTTATTAATATAATATTTTTATTATTTCTTTATAATTTGTAAAAAAATTAAATAAGATTTGAATAATATAATAAAATATTATATATTTTTTTTAAAACAATAATTTGTAATATTAATAAAACAATATATTTAATTAATGTTTTTTAATTTATATATTTATCTTATAAATTTTTTTCAAATTTTGGATTATCAAAAAAATTCAAATATTTTTTTATCTATATTAAAACAAAAATTAACAAATAATTATTTACGATATATATTATTTGCTTTATATTTTATATTTTCTTTTAAATTATTTAAATAAAAAATAAAATTATTTACATTTTATTTCAAATATTATTTAATTTTTAATATTTAAATAATTATTATATATTATTAATTTTTTTTATTTAAAATTATATTATATATATATTTTTTAAATTCTATTTATATAATATTATTTAATTAAATTATATTAACAAATCAATATTATATTACCAAAAAATGTTTTTCGAAATATTATATTATATAATTTATTTTTTAAATATTAATAAAAAAATAATATTTATTATTATTCCGAAATATTATTTTAATTTAAAAAAAAAAAATTTTATTTAAAAAATATTTGTTTTTTTGTATTAAAATAATTTTTAAAATTTTAAAAATCTAATATTTAATCCAAAACAAATAAATAATATATTATTAAAAATTATTAATATTTTAATAATTTTTTATATTTAAATAAATTAAATTATAATTTTGTTTATAATTTTTATATTATTCTTTATATTTTATATTTATTATTTTAAAATATTACAAAAACTTTTTTTTAAAAATTTTTTAAATTTTAAAAAAAAAATTTGTGTTTTATTAATATATATAAAATTCGTTAATAATATTGTTTTGTATATTATCGATTTTAATATTTTATTAAACAAATATAAAGATATTTTTTGTTTTTAATATTATTTTAAATATTATTAATTTAATTAATAAATTATTTTTTAAATAAAATAAAAAAAATTGTTAAAATAAAAAATACAAAAAATTAATTAAATTAATAATAATTTTAAAATTTTTTATTATTTTTTAAATAAAAATTTTATTATTTTTTTAAATAATTAATAATATATTATTAATTATTATTTAAATAACAATATTTTATTTAATATAAAATTTTATAAACTTCCAAAACCTTCTTTATTTAATTATATAAATTTATTTTATATATATTAATATTTTATAAATTAAATATTATATCAAAAATTCATCATTAATTAATATCAAACACTAATAATTATTAATACATTAATTTTAAACCTAAATTTTATGCCCAAACATTTTTTTTGTTTTTATTACCTTTAGATCCGTAATAATATCATCTATTATTTATTATCTATTATATTATAATGTATAATAATTATAAATTACTATAATTATAATAGTCTATAGATTATTATAATTATCTTATTTTTCATCAAGTTTTCTATAATAAAAAATCTTTTATATTAAAAAATGAAAGCGAGATTTCTCATACAAAATTTTATGTCGAAGTTTATCCAGACAAAACCTATATTACTCTGTGTTATCTTCACACAGCATAAATCTGGTGGCATTCCAGAATGAAGCAAGTAGGACAAATAAAACCAAGTCGGGAAAGTGTCAAATGATCGGGCCAAGAGTTTATCCATAATAGTCAGTAATATGTAATGGCTTGATAGTAATACCGATATTGAGCCGAGCCGGTAAGTAGTCTAGATCCCATCAAGTACCTACCAGACTGTAAATGATTAGTTATAAAGTTAATCATTTTGTTATAATTATATCTCTTCTATCTTTCTTATATATATATATATATATAGGTATCTATCTCCTTGCCTTTAACCGTACCAATACCAGTACCAGTTTAACAATACAGTGTATGATGATAAAGGATGTCACATGCTTTTATTCACCCAGTTGTCCATACAATGGAATTATTGATTCAGAGACAGTCATAATTATATTGTTGATGGTAATCTTACCTACCTACCTATAAGAGATAAGCAGAGAAGAGGAGAGAAGAGTCATTGCAGATGATACCCGCATACCCGTATATGGTATTGTATAGTACTTATTATACCTAGTACTTAATAGTAAAATGGCACTAGTTAACTAAATCGCTTAACACTGCCCGTGGTTTGTTTTGATTTTTAGGCTCATCCACCCTGTTTATGATTTTTGCCTGACAACTCAGATTTTTGACCCCTCCATTCTCCCACTTCCATCTACTACCCACTCAAAAGTACCTTCCAACCACAACGCTTTTCAACTAAACCTGCATCAAAAATACCTGCAGATTTATTCTACATATTCTTCCTTTTAGATATCTAAATAAATCTATTCATCATGGCTGAACCAGCACGCGAACCAGAGGTTAGTACCAGCAATGAGCCCAAGCTTGTAGAGTCAGAGACCAAGCTCGCCACCGAGCCAGCAGCATCAAATGAAGAGGCTGCCAAGGAAGCTCCAGCTGAGGGATCTGTATGTTGATGACGCCCGCTCTTATTTGCTTTCTCAGCGATTCCCTCGATGCCGTTCCACCTTGCTAATTATAATATGATAAGACCTTGACCGAACAGGCTACCCAAGCCGCATCCACTGCCGCCGCAACTGTTACTTCTGCCGCTACCGGTATTACCGATAATGTTTTCTCAATGTTTGGAGGTGGAGCCAAGAAGGAGAAGAAGGATGAGGAGCGAGGAGATAACTCAGGATCTGCTAAGGCACAAAAGGCTGCTGCTGCTGAAGAGAACCCAGAGGTACTGTTGGACAGCATACATACATACATACAAGCAGGACTGATAATCGCATAGGATGAAGCTCCAGAATCCGAGGATGTCCACTTCGAGCCAGTTATCCGTTTGACCGAGAAAGTCGATGTTAAGACCAACGAGGAACTCGAGGAACAAACCTTCAAGATGCGCGCTAAGCTCTTCAAGTTCGTAAAGGATACTCAAGAGTGGAAGGAGCGTGGTACTGGTGATGTCCGATTCTTGAAGCACAAGGAGAATGGCAAGACCAGATTGGTCATGCGACGAGACAAGACTTTGAAGGTCTGCGCCAACCATTACGGTATGTTTACGGCGCTGGAAAGTATTACATGAGGCTTATGCTAATGGTTGATAGTCGTTCCTGACATGAAGTTGTCTCCCAACGTTGGTAGTGACCGAAGTTGGGTTTGGAATGCCGCCGCAGATGTTAGTGAGGGCGAGCCAGAAGCACAAACTTTGGCTATCCGTTTTGCCAACTCCGAGAGTAAGCATCTATCCTGAAACTAGCATAAAATATGGGATCTGACATATATCTAGACGCAAACCTCTTCAAGGAGGCTTTCATCAAGGCTCAACAAGAGAATGAAGTCTTCTTCAAGGCCTAAACGAAAAATTTACCCTCGTATTTACTTCTACTTTCCACCGCGACTCTCCAATCGACACACAGCATAATACAGCACAGCAAGTACTCTGAAGAAATGAAATTCATGATCATATTCGCATTAAAACGCATTTCTTCCATACCCCATTACCCATTTACGCGCATGTTGTCGAAAACCTCTTTTGTAAGCATCGACAAATCGATACCTAGATTCTGGCGGTCCAGGTCTTTTTTCAAAGATTACATCATAAATATGATGGTAATGGAGGAAAGAGAGCCTTGATAAGTACTCAATTTTGAGACTATGGCATGAGATTGTAGTTAGAATAAAAATACCAGTCCCTCATTCGTCCCCAAACCACTCATTTGAACTTTTTTTGAGATGTGAACATCGTGACTTGTATGAATATCGACCTCTTGTGATCATTTGAAGTATACAATACATATAATTGATTGCCGTATTTCAGGCCAATTGGCTATTCGAGAGAACATCTAAGGTGAATATTATCAACGCTCTTTCAGTCAAAGGTTTCAACTAGATCTGCTTCCCGTCAAGAAACAAACAAAGGTGCAGACTCTCAAATTCTTCCGACAACGACGCAAGGATACTGGGTCCGTAGCTATCCTGCCCAAATTCACTTTTCAATCAAATTGATTAATAATTTCCTCTTACAATTAAACACACGTGATTCTGTGTTTCTCGAGAATCTTTAGCTTAAGCTAGGATATCAATAACCCCACTCAAATCACGATCAGCCAACTGCAGGCGCGTCGCAATCGACATCATCAAGAATTCGGAAATCTGACAATCCCTTCAACCATCACAATACCGTCAAGATGGTCGCGGATGTGAGTACTCTGAGGAGCTGGCGACTTCTTCTCCCCAATAACAGCTTGACCTTGCAAAAATATTAACTGCGGCGCAGATTAAGAGGACCATTAAGCTCATCACTGAGCAGCGCAACATGTACGTCGCGACCCAGCTTCCCATTTACGACTCTTGTATTGGGCTTGAGGATATATGCTAATGCTTATTCCACAGCGACAAACCCGCTCTTCAAGAAGGTTTTCCGATGAAATCATGGAACATCGAGATCTATATGTTGGATGAGGCTGGCAATGAGAAGCCTGCAACCGCCTTCACAAAGGCAATATACAATTTGCACCCTACCTTCCCAAACCCTACCCAAAGTACGTTTATATCCACATTTTTATGCCGCGCGAGAAGCTTGTGATGTTCTCGATCTAACGTTTGCCACCCAAACAGTCTTCACTGAACCTCCCTTCCGCTGCGAGAACGAGGGATGGGGCGAATTTGATATGACGATTGACCTATTCACTACTCCCACGGGCGGCAAGCACAGCATTGCACACGATCTTAATTTTTCCAAAACACGCTATGAAGCCAGACATCAAATTACATTCAAGAATCCCAGTCGGGAGTTGATTAGTGCGTTGAGGGAGACGGGACCGGTGCCAGGAGATGAGAATGGAGGCATGAGCAGAAAGAAGGATTCCGATGGAAAAAAGAGGAAGAGGACCGGCCAGGTTGATATGGAGAAGTTGGCGGAGGGATTGGTCAAGCTGCAAGAGGATGATCTTTTGCACGTGGTGCAGATGATTCATGATAATAAGACCGATGAGACTTATACAAAGAATGATGTGGATGGTAAGTTGGCCTTCGAGTTTGAAGATGGAAGAAAGAAAGAGGCATGCTAATTGGTGGGATGCAGTGGGTGAATTCCATGTCGATTTGTACACGCTACCAGACACGTTGATTAAGATGCTTTGGGACTTCGTTCAAAACCCGAAGGGTTTTTAAGAAGGGGACGATTCCTCGATTGATACGGAGGAAGCTGGCGATAGTACAAATACCCGAGAGAGGACCAACATTGAATTCGATATTGGGTCATTGATGTTCGATGCATGCATTTGTGGCAGCTATGCCTAAAAGCACATTTTACGCAGTTTTACGCAAGCAAGGAAGGAGTTCTCTTTTGATGTACACTCATCATTCACAAGTCCAACTTACACGGCGTTCCATTTTTCATTTTTCACCATAGGGCATAGGATGGCATTCCGATTGCTATGTTTTTCCTTTTTTATCTTTGTCGAAGGGATGTGGTAGGGCGTGGGCGGGATCGGCGTATCTCTCATCTTTATCTTGCAGAAATCTTACGTTGCTTGTCCTTTTGGTCGGCATCTATTTAGCAAGCATAGTGACTGGGACGGTGGAACAGATCAGATCATGGTGGTGCTTGGGATACATGACAGGCAAAATTGATTGAATGGACGGATCCATGGATGGTAGGAGGGATTTGATATGGAAGGGAATGAAAATCTTTTAACGTGTTTGATTTATGCACTGTAACATGCGATACTTATATTTGTGATTCGGTCAGTGCATTTTGAAATGAATGCTGCAAATTTGGCTGACTGACAGCAGCCGGGTATCATCCCATTCCCAAAACGCCATTTTCCCCATTCTCATGCGCCTCGAATGCTATGCTGTATAAGATAGCCTCCGTCATCTCCTCATATTACCGAAATCCAAATCTTATTCATCATCCCCAAAACTCAACTTAATCTTCTTCCCCTTCTTTGCTGCAGCTTTAGGTTTCTTCTTTTCAGCAGTCCCCGCTTTACTACTCTCTTCCTTCTTCTGATTCCCAGCCTCTTTCAGATTCGAGTTTTTATTATTGCTTTTCTCCTCTTCCTCTTCCTCAGAACCGCCAATGATCTTCCCGACTTTCCTCTTCTTGCTCGCGCCTATCATCGCCGTTTTCGACATCTCCCCCTTCTTTTCTCTTCTCTCGTCATCTTTCCCAGCTCCTTGTTGTTCTCCTTCTTTCATCCCCCCTTCTCCTTCTCCCTCGGTTTCTTTCTCTTTCTCTTTCTCTCTCTCCCGTCGTTCCCACTCCTCTCGACTCAGCGTCTCCCCGCTCCCCTCGTCAAATACCACAGGTTCGCTTTCGCGCTCTTCTTCCTCGTCTCGCTGCTTGCTCGGTCGGGATCGGCTGAATTCGTGACGCCCGTCCGAGGATCCATTGTTGGCTTGGAGTCGCTGGAGGAAGGGCGGGAGCGTACTGTCGTAGGATAGGTTTTTGGGGGTTATTTTTGGGTTGGACATTTTTTTTTTTCTTTCTTTCTTCTTTTTTTTCTTTGGGCGGGAAGGGCGGGGGTGGAAATGGAAATGGAAAGGAAAGGAAAGGTCAATTGGGGGGGGGGTTGTTGAGGTTTGATATTGATGTTGATAAGATTAGGTGCCTAGTAGGTAAAAGCTCTTGGAATGACCCTAAGCTGTGAAAAATATAGAGCGGCGGGGCGGAAATAGCTGGGAATGATTGGGACGAAAATAGACAGGTCTAATAAGGTTATTATTTATTTTCGTCGGAATGTATATCTAGGCAGAGATTGACCAATTGGAGAGGGCGAATACTTCCCAATGATTTGGTTGGTGGCAGAACAAAGGCGGTGTAACATCACATCACATAAGTTATTTCCCTCCGTAAAATTCAAATGTTGAATGGGAACCTGGGAAAGGAGAACTGGCTTCTAGAAATTCTCCGATTTGTTACATGTGCCTTAGGGTGGAAGAATGGTACAGTACCTAGGGTACAGTAGGTAGGTACCTACAGAGTAAGGTACCTAGGTAGGTATATTATTTACTTCCTTCTAGAATAACCTTATATGAGTTCCAAGGTTTGGTTAGACAGTAGTTGCTTAGGTGACATGATATGATTTGAGGGAGGGTTCTGGGAACATATTAATTGATCTTATTGAATCCATTCGCTATCTTGTGTATGAATTGGTAGTAGGTACTGTATGGGTTTTGTATAAGCCCTGAAGGTATCTACGGAGTATAGGTAGGTAAGCTTATAAGTATTGTCAGTCTTATCATAGAGGGTACAGACTACTCTGTATATACCTTATTTCCAACGTTGAGCACAATTGATAAGATCTTTCAAGGTTCCCTTCGATGTAGGTATTGCTTAATTACCTAGGTTGGTAGGGAGGTATATCCTTCTCCCATCTACGAGACGGAACATCTAGACTCCCTCAATCCATTCAGGGCCAG
>JANPYM010000002.1:397439-464819 GCA_025890175.1 Ciborinia camelliae
CCAACAAACCCCATTCCACCCCATAAATAAAGTCAGCTCGCCGCCTTCAGCCTCCTAACACGAGTCACGACAAACCCACGCAAGATATTATCCCCAGAAGTCGAATGAATCATCGAGGAAAAGGGCGAGATACCTCGTATTTCTTTCATCCATTTTGTATCTTTCCACTTTCTATCTTCCACCTTCCACCCCCAACATGGCATTCCATCCACGATCAAATGGGCATGTCCCATGTCCCATGTCCCAATGATAGATATCTTGACTTGCGACGCCCCCCCTTCCTTCTTCCCTTCCTCCCCTTCTCCCTTTCTCCCTTCCCCCCCTCACCTCCCTTAATTTTCAAACCCCCCTTAATTTTCAACCCCCATACATGGTACCCCAGAATGTCCACCCAAGAAAGCATTGAGCAAGCGCAATATGGAAATTGAAAATCGAAAATTGAAAATCAAAAATCAAAAATCAAAAATCAAAAATCGAAAATTGAAAAATCGAAAATTGAAAAATCGAAAATTGAAAAATCGAAAATTGAAAAATCGAACCGGTCAAGAAACATTCCATTCAAATCAAATCAATTCAAATCAAATCAACCCGACCCAGAAAATCACCAAATCACCAAATCACCAAATCACACAAACGAAAATGGTCGCGAGTCGAGTCGCGACCCCATGTGAAGATTCATAATATTTCCTCGGTTAACCTACCAAATGCCCCCTGTGTGCTCTAACCTTTTGTCCTAAAAATATGTCATTCCAATGCCATTTATCCGCCCACCCTTTCATCAATCCCATCCTCATATTACCATAAACCGTCAATATCAATACCAATACGAATCCCAAATGCGCGCCATATATGCAGAAGTAATGCTTCGAGTTGCAAAAACTTTTCAACGCCCATTCGCCATTTCCTCCCCTCCAAGGTCCCATCAGCTTGCACTTTGACAATTACCAATTTTTACCCAGACCCGCAGCCATCTATGTGGATAACCCTATAATATGATAAAGATACATACTCTTTCAAGCCCACTTCCCAAGTAACGCCATTAAACCCGCTCCCGCACACATGCATCCGAAAGCAAAAAGCATCATTTTCATCGAACTTTTACGCATCTCCGGGTTGAACATGAATTCATGTGCCATCAACTCCACCAAACCTGTATATATAAGGATTCCAGCACTGATAGAATCAAATACTCCGTTGATAATCATGGTCTTTTGACTACCTGGGGCAAATGTTGTACGAACACCCAAGCCAATAGCGATCGCAATAGGTGTCGTAAAGCCATAAGCTGCCCCCAAAGCCCATGGCATCCAATTCTTCGTCTTTGGCCATTGAGCTGTGGCAAGTCGAGCTCCGAGACCAAGCCCTTCAAATGTTTGGTGGAAAACAAGGACGATGTAGAGAATGGTGAACTCATCACCTGTGACGGCAAGTGTGAGTCCAATAAATATGGAGTGAAATATGACACCAAATTCGAGAATGAAGAGTGCGGTCATTTGAGCAGCAAAATGGTCGATGTCGCTGTCTTCACGGTGTTCTCGTTGATGGCCGAGATGGTCCTCACCTCCGGGAGGGTATGACAAATCATCCTGTCGTCCAGGGATACTTGATCTCTCTGGCTCTTCTCCGGCTGACGGTATTGGGTTATCTGAGATATCATTGTCATTTTCTAACGCGGCATTGGATGCTGGACGGCTATCCGCAATTTCTCTGTGACTGCTGCCCTCTGAAGGTGAAGATCCTTTTAATGCATCAAGCTTCTCATTCCGAGTACTTCGTTTTATAAGATCCTTTGCTGGATCGGCAGCTTCCAGGTCATGACTTTCCTCTCCAAATACATCGAATCGAGATGCCATGAGCTCAATGAAGAACATACTGAAGATTGTCATAAGGGCAATTCCTTCCGCCCAATCATATTCCGTGATTGGTCCAGTCAAGCAAGGGGAGGTCAAATTGGCTGAAGCGGGCGCTAGTAACTATGATATGATTAGTACAAATGTCGAGTAAATATGCTACTCCCGTCCGGACCGAAAACAGGAATCGGAAGAACACAACTTACATGTATGAAAGCCGTAGCTATAATCACACCCGATCCGAAGTATTTGGTGATAAAGAATGCGAGAGGCGGGACGTTCAATTTTTTTGATCTTGCTGCAGCGATTGGTAAAAGAGCACCTATTATTTTGTTCAGCTGAAGTTACCCTCGGGAATGAAAATCCATCTATGCCCGGAAGGAGAAACATACCCATCATTGACCCAAATCCAATTACGAAGATGGAGGATATCCGCAGACCCATTCGTCCATCAAACTCATTTCCACTCCCACATGTAATCTCGACTGTAAATTCCGACATTGTTATCGACCGGCAATGCTTCTGTCACCCGCAGGATATTATCTCTCCCCTAACGGATATCGGATTTTTGTGTCTGCTGTTTTCTCGGGTATTTTCGTGGGGTATCTTTATGCAATTCCTATGAGCCCCGCTACGCGTCGTCGTGGAAAACCCGTATAGTATGTATGATTGTTCGAAAAGCCCCAGCAGAATCGAATGCCGTCGAATGGGTATAGACCGAGGGTATGAAACGAGGATATGGACCGAGAGTAAAGATAGGGGAGATGCAATTAGCCCAAGCTTAGTTCGAAGATTAAAAAGTTATATCCTCGATTCGTCGTGTGGTTTCCGTAGCTACTCCAAAAAGTTGATCAGTATTATTCAGTAGGTATGGTAATGGTATGTATGTAGTACTAGTACTCCATTTTAAATGGGGGAAAAGGAAAAGGTCGAGTGATTAACAGATAGGATTGGGCAATGAAAAGAAAGCAAGTACCTTGTGAGGTATCTGGATTCCGGATGAATGTTTGTATGGATGTGTGTGAAGACTGAAAAGGTACCGGTGCAACAATCACAACTGATTTGGTTATACTGTGCTTGTACTGTATATATAATAGACGGATCTCAATGAGAAAAGAAATCGATATATGTAATGTAATCTTACAATAATTCATCTACCTTCTCTGTACATCTGGGTAGGTATATGAGTAAAAGAAGAAAGTTGACATTAACATCAATATCAACATCGACATGGCCAAAAAGAGGAGGTACGGAGATGCCCTATTCATGCATTCATGCTGGCAGGAAGTGTATAAACTGTGGGTACGCTAACATACCATCTACTATGTATGTAGGTAGGTACGAGGTACGAGGTGCCAGACTCCAGACTAGTAAATTACAAATAAAATATTCAGATTCTTTTGGTGCTCAGACTCCTCAAGAGTTTTTTTGACGGACATGAGAATTGGGAATCGGGCATTGGGCATTGAGCATTGAGAGTAGGTACCTACCTACCTGGGTCCTAGATGGGATTGTTGTATCAAAATTGAACTCAAAAGAAAGTACGTGTACACTTACACTGAATAGTCTTCTCGAGGGGGAAAACAGTCCTAACATAGAAATCCCAAAAATGAGAACCTTGATGGATACCTAAGCCATGATGAGTAAGCCATAAATGACTTTGATCTAACCGATAGCGGCTAAGTGAGATCCACATGAGGGAAATCATCTTCTTTTGATTGGATACGAGGCACCACTGAATATCATAATTGCCCGAAAAAAAGCTTCAACTTGTCAAACTGTCAAACAATCAAACCCCTCAAAATTTCCTTCTAGCTTTCTTTTTACTTCAATGCAATAATGCAATTATGCAAACAAACACCGAAAATCTGATTAGATGTCGAATAATATGGCATAATATGATAATTCGCATCAAGGATCGGAATATCCATCCATACTTTATGAAGCGACCTAGGTAGGTTGACGGTTACCTGCAGCGGTTTTCATGTTTTCATGTGAAGTGACCGGCCCATATCATTTTATATGTTGACAGTTGGCACTGGCTAGAATGACATTTGGTCGTCTACACACGACATTGACATCGAGACAAGATGGACTTTTTCTTAACTGACGTTACAACAAGGTAGTAAGGTAGTAGTACTAACGGACTCTGTACCGGTACTGTACCTTACGTACAACGTTTGGTGCTCGTGCACGAAGCGGTCCGTTGCATATGCTTTGCATTAAAATATGTGACATGCAAGGGTTTGAAATGTGATATCGGGAAAATCCCAATAATAATAATATCTCTAATAATTTACAAGGAAATTTCAGCCATTCGGAAGGATCTCCGACCTCGGGAGTCACCAAACGGAAAAGGGTTACATCACGTGAATGATATTTGCGGAGTATTTCCCGGATCTCCATCCGGGACGTCGATTTTGGGTATTATTTTATCTCGTTGTGGGTACACAACTTTTCCCGATCTCTTTTCTCCATCGCCTTTTAAAGTGTCGTATCCCGTATCCCCATCCTTGACTTGTGCCGTTTCGGCAGTCTGCCGATTTCTATAATGGCTGGTAGTTTCAGCGATCATCATATCAAGTTTGCCGTTCTGTCGTGTCCACAGCACCGTAAAGTATCACTATCGGACTGCTTCTGGGCAGCTTGTAATGTGATGTGGCTTTTTTAGCCCATGATAGCCTTCAAAGTGGTCTGAGAGAGCTGCTCATTTCGATATTTGAGTAGAGCCAGGAAAGTAGAGCCAGGAATCCGATATCGCCAATAATGCCTCCACAGTGTAACCCAAAATTATCAATGTGCCACACTGATATTTCTTCGGTATCCTAGCCAAGATAATACTGTGCGAGTCAAGGTCTCCTCGGATCTCGCTTGCGTCTCATCGGAATAATGTCCTTCAAAATCTCGAATATCGCCTGGTCATTGCCGAGCTCGCCTAATCTAGACGTCATCATCTCAGCCGCTCGTTCACTTTTCCCAAAGAGCCCAATCATTCACGAAGAATATTGCAATTCTAATCCCAGAGCCCTAAACGGTTGGTCTCTCTTCTTCATGTCAATCGAAGTCCCTAGTGTGAACAACAGCTCCTTAACTCTCCCCTCCCAAACCAACCCAACCTTCAAATTCTGATCAATCCTTGCTTTCAACACTCCTGCAACCTCGTCAGGTTTTTTTTCCTTCTCCAAGTCTACTTCATCGAGTTTCCATGCAAGCTTTGCTTCCATACTCCTTACCCTGCGCTCCTCAACCGCTGCTTTCATCCTCCACAACTCGCATCCAAGGACCAAGTCACTCTCATAACTATAGACATTGAAGTCTAGCCTTGAACATAGAGACAAGTTCTTGCCTGCTTTTACAGCATACGTCGAACTAATATTCCCCATCAACGGATTCAGCGTCAATGTCGCTGTCAGCGGTATCCCCTTATGTGCTGGTAATGTCGCAAACCTTCCTCCAACACTAACACCCCCTGATTTATTCAATGTCCCATAGTAAAGTTCCGCCCCTGCACTAAATCGTCCATAAAACTTATCATCAATCCTGGAGATCTGTTTAGGCGGCTCCGTAACCTCTTTCCTTGGATCCGGCCCAAAATTATATAATCCCCTCAACCCCAATAGTCCTCCATCAGTCGAATACAACGTCTCCGTACTATATTTCCCCGTATCATACTGATGCAACGCCAATATCGTTCCCCCATTCCTCAGCCTACTGTCACTAACAGCCGTAATCCTCACCTGCTGCGTCGGACTAATCCTCCTCAAATACAATGCCTCAAGCGTACTCTGCGGCAAATAAAGTCGTCCATAAAGTAACGTATCCCGTTTATCAACTCGTTTGCCCCCATGCCATTGCTCCCACATCCATGATTCGTCGACCCTTCTCAGCTCCTGGATTTGTCGATACCCGCGTATTATTTCATGTAAATCAATCTTCGCACTCTGCGATATGGTGCGAAGAGGAAGCGAGGAATAGAGGTAGGAGAGAGAGCCATCTACAAGCCCTACACTGCCTAGCGCATATGAAGTCGCGAAATTGGGAGAACTGAGGGATGAGAGATTGAATCGGAGACCGCCTGGAGTTTCAAAATCAAGAAGTCCTTTATACCAGAGAATATGAGCAAAATGTACTTAAATAATCCGTGAAAGGAAGATTGGGAGATGGGCAAAGAGAAGTACCTTTCGCAGTAGCAGTCAACTGCGAGTAAGAATTCTCATAATTCCATTTTGTCGCATTATAGAATGCAGACTGCACATAATCCATAAACTCCAACATCTCCAGACAATATTCACCCGAGAATCAACACATCAAGCCCTGGGGTTTCGAGAAGAACAACAAAAGTTCCCCAATTCGCAAACAAAGTAATAAATCTAAGCTCCAGTCGAAACCCATCAAATGCATCCCGATTCCCAAAACACAAAAACCCGGAACAACATTTACCCCCACTCCGACCCCTACACCATTCCACCCCGCTATCCCCTGATAAGCCTAGCCCGAAATCTTATCACTATCTATCGCAAGCTTGTAAAAAAATTAAAAATTACCTCGATATCAAAAAAGCGCAATTCTCCATCCCCAATACATACTTCTCGACCCCAACTGCCCTTCCCTCTCAACTTAATTACCCACCACCACCCCTCCACACATTTCTCACCATGCCTAAATCCAAGCGCGCGCGCGTCGTTCACCTCACCAAAGTCGATAAAAAGGGCAAGGAGCTTTCGCTCAAACTCTTTGCAAATGTGCGCGAATCGCTCGATACATATCAACATTGTTTTGTCTTTAGTGTGGAGAATATGAGGAATACTTATTTGAAGGGTGTGAGAAATGAGTTGAGCGATTGTCGGTATGTTATATTTTGAAGTTTGAAATTCCAGTTAGAGATTGAGGATCGTGGTCATTGATTTTGACCATCTGCGCTATTTGTGTGGGAAAATTGCCAATGGATTGAGGATTGAAAAGCAGCGTGAAGAGGAAGGAAGGGAAAGAAAACCAATTGGGGGAACGGAACGATTCGAGATATTGAAAAACATAATGAGAATAAATGCTAATATACTTCCCCTTCACAGACTCTTCTTCGGCAAAACAAAAGTCATGTCCAAAGCACTCGGAAGCGACCCCTCCTCCGAATACCAACCAAACACTTCTCTTCTCTCCCCCCATCTAGTCGGCAACGTCGGGCTCCTCTTTACCAACCGTGAACCCTCCTCCATCATCTCCTTCTTCCAAGACCTCTCCAAAACCGATTTCGCCCGCGCCGGAACCGAAGCTAGTAGAAACTTCACAATCCCCGCTGGAATCGTCTACAGTATGGGAGGAGAAATTGCCGCCGAGGACGATGTTCCCATGGCGCATAGCTTGGAACCAGAATTGAGAAGATTGAATGTACCGACTACGTTGACTAAGGGAAAGATTACATTGGAGAATCCTTATTGTGTTTGTAATGAAGGGGACGTTTTAGATAGTAGGCAGACGAGATTGTTAAAGTTATTTGGAGTGGCTACTGCAGATTTTACTGTTCAATTACTTGCGTAAGTTTTTCTTTCTTTCCACTTAACACGATGATGGGTGTCTAATTCTAAAATAGATACTGGAGCGCAGCCAACCAAGAAGTAACAGAAATAGAGGCCTCGGAAATGAGCGAGTAGAAGCAGTAGAGAAAGCAAAAAACATTTCGGATCGTCGTTTCTGTTCTAAACTATCATACAGTCAGAGAAGACTAGACTATGAGGCGTTTACCGGCGCCACGTTATTGTTATGGAATATATGTGTACTTCAAAAATTAAAACAGCAATTTCCTGAATGCTATGCCATGCCCGAGCTATCCATCTTACCCATGAACTTCATGTTTTTCCTTCCTTGATCGTACAGATAAAGAGCCATAGTCCTAACTAGTTGACAAATTTGCTAATGCACTAAATGAAGATGGTCAGGTAATACCTATTTCTTACCTCTGATCATACCCCCCAGATCAAAGTAAGCCCCTAATACGTAAGAGAAACCAGCCACATCATACCAAACCATTGAGAGGAATACCGGATTGCTGAATTGTCGAAAAAGGTCGCAAAGGGATCGAATTACCAGAAAGAAGTTTGAAGGTGAGAGGAAAGCACTTTTGTCCTGGCTATCAAAACGCTGTCGAAAAAGCATGCAAGTAGATTAGGCGACAACACTACCTTGGGTGAAGTGAAAACTTATATCGAAGAAACCGCTTACCCCTGGTGGAAAAGGGAGAGAAGATGGAAGATTCGAAAAACCCACCACAAGACTTTTGAACCCAACCCGGCCAGTCCTGTTGTAACTAATACCTTCGTAGTTTGCGAGGATCTTCTTCATAACCATTGTTGTCATAAGGTCTCTTTCGTGAATCGTCTTCGCGTGGTCGGCCACCGTATCCTCCATCTCTGGGGCCATCTCTGGGGCCATCTCTAGGCCCATCTCTAGGCCCTTCTCTATCACGATATCCGCTACCATCCCGGGGTCTTACCGGCTCCATATTGCTGCCACTGCCACCGCGAGGAGGACCTCCATCGCGATCACCATAGCCACGATTGCTGCTGCCACGGTATCCGCCGGATCTATCATCATATGAGCGGCCTCCACGAGATTCATACCCACCACTTGGCCCTCCAGGACCATTTCGATCAGGTGATCCTGCGCCGAAGCCCCCACCTCCTCTTCCGCCATATCCGCCGCCACTACCAAAGCCACCACGACCACCACCTCCTGGGCCAGCCGGTGCATTGGGGGGAGCATAGCCATTAGAGCCTCCATACCCACCACGATCACCTCTTTCGCCGAAGCCTCCGCGGCCTTGGAAACCAATTCCTCCTCGTCCACCACCACCAAATCCGCCTCGGTCAAAACCTCCTCTGAAGCCACCGCGACCTCTACCACCATCAAAACCGCCTCGGAAGCCACCCCTGAAGCCACCGGGTCCTCCAGGGGGGCCATTGAACCCACCAGGACCCATTGGTCGTGGAACAGCAGCCTTTGTATATCCGCGACCTCCGAGTCCACCTCCGAGACGGCGAGGTACCCAGCCTTTCACAGTTCGACCTCTCTCAACGTCTACCTTGATCCGACGATCTTTGATTCTGATACCGTCACAGTTTTCTAAACCAGCTATTCACGAAGCGCGAGCAAGGCGCAATTGTCAGTCATTTACCCATATTCATATACCTTGATCCGGGCAATACGAAGTAAAGAAAAGCGGAGACAAGAAGTGGGAACACCAAATATGTATGCCAATTGCATATTCACGTAATGGATGTATGGGGAATATGGGGTTGTGATTAGCTTTACCTCTCATGTCCTTCTCCCGCTCGAACACTACGAATGCGTAACCGCGATGCTTCTTGACTTTCTTTCCAGGCTTTTCATGTTGGTGTGTGTCGACAACTATGCGAATCTGGAAGGAACCAAGGTTAGCATAATGTATTTATTAGAATAGTTAAGAAAACATACTCTTTCGATAGGTCCAAATCGACCAAACTCGCGCTCCAAGTCCTTTTCAGTTGCTTCATAATCTAGTCGGCTAACAATAAGGGTTTTGAAAGCATCGCCTCGAATATTTGGATCCTCTTGTGGTTTGACTATAGAATCAGATTATTAGCAACAGTTCAGAGGCCCCGGTAGAAAAAGAGCCGGAGATGAAATGATGATGTAGAACAAAAAGGGTGGCCTTTACATGTTTTTGGGGCGTCCTGAATAATCTTTTCGTGGGCGTCCTTCTTCTCCTGCTTGATGCGATCTTTTCTCTGAAGCCAGCTCTCGGTGGGTGTATATTGATCGGTCTCCTTATATTCTTTCAGAGCTGGAAGATATGCAGCAAGACCAGTGACGGCAGGAGTTCTACGATCTTCAGAAGCGTGGTCTGAAGGCGGAACCCATCGCAAAGGGGGTCGAGGCGCGAAAAGCGCAAGAAGATTTGGTGGAAGTTTATCGGTCATTGTGAGTTATGAGCGATCCCCAAACGTTTCAGGTTGATGTATTTGCAGCCTTTGGGATAACTGCAAAACGATGGTGCTAAATAAAATGATGAACCGTGTCGCGTCGCAAAAGTGAATACAGGCCTAAATGGTGACCTGCGATTTGAGCTCCCAAGCTTAAAAAAGAAATCAGCACGTGATCCAAAAATTATTGCAATCGAAACCTCTCAATATAGTGATTTATCTGAATTTTGGTGTTTACATTTTGAGGTTAGCACAACAGTCAACATGAGAATTACAGGATTGAGGAAAACGACCACCAGTCAGGTATGTATACTGTCAGTTCATGCAGTCAATTCTAGTTGACTAACATGAATTCAGAATGGTGTTGGCGCCTTCATACTTCAATGCGTACGAATGGATTTTCATTACTGCGATTGGGCAGGCAGTTCCAAGGGCATGAAGTGAGTTATATTCCTGTACTCCAAAGCCGCTCCAGTACTTATGCTGCCGCAGTACCTTCATCAAAAGCTCCCTCGCGGGCTTCGCCAAAGCCAATCCTCAAATCGAAATGACAGTGTCTCCTCGACCCTCCAAACACCCAGTTATCATTGGACATTATCTCAATGGTCGCGAGAAGGCTATTTGCGTCAGGAATCAAGAACACGGACAGATATTGAAGAAGGCAGAGCTGCTGAGGGATGCGAGCGGAGAAAAGTTAAAGAGGGTCAAGAAGCCTGTGCGAAGTATCAACGAGAGTGTTAGAGGTATATGGAGTCCTTATCACAGTGGTGGAATTAAGGTTTGATGAGGCTATATGGAGAGGATTGTTGTATCATACATAACAGCATTACTGGCGTTAAGGGTAGGAAATCATGGGTGCCGATGGTCCTGTGTCGAACGTTTCGGATGGGTGGACGATATATTTATGAGCTGAACCACTCATTGAAGTTATGCTTTGCCATGAATTTTCCCTATTTGTGTCGATGCTAGCATTGGTCTACCCTGTTTGCTGTCTTTCAAAGCCATTTCTCGGACTTCATTGCCACAATAATGATCAGCAGCAAGTCCAAGTACAGCATGTCAGGGGAACGGTGCCCATAAAAATACTAGGTACTCTTTTCATGAAAATGGATACCGGAGATCAAGAACGGGAGCGACAGCAGTTGGTCTGAATTCAAGGCTTAGAAATTGCCCAAAAGTATGAAAAGTATATATGTAAGCTTGATATCATCTAGCTAAATCCCTCCATATAGTTGGCCGGTTGCAAGCCGAAATATACATGCGAATCTTCGCAATGCGCTTCAAATCTTACCGATTATTACATTGGACATTGCTATTCACAGATCTATCTATCGACAGATTAGAATTTTCACGCACAACAAGCACGGTATTGCAATGTGGCTCTGTTGTAGTGTGATATCTCTGAAACATATCGTACTGCCAGGACTTTTCTTTCTATTGCCTGGTAGGGTTAAATACCCAATTTACAGTCGTAATTCATGAAATCCTAAAACCGCTTACAAGTGGCTGTTGATAATATCAACGAAAGCTGGCTTCAATGAAGCACCTCCAACCAAGAAACCATCAATATCTTCCTGTTTGCACAAATCCTTGCAGTTCTTCTCGCTGACACTGCCACCGTAAATGATTCTGGTCTCATCTGCGGCCTTCTCGCTAACCTCCTTCTTCAACCAGGAGCGAATAGCAGCGTGCACCTCTTGTGCTTGCTCGGTGGAAGCAACCTTTCCGGTACCAATGGCCCAGATTGGCTCATATGCAATGACGATCTTCGACCAGTCTTGAACCTTGTCCTTGATAGCCTTCAATTGTGTGGTGACAACCTCGATTGTCTTGTTGGACTCTCTCTGCTCAAGGGACTCTCCACAGCAGAAAATAACACCGATTCCTCCATCGAGAGCAGCCTTGGTCTTGGATGCAACGAATGAATCATCTTCTTGGAGAACAACACGGCGCTCAGAGTGCCCGAGGAGTGTCCAGGTGATGTTACTCTCCTTGATTTGCTCAACGGAGATTTCGCCAGTGAAAGCTCCGTTTGGCTTATCGAAAACGTTTTGTGCTGCGACCTCAAGACCAGGTCTCAAGTGCTCGCGGGTAAGGAGAAGGTAAAGGGCAGGTGGAGCAATGACAACCTCTAAGTAAATAAAGTATTAGCGTAATTCTAGCCTGAAGTTATGAGCTTGGTAGAGTTGGGGAATATGAAAGTCAACAGGTTCCCCCTCCATCCTCAACAAATGGAGCAACATCAACTAAAGTAGATACACACCAGTATTTGGGTCCAACTTGGCATCGTTCAAGTATCCAACAATCTTCTTGATGGATTCAACAGATCCATTCCTGAAAACGAGAGCAAAATTAGCTGAAATTCTTTTACTTGGTGGGGGAAGAAAGTAAACAAGCTCTCACATCTTGAAGTTACCTCCGACGAAAAATTGGCGAGGCATGATTGCGAGTTTTCTGGTAATTCGTAAAATGATTTTGAATGGTTTTGGGTATAAGTTGCTTTGAAAGAGATTGGATTGTCTTGTCTTTTGATATGATTTGTATGGAGGTTGTAGAGTACAGGTACAAATTATATCAATCGGTAGGACTCGGGAGTGGGGGCGAGGTCTCAGGTCTCCAGCTAGGTGAGGTGAGCTCTCGGCGGGACCACCTACGAGTACCTACCAAACACTCTCACCAAAATCAAAAACCCCGCCAAAATCGTCATTGGATCCAAAAAATTCTACAAAAGATGGGTAGATTAGGTAAGCAAGACTTCCAATGTTACGTCAACAAAACAAACAAGCCATATGCATACCGTCAAGGTACACCTGGGCATACATATACACCTACATCTACATCTACATCTTGTCAACGGACAACGGACAACGGACAACGTACTTCATCTGCACCTTTTATGGTACCTTACACATGACAGCCATTCATCTATTGAAAGATCAACGATATCGGAAGTTCGAAACCCTTACCTCAAAACGATACAGTTACAGTTGTCATCAAGGTTAAGGTTGTACGGCATTCGGCATTCGTCAATGGCCAACGCTCGATGCTCAGATGTGATAATGTTGCTTCGACAATTGGTTACAATGCATGAAGGCCGAGAAATGGCGGGATTGAACCTACCGAAACTGCCAATGAATTGACAGCTCATGATGCTTCAGTGGACCGAGGATACATTGACTCGGGACTTCTGATTGTATACGTTATTCTTGGGCATCAATGTGCTCAACTCATCCCGCGCCATGGAACAAGCGTCCCCAATATGCCACCCACATAAGAAGAAGTTTGCTTCCTATGAATGCAAGGCTCAGACTTCGCACAATTCATTTACAGTTCTTACTTGTTACAAACGGAAAAAAAATTTAAAAAGAAAAATCAGGCTTTTCATTAAGATAACTAATGTTACATATGAGATGTACTAGACCATCATAGTTCGTCAAATAATCCATTGCGCTTCCAAACCAGAGATTCATGTACTTTTTTCTCATCCATTAAGCATGAAACCAATAACACACGGTGTCGAACTTTAAGAAAAGTAAGATCTAACCGCAACTCAATCCAACGGGACTTTTACCTATGTGTCCGCACTATCACTGCTGTAACTAGGAGTATATCGTCGTGGTGGGTTTCTTGGGCTGAACGGATTGGGACGATCTTGAGGAATTTGAGGGCGAAGACCAGTAAATGGGATTCTACGCGTGATGGGATCTCGATCAATATAACTCTCCGCGTCAGAGAGTCGACGTCTATAAGCGGCTACTTGTGGAACGGGTCTCACATCTCGAATAACAACAGGCGAGGCAGCATCCTCATACACGTCATCAAGGTGTCGATCTCGATGTAGAGGTATGGTTCTTAAATATCGATGCTGTACATGTCGATTCGCTTCCAGCAATGGAACCTCTGCATATTGACGGGAAGGATAACGTGCTTGCACGGTATTATAATCAAGTTCGCGACGGCCAGCGGGCATCACGGGTCTTGTTGGCTCATCAACGATAATTGGTCGTTGCGATTGGGACAAATAGTGCTGAGCGGCTTCCCTCTCTACCTCTCTGCCCCGAATGTATGCTTCAGTATCGATATTGATACCAGCAACTGAGGCAATTTCTCCGACATATGGAGGTCTTGAGTGGCTGGTTCGTCGAGACTCGTGAAATATAGACTCGGGCGACTCGCCTCTGTGGTTGTAGTATTTTTTCTCATGCTCCCGTGGGTGGTGCCTACTGTGGCTACGTCCTCGTCTACCGCGCGAGTTGTATCTTCTTGAGCGTTCATCGGACCGAGAACTAATACTAGTGGGCAAAGAACTGCTGATAGTCGAGGCTGTTGTTGAGACTGTATCGGTATCAGATTCGGAATCCGAATCTGAGTCTGATTGATGACGACCCGGCTTTTGCCTACTTCTGCTTCTGGACCTGTCACGATTGTGGTGATTGACACCTCCCTGGCCAGGAACAAGAACGCCAACAACAGGTCGAGGTTGGCCATTCGGATTTGGTTGAGGCTGAGGTTGAGGCTGAGGCTGAGGCTGAGGTAGGAGTTGAGGGGGAATTGGAGGTCTCATCAATTCGGCTGCCAATCTTTCTTGCTTGTTCTTCTCGATGAGTTGGTAAATGGCGATGGCACTGCAGTCATCCCTCACCGCACGTTTCACTACCACGGTGATTAAAACCGTTTGTCTCACTTTGTTAATAGACCTCTCTCTTCTGTCAAGTTGGACGAGAGACCAATCAAAGTTCTGATCTACTTCCTCATTCTTCAATTGATCCAAAATTCCATTGACTTGGCCTTGCTGAAAAGGATACAATGCTACCTTTTTATCTGCTACCGTCTGTGGAGACTGGCTCAATTTTTTCAGCTGTGCGGCAATATCTTCTTGTGTCAAAGGTTCTTGGGCTATCCGGGCTTTCGCCCAAGTGGATTTCTCCTTCCCAGTCCCAGTCGGTATGACTTTTTGGATCGTATAGATTCTATATGTCGTCAACAGCTTTTTGCACGCGGCTTCGTCAAGCGGACGCTTTGCTGTGACGTTGAGGTCCACCACTCGGGAAGATTCATATCGAGGGCGCATAGGCATCTGCATTTGCGGTGGAGGTCCACCACGTCCGCCAGGGAACGGTGGTGGTCCACCTTGGCCCGGATGACCTTGATGACCTGGAGGGCCTGGATGACCTGGAGGGAGAGGGGGAGGGCCTGGCCTGAAATTAGGTGGAGGCGGAGGTGGGCCTGGATGACCCATTGCGCCTAGCTTTCGCGTTAGCTGTCTCAAACGTCTGGAAAGATATTTGTTGAAATGACTTACCAGGAGGTGGGGGTGGAGGGCCTCTATTAGGCTGTTGGTGGTTCATTTCGACAGTTGGTGGTAACGATATCGTTTTGAGATTTGATGTGAGTGGTGAAGTAGAGCGTTGGTGAAAGTATCAAACTAACATCGAGATTCTATGGATTACGAGCTTTGAAAGAAAGTGCGGGCGATGACAAGGCAATAACTAGAAGTCAAACCTCAGCGACACTGGAAAGGTAGATATTTTGCTATCAAAGTGAGGCTTTGTAGAATTTTTGATTTGAGAGTGGAATGGAAGGTGTGGATGTTTAGATTATAGGACTTTTATTAAGTTGAGGGAATCGAAGGGTACAATTTAAAGGTGTGGTGTGGTACTGTTGTACAATTAATGGGGAGTCACCGAGTAGGCGTGTGACAAAACAGCGAAAACGTGTGAATATCAAAGCAGCAAAGGCGTGTGAATAATCCCTAATCTAACATTGAATTTCCCATTCCGGTTTATGGAAATGGATGGATTTTACTATTTAACAAGTAACAAAGATACGAAAATACGAGGAAACTGAAGATACATGCCATTCTTAACGCCCGGATTTACTTGGTCATGCGATCAGGCTCAGGATTTGACTTATGTATACCTACCTACCTATACACTAGGTATTTTTCAAGGCCAATGAAGGAGGCTGTGCTCTCGAAGCAGGCAAGGCATCCAGGTATCCTGAGGCTCAACAAGTTATCGATCAGCTACGGGGCGAAACTCATAGGCAGATTTTACAAAGTTCTGTATATTATTATTCACAGAGTAGAATGGATATAATAAATCATTATATGGTGTTATTATATGGTGCGTCACCGAGTGTTACATCCGCAAACACACTTTACCCCGCCCAATAAGATATCTACACCTTCGATATCTTCAGAAGCAAATATAAGATACGTACGTCTCATTTGAAATATCTGGAACCCTATCCAATTTTGAACAGAAAAGATATCAGACTGTCCACAAAAATGTAGTTGGAATTTTCTCCCATTCAAAAGGTGGGACATGGGGATTGAGGAATTCCTTCGTAAATATCAACGAGGCAAGATCCAAACCATTTTGCGAACCTTCCCGCCTCTTTTTTCATGAGCAAACCACAAGAGACCACAACGCATCGAGTCACTTCGTCCTTCTTTTCTGGCCGAGCCGAGCCGCAAACCCTTCACCGAAGGATCGGTCAGAGTGATAGGATGAATGAACCTCTCTAAAACCTGCTTTGAATTGGATACATCATGGGAGAAGTAAGTAAGTCGGGCGTTGTTGAAGGCGTAAGGTTAATTGACAAATCAAACAATATTTGCTGCGCAAGAAGACGATGTGTCGAAACCCATCGAAAGATCAACCATTATTCTGGGCTCACATGAAGCCATCTTTTGATGCTTAAGTCAATAGATTGCTCTCTGACCTCTTTTTGCAAATGCAAATGCACATGCAGTCGAGTTTTATATTGTCAAATGTACCCCAACATATCTTTACCCAGCCATGAAGTATGCAAAGGTACATATTAGTTACATATGTTATACAGCCCATGCCACGGATCTATACGCCACGATATCGTTGACCGCCTTATGGGTTTAAGGATGATATAGAGCTCAACCTGTGATAATGCTCGGCCCCCAAATCGAAGGATCGTGGCGTTGTGAAGCATTCGTCAACAATCGCCCAGAATGCAACAAAGTGCTGTTCAATGCAGCTCGATATATATATGCATGCACTACGCATCTCTAAAGGTTTTGATCGCCGGATAGACTGGATACACTGCAGGCACTATCAGAACAGTCCTACGCGAGATACTGTTTCCCAAAGAAAAAAAGATGCGAATTGTGCGCATTGTGTGAATCGTTTTCCCCTCCTCCGATTATAAATCCAGGGACTTAATGCTGACAGCTAGGTAGCTACCATACAAGCAGGAGATAATTGGAAGAGAAAATCATTTTACCCCGCATAGCTTCGAGCCGCTGACTGTGAGCCACTCGCAACCTCATCCGAGATATCTCCTTGACCAATCGATTCAATCACCATAAGACCGGGTTCGATCTTGATTAATTTACTATCAATCCTACCGCTCACGTCCCCCTCATTCTTAAGCGCCTGGCAACCTCAAAGTTCTTGGGCCATCGGGCGTTACAACCACACATATCATGATCTGTAATGGAGACAGGGCGATGTCTTACAAAATGCATTAATCAACGTGGGAAAATCGGAATATGATGACCCACAGACTTTGTTCCACAAGATAACGCATTGATTATGTCAAACTCTGGCACTTTGGGAAGATGATAGATATCTGTATGATAGATAGCAAGACGTTTTTCCATCTGCATTTACGACTTGCATACTACTCGGGCAAGTGTTTCAAATTGATATTATACGAGCTGATTCTGAAATGTCTTTCTTGAGCCCCAATATGTTTCAGCTGTTCTTCATGTCATGTCTTTCCAATCTATTCGCAAAAGGTGTTGGGCACTAAATGGTCACACATTGGCCATGTCACTAATTCTTGACTTTGGCGAGGATGATGTCTCTTCGTGATTTGCCAATTCTCGAGGCTGTCATTACATAGAACTACTACTCGAATACCTTTTATTCGGTACCTGATTCATCTCGTGTTTCTGATGTCTCGGATCCAGTCGTGATATCAACCAAGTGGTTCAAATCATCAGCGCTTCCATTCTTGCCGCATGTTTCAACGTTCTATTAATAGACAATGCTTGAATATAATTTTATTCCCAACATTTCTTCTTCCAATAATCTATCGCTCGGTAGGTAGTCCCTACTTCCTTTTCTTTTTCTGGTCGATGCAGAAGTAACACGAGTGGACCTAAATGCATGCATTTCTTTCCCAGATCCACAAGGTCCATATATTGGACGCCTTGATATTCTAAGCATTAAGCGCACAAGCACAGGCACAAGCACAATTCGCCATCACAACACAAGCTACATAGATTCCCAATAAGATTAAGGAAATCCTTCCCCATGCAACCGCGGGTAAGGCAAATGTTCCCATGTGGCAGTTGGAGATTCGTCACCGAGATGAACAATGGCGTCTATGTTTCATTCTTTTCTTCTCGGTGAAGATGGTCGAGAGAGACAGAGATCCTGATTTGCTTCGGCAAAGTTTGTCCCCCGGCCCGGTTTGGAATCTTCTGGACTGGCCTGGCCTAGGCGTCTTAAAATACCCGATATTCATAGGGTGGGATGAGTTACAGTGGATCGCACCGAAAGCTTGGTGGAAGAGCCTCGAGCTCATACATATAGCAGAAAGAAAATTCGAGGCATGGTGTTACGTAGTGACGGGATACATGGCCCAATACGGAAATTTGGGCGTGGCGACGGCACGAGCAATTGCTTGTTTGGGAGCGGGGTCAGTGTGTGGGCGTGGGCGGGGGTGTGGCGAGTCCGCGGTGCGTCGTTCCGGTTTCTGGGGTTGTAAGACGCTACGTAGGGTGAAGGGTTGGTAAACGGCGAGGTGGGAAAATTGCTTTTTACTGGTGTATGACGAGGCTTTGCTTCTCTCGTTAGGCGTTCTTGCTTATTCAAGTGGTGGTAGCAATATGTTTAGCTAATATGTACTCAATGGACAGATGATTCACTTACTCTACATCTTTTGGTTTAAGAATGAAGGATACCATGTCATAGCACTATGACAAGTAGATATGAGAAAGAGTGATTGCAAGCAGGGGGATATCATGAGTCATTTTTGTGCTATTTTTCAATGAAATCAAAATGCTTGTATGAAATGTATTCATTCTCCTTCAACCTCCACTTTTCTCTCTTCCTCTGAGTTGTTTTGCCTTCTTCATTCCCTCTTTGCTTCTCTCTCCTCTTCCCCCTTGCTTACTCACCTAGTCATGTAGAGCAACGTTGCACCCCCACTTATTTGACATAGTCGTTGTCAAATATTCCGTAAAGGGTCTTTCATCTCTCGATTCAATCTTTGAGAAGGTTTGCAAAAGACGAATGGTAGTGTATGATGCCTCTGATTGATTTCTTGTCAATACTTCTCATTCAGGTAAATGATATAGGGGATTAGGATGGGGGATGATGGGTTAAAAAGATAAAAGGAAAAGGGGAAAAAACTAACCCGTCAGCGCAAACTGCTGCCCAATACAAATGCGAGGACCACCACTAAAAGCTATGTATTCCCAACTGCATCATTCCAAATCAGCACACGGATCGTGGTATTATTCAAGTCGAAACTTTGATATGAAATTCAAACATACCCAACTCTCAATTTCTCCCATCTCTCAGGTCGAAACTCATCGGCGTCCTCTCCATAAATGTCCTTTCGGCGGTGCAATACATATGAACTCCATATGATCCCACATCCTTTCTTGACCATGATTGGAGATTTTTCATCGGGTCCACCACCTCGAGGAAGTATCGTGTCGCGGGAAGCCACGCGGCTGGTGGTTGGGACGATGGGGTAGAGTCGCATTGCTTGGAATTTTGTTAGTTTTATTGGCATAGAGTTCACTGTTATTTTGCAGGAGATGAAAAATAAGCAGAAATTGAAGGAAAAAAGAACACACTCTCATTAATACACCACTTCAAATACTTCATATCCTTGATCTCCTCAAAACTCGGATGTCTCCCCTCCAACTTCATCACCTCCTCTCTTAACTTTTCAAATACATCTTGGTGGCGAGAAAGTATCATGAAAAGAGCAGTCAGTAAGCTGGCAGTGGTATCACGTCCTGCGAGTAAAATGTTGAGTAACTCTGCTTGGATTTTCTGCGCGCTGTAGCCGGATTTTGCGAGTTCTTCGAGGAAGATGTAGCGGTCTGAATCAGTTTCTTGGGGTTTTTGGGAAGGAGGGGAGACTTGGAGGGCTAGCGCTTTGTCTACATAGGTGCGCACGTAGGAGTGGACGTATGACAAGGCATCTCTGTATTTTTTGTTTGGAAGAAAAGTGGTTAGTTTGCCCACTGGTTGTGTGGATTAGTAAATTTTGGGTTCTAGGAAGCATGAAAGAGGGAATGTGGAGCGGCTAGAGTTTTTTGCTTTACTTACAGCGTACTTCTTTGCCGACCTGTTCGCCAAGCTGTGAAAGTCAGTTAATGCTGTTTATAAAGTATCAAGCCCACAACTCACATAATCATAAGCCTCTGAATATTTACGGCCGGCCGAATCAACTCTTGCCTCATCCAACGTATCCGTACTCTCACCAAAAAGGAACTCTGTAGCTACACCACCACAAGGGTCAGCATACAATCTTCTCATCATCTCTCACTTCCATCCATTCATCTTCTCTACCCGACAAAACTCACCCGAATCAATAGTCAACATAAAAAACAACTTGGACAAATCCACAGTCTCCCCATTCTTGGGAATCCTCCTAATCAACTTCCCAATATGTTTCTCAAAAACCTTCAAATCAGCCACCTGACTCCTCACAAAATTCGGTCTCAGCATCGCCCTCGAATGTTCCCACTCCGTGCCATCCACCACAAAGATTCCGTTTCCAAAAATAGGCATCATCGCATTTTTCCTCCTCGGAGCCAATTCAAAATCTTTAAATCCAGTCGCTAACACGGTCTTGATATTTTCTACATCGACTGTGTTGATGGTGGGCGTTCCGAGAAGGAGGGAGGAGAATGTGTGGACACCGAGGGATTGATACCGTTTTTGCGTGGTTTCGAGGAATTTTCCATCGCGCGCTGCGAGGACATTGGTGATGAAGAGGTCGAGACCGTAGATGGGGTCTTTGTGGGGGAATGAGGCGTAGGGGAGACAGTTGTTTCGTTTGGCGAATGCTCTCCTTTGTTGGTATAGAATGGCTTTTTGGACAAGTTGATAAAATATGTAGATGCTGGCTAGGATGAAGGGGCTGATGGTCGTGAGGGAATAGTTTGCAAATATTTCAGTCATGATGGATGGATAGATGTTGAAATTGTAAATTGGTTTTGATGATTAATGCTCTGATGTTTGGGGATAGACACATTGACAATGAAATATCGGGCTCGGGCTCAATCCAAAGGCTGTTTGGTCTGGAATGGATCTTGAGGAGAACACGATCTGAGGTCAAGTATCAAGCAAGATATGAACTTCTTGACAGTATGATGAAAATTATCTCAAACCATGTTGTGAACCCGAAAAGAGAAAGACATCCGAATGTCCAAAGTGGATGTAAGCACTGGGCATTATTTCATTATTGTAGCCCCTCATTACCGCCGACGTCACACTGATGTATCCCGAAGCCCTCAGCAATGCATTCAATCAAGCCAATCAAACCGATCGAATTCCCAATAGTTCCGTGACCTCGAGGAGGCGCATCACATGAAAAAGTGGAGATGTTCACTGACAATGCCGATCATGCCGACATTGCCAAAATAGTACATTTGGCCGTTCCAACCTCCTCTCGACCACCGACCTATCTTTCGAGTCCATCACCGAGGTTGCCACATTTATAATTATGAGCCCCATCTTCCAATTGAAGAATCTTCTACTACCCCTCGCATTTCTACCATCATCTTCCTACCATCTGAGCAAGCCATTTTTCCACCTTTTGGTCACCGTGACAGACGCATGTTTTCCCTTCTCCTTTTCTCCATGGTCTTTCCCTCTGAATTATTCCTAGATTGCTTGAAAGAGATGGACTTTCCATGTTCTTGCCGGTGTCTGTCGCTGTAATCTTTTCCCTGTAGGTGGTCGATTCTTGCTTCGATAAAATAGCTAGAGCAAAGTCTTATGAACGTCTCTATTAGGTATGTATGGCGTAACTGTATGTGTAGCGTAACTGTGTGATGAGGGATTGACTGGCAGAATGGGTAATTTGCAAAGCGTATCATTACATGATAGTACTATCGATTGTTGGACTATATTGCGTACGATGCTATCTATTTTATTGTAAACGTTAGGCTTTACCCCTGAGGTACTCGCGAGGACCCAGTAAGAATGCTTCTCCACAAGCGTGAGGGGAGTAAGATCCTAGAACCTCAATCTAGACACTGAATTTTGCAGGAACTTGTTCTAGTATTTTGTAATTCAGTTATTTCCTTGTGTTGGGAGCCAGTGATCATGATGCCAAAATAGCTTATTGAAAAACCACTTCGACTCTAGAATTTTAGCTTGCTGGCGGTGGCTAGTCATTTATGTTATCTTTTCTCTGTTCCATGTTATTCGGCTTCCTTCTAGTATTTTCATCGCGTTTTATTTCTGGGGTTTTCCAACTTCTTATACCCTTCCTTGGAGTCTTTTGCACTTGCGTACAATAATCCATCCACATAGCAATACATGCGACAAACACAAAGCATGGGATGGTTAATTTATAAAACTATGTTGTCTTTTCAAAATTACACCTACTGATGCCTAGTATTCCAATCAGTGAAGCGACGCATTTTTATGACTTAATCCTAATCTTGAACTAATTCTCGAGGTATTCTGAGTAGTCTTGAACCTCCAGGTGAAGCGTAATGGCATGGTGTATTCTTAAAAGACTGGCAAGAGTTGTCTCACAAAATTGATCTGGAATACACGAGATACCATATCTTCAACTCCCTTCCTAAATTTTATCACGGAGATTATCAATTGTCAGGGTATTAACTTGAGCCGCAACTTCTTGTCATGTGAAATGGTTGAAAGCGCTTGAAAATATGTTGCTCCCGACAGTGCCATAATCAAAATTGCAAAACGAAGCAGTGATTCGATATCATATAGTAGTATCTCCTAGCATTGATGATTCTCAAGTTAAGACTCGGCCGTGTGTGGAATAAATACCTATCTCCAGAAACATCTCCATTCACTCATCGAAAAATATGCCAGTACTCATACACATTTCAACTTCACCGCCCGCCAAACATGCCTTACCTTTATAAACCCAAACTTCGCCCTCTCCAACATCTCTCGTCAATAAAACCGCGCCTTCTGGCGCAGTGGTTATAGTACACCATTACACCCGACGGTAACCAACCCGTCGGGGGCGAGAGATGTAACAGTGTAACAGAAAAAACCCCGTCGCGGGGTTTCCTTCCGCCGGTACGCCGGCGGGAAGGTTTTGCTATTTTTTATTTGGAGTTTTTCTCTTTTTTTTCCCCTCCTTTTTGTCTGTGAAGTCAATGGGTACAGCGTAGTCCTCAGGAGAATGAAAAAGTGGAAGTGGGTGGGTCCATGTTAAGAGACGGAGCAGAAGCGAGATGGATGGTTGGTTGTTTTATTCACTCTCATGAAGAAAATGACGCGAATACTATTGGCCAAAGAGAATATCAATCGATTGACATTGAAGATAAGGCGATTTCTGGCATACTCACCAACAGATGCACTGTCGCGCGCTTACTGGTGCAATAGGTATGTTAAGAACAATCTCAAACTCACCATGGCGATGACGAATTTTGACGCGAGGAATAAGAAGTAGTAGGTACCTAGTTAAATGTATGCAAAACGGTTCGTGCGAATATTAGATATTGCGTGGGAGTGAAGCTGTGCCGATAAGGGGGCGTTAGGGGAACTGTGAACTTTCCCATTTTCCACTTTCCACTCTATTTGTTATTCTCTGCTCTCTGCCACACAAATCATTTGATTATGTAGTTTTGTGACTCTTTTTCTTCCCATTTTTTCCCCTTTATGCCATATTTCACCATTATAACACTCCCATTTCGTTAATCCATCAAATCAAACTATGACACGAAATACCATATCATACTATATAGATACCAACTCTTATACCCATCACCTATATCACCCTAGCATGACTCTAGGGGCGATTTTCAACCCCTAGACACCTGTCAACAACAAACAAAACATTCACAAACTCTATACAACCCCCATTTCCTCATTTTCTAACGCACTTCAAATATTTTTATGCATATCCTGCATTTGAAACTCTTCAACCAAGACTTCATTTTGTGAAGAAGGAGTCGTCGATTTTCTGGCCTCAAGATCAACATATGGATTGGAGCGAGGATCAGATGGTGTTGAGTGATGTGTAGAGGGATGAGTTGTTGAACGAAGAGAGAAGACGCTTTGAATGCTGCGCAGCGTGTCTTGGAGATTAAAGTGCGTGAAGAGGAAACTCAGTGTGGGAAGACAAGCAGCGATGAGGGAAAGCCCTGCTTCGAGCATACTCCACCATAGACCTACTGTGAGGACTTCTACTATTGAGTTAGAAAGTGAAGACTTGTATTGCGAAATAGGTGTATGGGGATCTTACGGTTGGGATCTATCACGGCATCTTTGGTTAGACCGGTAAGTAGTTGGATGTATAGGATCATTCTCGCGATCGAAGCGCCAACGGCTCTATGGACTTCGAGTCAGTGAGAAGTCATTTTTCTAGCTCGCCCTGAACTTACGATGCTCCAAGAAGAAAGACGCCGCTAACGGCAATCTTCTTCTTAGTAGACAATCGAAGCCTCCATATCTAAAGAAACTCGGAAGTTAGGTCTATACTTTGATATCTAGCAACTGTCGAATGTTGCCAACAGAAAACTCACAATTGGTAGGGGTAAAAGGAACACAAGGATATCAACGAGAAAGTCGGAGATAGCCAGGCCATACTCGCTCGTGAATCCGATGGCGCAATATTGAAGTTGCGCTGTGGTGGAACCCCAGTTTGCCCAGACTGCTGTACCGCAATCGAATATTATGATGAATATAAAGGCAACTGTCCAGAGGAATATTGTGGCCGCGGAGATTTTAGAGATGATATCGAAAGCATCGTTCTTGCCTACGACAAATATTCGCCGATAAAATGCGACAATGCTTAGCTTGATGGAACCATATGCTAACATCAAAAAGATCTGGAAGGGGAATTCCAGCTAGAGAGCGCCAAGAAGGTTAGCCGCAGCCAAGAACTGCCAAGAACTGCCAAGTGTGCTTGTTTTGACATCATTATGACATAGTAGGAAAAGAGATATTGGATTAACCTACCTTCTGACCAAAAGTAGTGGAGGGATCGGTGTAGAGGGCCTCTTCTTCTGGAGAGAGATCCGATGGTGCTGCCGGTGTTGGCGAGCCAAATGCTCCATTATGGCCTCCTAGACATGTTTGATGAGTAAAATAAACGACGGTATGAGTGGCGACATTAAACATCTACCTACCAATAACCAAGCATATTCCCATTCCAATGAGCCATATCTTTAGCTGCTGTTAGTTTTCATCTTTGATAGAGTGGTCCAAGTTGTTCAACTCACGAGGCCACTCAGTATTAGCCAATCATCGGTATCCTTTTTGGTATTCTGGAGATGCCGAGTGAAGAATCGCAAGCCGACAATGACAATACAGACGATCGGAAGGGCAACCCCGAGGCTGATGACCTCTTTTCTATCCACATATTTGAATGTGAAATTATAAGAAGGCATGTCGGATGACATTTTGCAGAAGAAGTGCTAGCGAGTCAGATGGGAAGGCTCCGGGGAAATCAGCCAGTCTAACCTTTGGGCAAGACGAGAAGCGGAGCAGGTATGAGAGACGAGTATTTTTATAAAAGTGCGAAGTGTAACAATGAAAGAAGGAAATTCTTTCCATAAAATGAGGGGAAATGATGGAATGACTGCCCGTCAAGCGGGGACGCGAGCTGGCTGCGCCATTTGAAGATATTTTCTTCAGCACTTTAAAATAAACCTTGAGGCTGACTGCGTCGTTTGAGTACATAATCTTCAGTGCGTGATTCTACCAAGAGGGGAATAGAAGTAGTTTCTGGTATGCCACACTTGTAGCAGATTAATACACCTTGAAATTGAATGAAGGATTCCAATTTTTGCGGTGAATAATACTAGTTATGCACTAGTACGTACTCGGCCCCTTAGTATACCTACATTATGCGAAGAGTAAATATTGAAGATTTGCGATATTATGGTAGTAGTCGTGTAAGACAATCTGACTCGACCTACCATTTACGGTACTTCTCGCCTTATTAGTACTCGCCGCTGATGCACGTGTTCGGCTGCATGAAATGAGATGGCCCAACAGTTGGTCATATCAGATCACATATGTATATTTATTTGCAAGTCTTACAAAGAGATCTACACTAGATAAGGATTTCTGTCGTTCCAAACCTAATTTCGAAATTGCAACTTCACATTCAGCGTTCTGTTTAAGGGCACTCAATCGCTGCTTACTTCTCGGTCACTGCACCCTCGTCAAATCATAAAGATGCCGCTCCCAGAACATTCTCTATCAATTCGTGGGGGTTGCAACTGTCGAGCAGTTCGCTACGAAATCCAGATTCCATCTGTCAATGACAGACCTCTCCATCCCTACTCAGACAAAATTAAATCAGGAGAAGATGTCCATCTACCCATGATTGCCATCGACCATTGCAACGACTGTCGCCGTGCCACAGGTTCCGTACTCCCACTTTGGCTCTGTTCACCAATCAATTACATTACATCCTCCCTTCTTCGTCGCTCCGCAGCGTCTCAGCCCCCAACGACGAAAGTGGATGGTGATAGCGATGAGGAGCATCGTAGAGGACCGTGGCTATCTGCCGAAGAGATATTTCGACCAGGACTATCAGCTGATGATTCATTCCTGACGGCCTTCGTATCATCTGAAGCTCGCACTAGATACTTCTGTGGTCGTTGTGGGACCAGTATAGGATATCGTGTCAGCCCTATGCCAGAAGGGTGGCCGGAAATGCTGGATGTTGTGATGGGAACGATCGATAGAGAAGACCTAGATTCGGATGCTATGGTTCCTGAGAGGGCTCTTTGGTTGGATCATGGTATTGGCTGGGTGAAGAAACTGGCAAGGGAGGGACTTGGGCAGATCCCACAACATCCGCTCACCAATGTGAGCTTACGGACGCAAGAATGATAGAGTTACGTACCCCAGGGCCTAGTATGCACCAAGGGTTGTTTCCAAATCAGGAACTTGGTTATCTTTGTTATCTTTAAATATGACCCACTTTCCAATCTACTGTAATGAGATGAGTCAGACGGGTCAAAGTTTCAAAGGAGTGATCCATGGATACTTTAGCAATACATATTATGAACAGGCATCGCAGGCATACAAGTTGCATACTAGCTATATATATATGTACATTGATATGTAGTCTTACATTGACATGTGACCTATTTGCCCAGGTGAGAATGAAAGCCGCCAAAGATGGTGTGTACCTACCTAGGAGCCTATAAGTTTGATACTACGTCTGGCCCCGGCCCATTTTGCAAGCTTGAAGAATTGAACTCAGTAGCATTTGTGGTCCGACATCAATAACGGGCATGTAGTATCGGCTTTGCATTTTCTAGGCAGGTAGCTAGCAATCTTGTGCCTATAAAATCTTCAGTCTGCTGCTACTCCAGGGAATAGGTTAAAAAAGGAATACCTACAACGAGAATAATCTCAAGAACCATCGAACATCTTACAGTAGTACCCACAGTACTAGGTGTCTTTTTTGAGAATGTACACCCACGCTCTAGTTTTGACATGGCTCGCCTTGTCTTCGCTTGGTCTTGCGGCCCCAATTGCAGGTGAGGACAATCCCAATTCCTAAGCTAAACTAATATAGCTCCTGATATGACAGTACTAATTACAAGTTAGTCCCAGGGATTGAGAAGCCAAGATCACCAGCTCCTAATATTTTGGGGTCGGCTGTTGTTGCACGCGAAGCCAACATCGAGAAGCCAAGATCACCAGCTCCTAGCATTTTGGGACCGGCTGTTGTCGCGCGCTCCGAGTAGAGATAGTAAGTGTTTACAGAGGCATTTGTTCCTTTGATATGCTCACCCATCTTAGCCGCGGGACTTTTGCCCACAAACTCTGGGAAGGGATATTGGTATGGCATGGTATGGTACTATGAGGTGTGGGACGACGAGGAAATAATAGTTTGATTATGAAGAGAAGTTTCGTCGGTAGCGTATGTCGAGAAGGATTGGTTCGATGTGTGTTTAATGTGCAATCATATCAGTTGAGAGACAGTCGGAAGATTATTGGTATCACATTCACTATAGACAATTCAACTCTTCCGCTTCTCTACTCAGAGAGACCTCAATAACTTAAAATGTGATTCCACTAGAACAATGGGCATTGTGTGCCTCTTGCGCCGACTTTCCCTCGTTATATCTAATCATACTGAAAACGTATTGTAATCTAATCTATCAATGGACCAGCATCATCGCTATCAAAATCTCCAAACACCGCATGGATTTGTTCCAGGTAAGGAGATCCTGGAGGACAGAACTTGAATCTAATCAGCGTATCAATTTCGCTGTTGTTTGGTTGTATATCTCTCCAGCAGGAGGTGTGCTCGAGAGACCATGCTTCAAGCGCATCCCAGTCCCGACATTGTCGAGTTTGTCCTGTTCCTGATTGGCCCGGGTGGAGCTCAGAAGTATATCGTGGAGTGTCATCCGCGAAGCAGATTACATCTTGTCTCAGTGTGTCAAGACAATGCAAAGCATGCCCGAAGGTGTAGCTCAGAGGTCTGCTGTCCCGTAATTCGTGCATCACAGAGTACAGGATAACCTACAAGCAGAACTCCCAGTTAGTTACATGAGTAAGCTCGTTGTATGATTAGCACACATACCAAACAGTGAAGACTATGATGAGCATTTAAGAAGAACAATCCTTTATCTTCATCCCAAGGAAATCTTTGAGCTCTTGGGAGTCCTAATGAGTCCGCATACTCATCAGTTAAAGCGATGGATCCACGGTCGTAGTTAATCGATGCCCAAGCATCATTCCTTGAAGATTCGTTGCTACTATCATATGCGTTGTGGTGATCAAATGTTCTTAAAATGTTCCACTCGAGATGTGCTGTTCTACTGTCAGCAAAAATCGAGGTCATAGCAGTGAAGGATATACGGAGTAGGTTATGGGCTATACTCACCAAAAGGCGTTGAGTGCTGAAGATTCGCAGATACATCTTTGGTGGTGTACAGTACATATTGCATACCAGTCAAAATGTTGACGCCCATGGAGATAATGAACAGTGCGACTAGAACCTTCTGAAATCGTGGGCGGACCCACTGAGGTGCAAGTTTCCGGAAATCCCCCCCAGAACTACTGCCTTGGCTCAGCAAACTACGATCTTCCGAACTATCCCTCATTGCTAGGATTGATGCTAATGATATTCGTAGTGAAGACACACGAATCAATGTAAGTATTGAGATTCAACAAAGATGGCTCAATTTTAGAGTCAGTAACAAAACTGTTTCTTCCCATGAGGTCTTCGCCAGGTGGGAGGGATCGCAAACGTCCCACTACCTAATGAAATATACAGGTTGACACACTGCAATTTTGTGTGGGTACGGACTGCGCCGGTTGTAGTAATGCATCCGAAGCGCGGGATGATATAGTGCTCCGCAGGGCTGTCAGCATACTGTGGGGAGAGGGGGGAGGGGGGTTCAAAAAGACAAGGGTGTGACTACCGGCCATAACTTGGATGCAACACCTTCCGCCCACTGTACGAAGTGTCTAGCTATGAATCATTCTCTTTCAAGGTCCAGGTGCATGTCATCATCGTTTGACTGTTACCGAAAGGGAAGGTCGCATGATGAATGTAACTTTCTAATCAGCCCCTCAAAACAGTCTAATATACGAGTAGTATCACCCAATAGCATAACCGTGGGTATCTTTGACCATAGAATACCGGTATCATCACACATACAACTAGAACTACTAGTAAAATGCCCGAAAAACTCCTTTTGATGTCATGAATGGTTCTTCGAACAATGCATTGACACCAAAATAATCCTCTATTCATTATACTGAAAATTTACGACAGCTATGTCTGATCAATCGAAGCCCGCTCCTATGTTTAGCCAAACTCCATCATCTGCAGATGACAGTATCAAGACGGAATCTGGTCTAGGATATTTAGAAAATACACTACCAGTAACCGAATTAGACTCTCATACCGGGTGTCTTGATGAGCTTCATGGACCCGAGGACCCACAAAATTGGTCAAAATTCAAAAAATGGTCTATTGTCGGCGTGATATCAGCCATGACTTTGGTTGTGTAGGTGCTTCTAAATTTGCCAGTCACTGCGGTAGAATGCTGAGACTTTTAGAAACCTTGCTACAGTAATGTGTACCCCTGCAGCCCCCCAAATACTTGAAGAGATCGCGCCGAATGCGAGTAAGATATATATCAATATTGTAGTGTCGATTTGGGAACTCGGGGAAGCGTGTGGGCCATTGCTTGTCGCACCACTATCTGAGGTGTATGGCAGATATCCGATTTATCACATTGCAAACGTGCTTTTTATTGTATTCTCCGTAGCCGGTGCACTTAGTACGAATATTGGAATGCTTGTCGCCTTTCGATTTTTCAATGGAATTGCGGTGGCATCTGTGACCTTGAACTCCAGCATAGTGGGAGATATGTTTATCGTTGAGGAACGGGGAAGAGCCATGGCGATCATGGGGATTGCTCCTTTACTTGGACCGCTGTCTGGACCTTTGATAGGAGGCTACATGTCTGAGACAGTCGGTTGGAGATGGATATTCTGGTTCATAGCCATCTTTGCTGGGGTTCTCGAATTGGCATTCATCTTGATCTTTCGGGAGACATATAAAGCGAAAATCCTCAAAACGAAGATAGCAAAACTTCGTAAAGAACTAGGCGACCAATACCAAAGTTCGGCCGTTGATCCCGTACTTACCAAGAAAGAATTCCTGCAACAAGTTCTCATAAGACCGGCAAGAATGCTATTCCTCTCCCCGATAATCTTTCTACTCGCCGTAAATGTCGCAATAGTTTTCGGTTACTTTTATCTTTTTCTGACGAGCATCACGGAGGTCTTCCAGGGCATATATCACTTTTCCACAGGCTCTGCAGGACTAACATTTCTGGGAATGGGTAATCTTTACTTGTACTATTCCGAATTTCATAAGCTAACGTATTTCGTAGGGATTGGAATGACCTCTGGCGTTTTCATATGCGGCGCAGTGCTGGACAGATACGTTAAAAAGATGAAGGCTGCGGGAGGTACGAAACCGGAGCATCGTCTGCCTATCATGGTTATTGGCAGTCCTACACTGCCAATCGGCCTATTCCTCTACGGTTGGTCGGCTCAGAAACATACTCATTGGATTTTTCCTGTTCTGGGGACAGCAATTTTCGGGTTCGGGGTTGCTGTTACGATAGTTCCAACCTCCAGCTACTTGGTCGATGCATTTGGCATTCATGCAGCCTCTTCTCTTGCAGCGATGATTACCATGAGATGTATTGTCGGGGCTCTTCTCCCTTTGGCTGGTAAGACTTCCCTATTTTCTTTTGATGAAAGAATTACGCAAAGTGAAGTGTCACAAGCTTCATTCAATCAAGGCAACTTATTATTTTCTGCCTATCCCAAAACTTTCCCACAACGTGCTACGTCGATACTAATACAGAACTTTCAGGGCCAGCCCTGTACAATAATTTGGGTCTCGGATGGGGCAATTCAATCCTTGGATTCGTGGCTTTGGCTTTCATGCCGGTCCCTCTCATACTTATGAGACGTGGAGAAAAGATTAGAATGAAGTCGAATCTTCAGGTCATATTCTAAAGAAATGATGAACAGATTAGGGAACGTTGTTCAATCTTCATCATCAATTTTAAAGTAAATAGGTGGATAAATAGTACAGTCCCCAAACATCTGTAAAGCCGGCCAAATCTTAAAAGCTGTTGCGCACTTGAACAAAGCATAGTAAAACATCCAAAGAGGAGGTTGTATGATAACTGCAGTTGATCCCACTGGTTACCCCATTTGCTTTCTGTGATTCGATTTTGCTGGAAAATAAGATAATAAACTCTAATCACAAAAACATGACCGAGCAGTGCACTGCCCAGACAGGCAATGAAAGAAAGAAAGTCATATTTCTGAACAGAGATCCAATTGGAGTTTAAGTAGAGGAGAGGAGCTTCCATATAGGTATTACAAAGCATTGTAGCAGTCCGGACTATTAGAAGTCCTACCTAAGCTTGGATAAACTTGCTTCCATTGTTTGCTAGCAAGTGACCTTGTAAGAGATTACATAACAAGTCTTTCGTGTGATGAAAGGGGGGGGGTTGCTGAGGGGGGTCGCCTAGTGTGCCTTTGTGCCCAGCATCTGTGATACTCCTCCGGAACTCGCCGCTCCTTCTCCATTCGAGGGACATTCAAAGTATTCCATATTATCAACACATGAAAACATAGAATTAAGGCAATTTTGTTCTGGAATTTGGTATTGCAACGTACGTCTAACCACTAAAAAAGTTTTGTAAAGTAATCTACCTACCATTCTCAAGCTCATACATGCTCGATCCGATATCATCCAATCGATTTGATTCATTTCTTCATTGTCCCGATCCTTTCCTTGCATCCCTAAATATGTTTACCCAGAGTATGCTCCATAATCATGAGTAAGAGACAGAAATCCACATCTAGAATTTCATATCTCGATATTAAAACGCCAACCAAATGCACGTGCGCTTGAGCAACCATTTAATCCACACCAAATATTCGACATTATGACGAATCTATTTTTTTCAAGCTCCACCATTGACCACAGCTCCCAATTGTGCCTCTGCCTGAGCCAATGCAATTGCTGCGGCTGCGTTGGCATCTGCTTGATGTATAACCCCTTGAACGATTTCTTGTTCAGATGGGTTAAGATTTGTGGTGAGTGATTCATAAAGTTGAGGTTGTTCCTGTTGGAGTTCTGCATGCAAATTAGCACGTAATATTAATCGTGTCTCGGAGAAAGTACATACTCATCAGGGCATTTTTGAATAGCTGATATGGCTCCACCTTGTCGAGAGGGGTTTCGAGAAGACTCTCTTCACCAAGCTCATCATCTGAGTCTTGGTCTTCGAGATTGCTGAACTTTGAAGCCTAAAAATTGGTAAGCGTGTATAAATATAAAATAGAATCGTTGTTACTCACTTCTTCGCTCAAAAACTCGAGATAGGCGTTACTCTCGTCTTTGATATCCGATTCTTCGTCTGCCTCATCACCTTCCTCTCCCCAAGCATTATCATCACCAGCCCACTCGTCATCCTCGTCATCGTCATAAGATTCACCATCAAGCGGGAAGTCGTCTTTCAATGCTTCCTCGCGGTTCATTGTAGCCGTAGGAAGAGTCTGGAATAATCTGACAATGCCTTGTAGCAATCTTGGCCAACCTTGTTGGACGCTGACTGGGACCTGATCGGCGTTGAGTGTGAGTAATGCAACAATGGCGGCGATTGAAAGCTTCTTATCGTGTACTCTAGTGAAACTATCAATGCTTGCGAACCACAAGCTGAAGAATTTGTTGGTCCATTGCTTTTGCTCCAAGATGTGCAAAGTCAATGCTGGGTTATAATAGATTGCGTTGATGACCATTTCCATGAGATGGATTTTGTAAGACTTGACCTTAACATCAGTGTTTGTAAGGGTGCGCATAGCCATGTCAACAAATTGCAAAACGTATTGGTCGATGTGACCTCTCAGACTGAGCATCATGCCCTCGGCCAACTTGCATGCGCAAATCTTATCAACACCCCCGACCTTCTCGTCAGCAAACATATCTGCAACCATACCAAAAATGGCATCTAGGTATTGTGGTGTTTGTACAAGATGAACACTGCCGTATTGTACAAAATTGTCCAAAGCTGGAAGCATATCTTCGAGGTAGAGTTCTGCGCCAGCCTTGAAAGTCGCGTGAATGAGCTCAAATGCTTGCCACATGGTTGGCGAGATGGATTTGGCAGCAAACGTGCAGCTGTCGATAATCTCGAAAACTTCATTGTAAAGATCTGCGATTGTTAGTATCAGCAAGTCTCAGGCCAAAGAAAAGAAGAAGAAAAAGAAAAGGGGTTCAAACCATAAAGTTTGTTCTCCAATGTGACCTTGATGACTGGCATTAGAATAGATTCCATGTGCAAAAGAACGTCAGGAGTGCTCTCTAAAGTCAAGATCAAAGTGCCGATTGTTTGCAAAACTCCGAGTGCGGTAATACTCTTGTCATCCAAATAGTCTCCATACTCATCGTCTTCCCTCTTTTCGTTTTTCTCCAAGAGTTCTCTAACAATTCGTAAATAGGTATCGCGCAACTGCTCGCTTAATGCTACTGCAAAAGGAGTCAATTCTGCTGCAAACACTTCAACGAAGTCTTCCATAACGTTTGCCAATGCATCCACATCAACCTCATTGGCAAGTTTCAACAGCTGTTGCATGATTTGTGGGATATTTGATTGCATGCTGGTTCGAATGATATCGTGTCTAATCAAAGGCTGCAGTGCGAGTGCGGCTTCAACACGGACCGGAAGATCTGGATCGGCCATACACTCCAGGATGTTTCGGTATATAACAAGAAGATTCTGAGTATCCTTGAAATCGAGTTGTTCAAATTTCTCAACGGTATCGCAAGCTCTGGCTCGTAGGAATCCTTGAGTGCTTCGGAAGTCTGGGAAGACATATCGGACCAAGAAATATTCCACCTGTTCGGCGATCGGACTCTTCTTTCCTAGGATGACACTGGATAAAGTTCCAATCATTCTCAAAGCTCCCTCCTTTGCAATGTGATTCTTCTTTCCTTCTTCCGCAGTCTCGTACTCGTTCACAATCGAATTCACAAATGTAAGAATGGTGAAAGTGTGCTTTCTGCGGACTTTGGTGAGTGTAATCAAAAAGTTGGTCGCGGCGTTATCCGGTGCTGCAACTTCCTCGTAGAAATTTAATTTGTGGTGTAAATATTCCTCCGGGTCGGTTTCGAACTTCTCAATATCGTCGGGCGAGAGACACATAACAGGGAAGAGGAAATGAGTGACAAGGCTGTCGAGATGTGGTTTCAAGTGAGCCCACATTTGCTTTGGTCGAACACACTCGTCGAGGAAAACCAAAGTATACGAAAGACAGGGTCTGCTGAGCCATGTTGTCTTTGCGACCCATTTCTCAATCTGCAAGAGGTAACCTTTCAGAATCTCGGGTGCGAAATTTGCCGTGAAACTTTTTGCGAACGCGGCATAATCGTCTCCGTTGCCCTTCGACAAAGTCGAGGGATTGCCATAACTAAAGATGTCAGTGAAATTCTTTCGAGTTACCTGCAGATCACTTACCGGACATAAAGTCTGTTCAAATTGAAGTATGACCATTTCTTTGCCTTCCACCAATGATTGGCCTCTCGCTCAGCTTCATCCTCAGGCAAAGCGGTGGCTGGAACTTCTTTTGCAACCGTTTGGAGGAAAAGAGTACACCAACCGACCACTACAGTGTGTTCGCGTAAGGAGGCAGATAAGTCAAACTATTTTTGTCAGCACCTCCGGGATATTCTAAAATGAGCACCAGTACATACAAATGTTGCATGTTTGTATGCCTTGAGAACAATATGAAGCATTTCTCCCGCCTCTTCACTCATCTCATTGACCAAACCCTGTCCGATTGTCAAAAGTCTTGGGAATGTTGCGTCCACGATTGCGTCGAAATCTGCGCGATTCTCCCCCGACTTGAAACGGAAAACACGGCATATAGCGAGAAGACATTGTAAGCCTGCGAAGATCGATGCGGCATCATTAGTGTTCAATAATTGAACGGTCATATTTATAAAGGAAGGCCATCTGTCTGGGAAATCGTAATGTAGGATCTTTTGAAGCACTGGTACGAGTTGTTGACGAATTTGTGGTGGGGAGGAAGCAATGAAAGGTAGGAGTCGGTCTCGAAATCTATTCTTTTCATCATCGGCCATCGGCTTGGGCTGGGTCTCGCTCGGTAGCCATGCTCTTGTAACGCGATTTTTAAGGTAGACAACCGCTGCACTCTAGCGTTAGTAGCTGCCAGCAGCGGGGTAGATATTGCGGAGAGTTTGCATACTTGATAACCGAACTGCAGGATTTTGTTCTGCTTGTAATATATCAAGGAGAGCATCGGTAAAACCTGGATGTTCCTCTGCCTATTAAATATCAGTCAGAGATGGATTGAAATAATTTTTGCCAGGAATGCTTACTGCTTTCAAGTCCAGTTCAGCGCGGCGACGAGTGTCGGCATCTGGATCCAGTGTCGAAGCAATACGACCTCTCAAGACGGCAACATCCATCTTTGCTACTTATTAAAAGTAACTCAATAAAATATTTGGGGGGTTGTCTTGGATTCGGAGAACCGCAAAAACTTGGAGCACTTCAGGAATTCGAGGAAGTTTTGTCGTGTCGGTATATTTTGTGGTTCCTCAAAGTCCACTAGCTGAAAAAGAGCAAGCGAATAAAAAACTTCCTCTAAGAAAAGGTTGGGCTGTATTATTGATTGCTCACCCAAGCAAGCTTTATTATTATGGTGTGGTATGGTATTTAGAAACAATCAATCAATTCAATCATTCACTTATTTAATTAAATGTGAAAGACTCTTTCTTAAAAAGTTTTAGAGCTGGGTACATTGCTCACAAAGACTCGACTTTTTTTTGACACAATATATACGGTATATATGATAGATACAGTATAGAGTATATATTTTGGTTCATATTCTTTCAGGGGAGAATGTACGCAGGCCAAAGAAGAAAGTGATACTGTACATATGTATGGGCATTGAGGAAGGCTGCAGAATCGAAAGGCAGTATTAGGTTACACAGGGAGGGAAGGAAGAGTTTCCTCACGATCATGAACGCAAAGGCAAAGCAAAAGCAGACTGGGATTGATTGTGTTGGTCTCCGCACACCCTCCCTTATCAGAGGGCTTTGGAGGGGAAGATAAAAAAATTTAATTCCAAGACCCCTCCTTAATTAGGCGCTTGTTTCGATTAATGGGGGTGGAATTTGATCTATATGACTGTATGGTATGGATTATATGGGTTATATGGATATATTATTATGGAGGCATGATACATACATCCATCATCCATCATACATCATACATCATACATCATACATGATACATGAAAAAGGTACTTTTATTAGAGGTGTGAAGATTTACAATTTCTCTAATGGTAAGAACCCCTCGAGAGCTTCTCATGATTCTAAACCAGTCATATGAAAATATCTAGGGTGAGGTATCCATCATACCAACAACACCACCAACAACAACAATGGTTTGATACAAATATTATTAGTCATCCATTTTCTACAGTATCAATGCAGGTGTACCAACCAGGTGGATCTCCAACGAAAAATATTTGTTAGCCTGAATTATGCAAAGAGAGAGCATTGATATAGGTATCTGTTTGATTAATGTTTCCTCTGGCCCTTTTATTTAATCTTTTCTTTACTCCATATAGAATCAGATAATTCTGGGAATTGATACTGGCATAAAGTCGGCATCGTTTCTACAAGGGAGCATTACATCCTATCAATATCTGATCCATGCCTAGTATCTAACCTCATGGTGGGGTCAAAGAGATGGAAGCTGTTTCTATACAGGTCATTTGTCAAGATATTAACATCAAGCCCTCAAATAACATGAGAGAGCATTGGAATTGTCTTCTCTTCAAATGGCTAGAACCTTGGAAAGGTATGAAAGGTATCAATCATTTCCCTTCTCATCATAAAAATACTGTTCCCAAATCTTCAGACAAGTTTAAATATCTCTCTCAAATATCTCTCTCAAATATCTCTCTCAAATATCTCTCTCAAATATCTCTCTCAAATATCTCTCTCAAATATCTCTCTCAAATATCTCTCTCAAATATCTCTCTCAAATATCTCTCTCAAATATCTCTCTCAAATATCTCTCTCAAATATCTCTCTCAAATATCTCTCTCAAATATCTCTCTCAAATATCTCTCTCAAATATCTCTCTCAAATATCTCTCTCAAATATCTCTCTCAAATATCTCTCTCAAATATCTCTCTCAAATATCTCTCTCAAACATCTCCGCCCAATACTGTTTGTCTTTATGTCCTACACCATGGCGCCCTAGGTAACTGGTAACTTCCCTCAAGATATTTTTATTATATTGCAGACATGCAACGGGTTTCTGAGAGTTGATATGAAAGACGTCCTTGGTATTGCCGCTTTTTTGGCTCTGCCTTGACTTTTTGCTGAGAATGAGTGTTTATGTCTATAGGTAGTGTTTTTGAGATATCCAACAATCCATTCAATTTCAGATACTTTATACTCATCCAATCCATATTCCACGCCGTTTTACAGGTTCATTTTACGGAATAAGACTCACAAGTTGCTACTGTTAGCCTCCACGTTTCTCAACCATAGTAGTTAAGTACTACCAAGTACCGTTGACTAGTATGAAGAGACCCTTCCCGAGCCACGTGCGAGCCACGTGTGTATCTCCCCAATACAGAAATGATCTGAGCTTTCTCCAGCCTTATCAGGATAGTGACTTCCTTCAATGTTCGATTCATGACTTTTAGTTTGCATTCAAAAGTGCAGGCACACAAGATCATGCTCCCGGTGAGCTCTCTTGCGCTTGATTGTACGCCGGCTCCCGGTGAGCTTTCTACCTTTCCATCCCCATGGGGAAGTTTACGGTCATGAAGGAGGGGTAACTGTTCTGAAATTTATCTTTTGAGTGCCTATGTACTTACAGTAATACTCTTACTCTTGCCCTCACTCATATCCAACTGTTGTTCATTGCTATATTTATCATTCTGCTAAAAACATTCTACATTTCCTTTCCTGAAGTTCTCTCAAAGTTCTCGTGGAGAAAACATATATCTACACATCAAACCCTACCCTAACAATAACCATCTGACTTCAACTGAATATATCTACTAGATATTTAGTATCTCACAAAACCAGCACGCACTACCTCCGTTTCTACTTTAACTTACCTTCGCCACAGCTATCGAGATCAAAACAAGAGATACTATTTCAGGTCCAGGAATAAAGAGTATGATAATCCGCAATACCACACCACTTACAAGATAACCACTAGTTGACTTTATACTCATTCCTCAACCTGTATGAGATTGCCATGAAAGGAGAATGCAGATCACAGTGTCCCAATGAGAGAAGTTCATTGATGTCCAAACTCGGGATCTAATTTGGGGATAGTAGGGACTGCTACTCGAGATTGTATGACTCAATAATTCAGATGATTGATCCGTGTTTCTATCGGGGAAATATTTGAATGCAAGTCAGGAAAAAGATGAAAGGAGCAATAGATGCAGTGGCTCGAACTGGCAATGTCCAAACTCCAAAAGTGTAAGATTTGTGGAATGTCTTCGGCCTCACCGTAAAGTTTACGCATCTTGTACGAGAAATCGCTGATGCAAGGACTTCAGAAAATTGCTCGTGTGATATACCAGCCCATCATGTTAGTTCTTGAAGGCTTGCAAATACGATATCTGGCTAACTGGGGATTAGAGTCTGTCGAAACACACCCATGGTCTACGTTCCGCTTATCTATTTGACTTCAACTCGACTTTGAGTATCCCAGAAAAGACCAATGGACTATGTCTAGCTAGCTATTCAAGGCACACGATGTTGTATAAGAATAGAGGTATTCGTAAGCAATCAGCTTTGCATCTACGGAATCGGACCTAAACCCGAACCTAGATCCGAAACGTAGGACTGCACAAAGCATAGCCTGTTGAACTCGACACAAAATATGTAAATCCAGTTAAGTATAGCATAATAGTCGGCGTGGGCTCCTGACCTCCGCTAGTACCGGAGTAGCGGAGGTCAGGAGCCCACGCCGACTATTAACTGACATTTACGTTGGGTATGAGGCACTGGTGGAGGAACATCTGATTCATATAGTTCCCATGTGGCGTTCCGGATACGAATCTACAGCCAAGATCTTCACTATCTGCAGATTATAAACGGGAATGAATACTCGAGTATCTTTCAACATCACTGAAACAATGTTGTTTCTGCAATACCCCATGACATCATATGGCTCAGAAAGTTTTGAGATTCTCCTCGTTAAATAATTACTCCTGCATGCAAGGAGATCAAATCCCCTTGCAGCAAGCGAAAATGTGGATGTCACACCTGGAAAATCAGACGACGGTTCTTCACTTGCTCAAGTAGCCAAGACATATTTTACGTCGTATCCCTACAGGTTGGCGTCTGCCAATTGTAACGCTGCACCAACTTTGCCCGAAGACTGGTTTTGGGGTATGATTTACCCCGCATGTGTGAAGAGGGCTGAAGTGGAGGCCTGCAGCGGGATGAGGGGTGACGAGTGGCTGGTGATGGGATTCTATAAAGTTGTTGGATGTTCTCGTTGTGGGTTTTGGAATTGAGGGTTTTCATCTTCGAGGAACTGATAAAGTACTGGCTTATAAGAGCATTTGTCTATGAGATCTTTGAGCTACCATGACGAGATTATATTTATCAAATAGTTTGGTCTTTTCCCTTTTCCTTGCGTAGGTTCTCTTCCTTGTTTTCTCTATCCATTTCCCCCCTGTACCGTTCTCCTCCATTCTCCATATTCAGCCCACTAATTGGATATCTCGCCATAGGATTCTCAATCTCACTCAAGCTTCTGAGCCTTCTATAAAGACCGTTACCGTCAACCCATGCATCATCACTTCCACCACTCCCACGGTCGTCTCGCTATCATCACCTTGCCCAACCATCACTATCTCCACCTCTCATACATCTTGTCCCCCCCGTTAGTATCCTCCTCTTTCCTTTTTCTTCGCCATCACCCTCCCCCCCCAATTCCTCACCCCCTTCTTCCTCTCCTCCCTCAAACGCCTAAGTCTCTCACCCACTTACACACCCCACCCAGACAACCCCCACCTCCTGTTCCCAAAACTTCTGCATCTCAGACGCCTTCATAAACGTCCCCTGCACCTGTCCCTACAGCGTGCCAACAATCACCCACTACACCCCCTGTCCCTCCTCCTGCAGCGCAACCTGTTACACCGGCCATCAAATCTACCATGAAACGTCCTGTTCCACCACCCTCGACACATATACAACAGATACCGCATCATCAACCACCACCACCACCACCACAACCCCGACACCCATAATCGATCCCGTTTCAACTTCCTCAACAAAAACACTCTGTTCCTGTCCCTACTATCCTCCCTACCCAACATACTGCGATCCCCCCTGTCCCATTCACGTCCCCACAACCACCGCCCCAACCCCAACCTCGACGTCAACCATCACGCCCATCATCATCATCTCGCCAACATCTACATCTACATCTACATCCAAAACCAAAACCAAAACCAAAAAAACAACCACAACAACAACAAAACAACTAGTAACCTGTTCCTGTCCCTACTACCCCCCCTACCCCACCGACTGCATATTTCCCTGTCCGGTACACGCACCGCCCACCACCATCATCACGGTCCCGACTCTCATCACCACGGCGCCATCCGCGCCTTCATGCCAGAGCATTACGATTACGCGCGGAGAAAGCTGTCCGCCGATTGTAGGGGGGCCGTGTATGACTCCTGATGTGAGTTTTTTTTTTTTTTGCTTTGCGTTCATGCATTTCTTCACTCTTGTCTTCTCTTCTCTTCTCTTCTCTCCGTTCGTTCATGCATTTCTTCTCTCCGTCTTTTCCAGCCCTCCAAAAAAGACAAACCCCCAAACTAACCCTCCCCCCCCAAAAATAGTGCGTATTCATCTCCAGCGTAACGATAAACTGTGGCTGTGGCGGATCCATCGGGACCGTAACCAGTACGTTCCCTTCCCTCTTCCCTCCCCTTCTTCCCCCTTCCCCCTTCCCTCTTCCCTCCCTCTTCCCCTCCTTCCCTCTCCGTTCTAAAGAAGAAAAAAATCCAGGTTGTAAAACGACATGCGACGGCGCGTGCGGGATATCGTGGAAGACGTTGGCGCTGCCGTGTCCGATGACGAGTATTCCGTCTGTAGTTAGTATATCTACCTAGCTAAGTAGGTAGGTGGGTAGGTGGGTACCTAGGTATGGCCGGATGGATGGATGGATGCATGGATGGATGGATGGATGGATGTGAGGGGGAAAAGAAAGGAGAGAAGGAAAGGGAGAAGGAAGAGAGAAAGAAAGAAAGAAAGATGACAGGCGGGATGATTGCGGATCATGATTTTATGTGTGAGAGAGAGAGATGCCGTTTACAGGAAATGAAATGAATGATTCTATCTATCATGATGAAATTGGATTTATTCATTCATTCATTCATTTGTTTGTTTCGTCTCTAGCCTAGCTAGGTAGGTAGTGAAGTAGATAGATACCTAGGTATGCATTATCTATTTGAGTTCCCCTTGCTAAAGTTTGGGAATTCTGATCCTCTACTCTCAGACTGATATTTGTGTTTTCGTGTCAAATGCTTTGATCACATAATATATCATCTCCATCTTGTTATTTTCCAATTTGGTTCTATGCATGAGAAATTTCTATATCCGCGGCTGATGGCAAAACGACATATATCATCACTCGTCTTCCTCCTCGCTGCTGACCTCCTCCCCGTTCGCAATAGCCTCCTCCCGGATTTTCCTTGCCCTCTCCCTCTTCTTTTCCAATATCTTCTTCAACCCCTTCGCCACATTAAAAACACCACTCGTTCCCGCCCCACAAGCCGCGCAGCTCGGATCCTTCCTATATCTCTTTAACGCGCAACTTTCGCAAAAATAATGCCCACACTTCGTAATAATCGGATCCTTATATTTCTCCCTACACAATATACACGCAAACGGTATATTCTCCAACAGCGCATCATCCTCCTCCTCCTCTTCTTCTCCTTTGCGATCCGCACTCGCGATTTTTGTTCCCCCTAATGTTTTCTTTCCCTTCGTAACATTCTCCCATTCTTTATCGAGTTGCCAACCCGCTTTATAATCTTCACGCGCATGTAGATATTTGCAATTATCTCCAAATCCGCAAAATCCCGTAGTTTTGTAATCTTTGCAGACATCCGGGGCGAAATCTGTCACGGTGATTGTGCGGATGTTAGTTGGTGCTTTGACTGGTCCTACAACGCGATTTGGTGCGTCGGGATTCTTTTGTATAAACTTTGTACTGTTTGCTAGTCCCTTGTATGTTCCATCGGGCGCATCTTCAGTTGTGGGTTTGGAGCGAGTGGTCCCTAGGAGATTTTTGGTGGAGAGGGCATCTGTTGCGTTTTCATCGTACCAATTGCTGGCTTTGGTTGCGTCATTGGAGGTGCGGATGGTTGTGCTGTGGGAGGCGGTATATTTTGTTGCAGAGAGATCGGATGGATTGGATGAGTTATGATTAGCTGTAGATGAGGCAATTATTGCACCTGTGTTCTTCTTTCTTCGTTTTATTCGACGACCACTTTCATCTTCTGATGAAGAGTATCCTGATGTATCATCATCGCTATCGGCAGGTGGTGGCGTTGCAGCTCTTTTTCGAAAATTGGATTTCCCTTTTGCTGATCTCTTTTTAAATATAGCTACGGGTTGTGTAGTATGTGGAGGATCAGCAGCAGACTCGGGGGTATCCATTGTGATTATTTCTGAATTGTGATGTCGTAGTAAATTGAAGAATTTAAATAAAAGTTGATGATGATATTATAATTATCTGAGGATTCAAGAAAGTTCAAGCTTACCTAGCAGGTAGGTGTACCTATCAATATCAAACTAAGTTATTATTAGGTAACGTCCACGGGTACCTAATCAGCCTTATCAAAGCCTCAGGCATGATTTATAATCCTTTCTTCTAGGCCTAGGTAGATTACCTAAGGTAGGAATCCACCCGTGCATAGATTAAGGTTTCTTCAAAGTGTTGACAACCTCGGGAGTCACAATTGGAACCATTCGAGGCGAATAATGGTACAAGGGAATAGCTTGTACATTTGTACATCCCGATTCCCGAAGGCAAGCTTCTTTTTCTTTTCATCCCAAATAGTTAGGTAAGTAAGTGTATCTACCCGTGGACCTAGTCACTTATTACTAATTAGTACGGAGTATAATATACAAACTAGGTACTAGAACTTGAACCTGAACTATTATAGTGAACTTCACTACAAATAATACTCAGCATTTTAATTTTATTAATGCAAAACTTATCCAAAGTAGCAGGTACTTTCCTTGTCAGGTACAGATAGTATTATTTACTTCACTACATCATATGATGCAAGCCTTTCCAATAGTTTTCTATATCAATCTCCTCTTCTTTATATGTATCGGATTTGTATTATCTACACCTACTATCATAAATACAATATCTAGGTACCTACCTAGATAATAATAACGCCTTTTATAATATCTATCTAGCTATACCTATACCTATATCTACCTAGCTTTTTTTCTTTTTCTTTTTCTTTTCTCGTTGCTATTTTGATTTGTACGCGTGGGTAATCTCTGAACCAATCAATCAATTTGCTTTGATTGATTTGTTGTTCCTCATGATTTGGATTTTGGATTAAGCTTCTTATTATTGCATTATTACTATTGTTTTGTTTTGTTTTGTTTGATGTTCTGTTGTGTTGTGTTGTTCCTCTCCTCTTGATGTACACACATATAGTAATAAGTAGGAGGTTATCCATTTCTTCCCCCTGGTTATGAATGGGCATAAATCCAAACCCGATGCAAAGAGAATGGATCTCGTTCATGAAACTACTGCTGTTGACAACACAACACAACACCACAATCAATTCAAAATGTCTCTATATCATTGGTTAAATGCATTCACATCATGAAGAAACAAGAGATACCGACCGTACATAGATAGACAGATAGATAAACATAAAAACAACACTAAAATGACTGATTCTTCTACTTGGGCTGGGCTGGGCAGCACATAACTCATAAATTCACTTAAGACTGATTTGATTGACTTCACTGTCTCTTTTGAGTCTTGATCCTTGAATCATCGTGAGTTTTGACTCTTGAGTGAAGTGAAGCGAGCACTAAGAACTCTACAGGACCTCCTACCTACCTACCTACCCACCGACTTCTGTATGAACTTGAAGAACAACTTGAACTGCTCCTATCGAACCACAATTTAACATTCAAGCTTTTTATACTTCCTCTCCTCTCTCTTTTCTCTGTTGTGATCTTTCGTGTTCATCAACACAGTCCACTCATTTTTTTCTACTTAATTAATTTTCCCCTTCTTTTTGCCGTTACCACCAACTCCAAGATACTTTTAACCTTCTGACGGATCCTTCGAAATATTCACTTCAACTGTCGCCGTTACCATTAATTCAAGCAAGGTATCAGCGAAGATTTAAAGTTACCAGAGAAAAGGTCGCGTCGAGATAAGCAAAAACCCAGACTTCCTGTACGGCACCGATCTATCTATCAACACGCGAACCTCTTCCCCCCTGGCTTCCAAGATTGTATGAGGAGCTTGAGTTCCCGGATCAACAACTCTAAGATCGGACTAAACTGGTTCTACATACCATTTTTACAAACTATCCTACCTGTAGTGTCACCCTACTATTCTCGTCGGACAGATTAATCTTGGTACCGCATTTGTTTACTCCGATCCACGAATACGAATCAGTCCGGTACTTTTCGAGGGGCCCCAAGTCCTACGTGGGCGCAGAGGGTTTCTCAATCTAAGAGACTTGTCTTTAATTTTATACTTTCATACACACATTAAATTGCGGTCACCATCATGTCAACCTCTTTAGCAATGGATCATCCATCCATCCCGTCCGACGCTGGAGATAGTAGCAGCAGCAATGATCCATTCCTGTCCCCTCCTGCTGTGAGCGGCCACCGATTCTCTCATTTCGATAAACAACTATTTGCGCTTGGTCCCTCAACTTCTCCAGAACAAGCCAAACGGGCACTAGAAGCACATCTTGCAGAGACAGAACGGAGAATCCAGGAAGCTTCGAATCTCGGTACCACCCTTTTACAACAGAGAAAGGATCTGGGTGAGCGTTTGAAGGAAGTTGAGAAACAACAGAGTGAAGGAGATATTACACCGGAATTGCGACAGAAACTGGTTGATATTGAGAGGGAATACAATGAAGTTGGGATGGAGACAGCGAGAGCTTTCCTGCCAAAGTCAAGAGTATCTAGCAGCGAGATGGGGGGAACGCCTTTAGCTGATAAGGTATAGTTTCATAGTTACATCAAATTTACCATTGCTAACACAATGTAGCGTTCCTCAAGCCCACCCAAATTCGAAAGTCAAGCTACCGCTATTGCTTCTCCTTCAAAAGTTAGCGTTCCCAATCGAAAGCAACGAAACCAACCTTCAAACAGGGTACACGATATTGAATTTGCGACAGAAATTAGTACTTCCTTGTTAGCACAAGTACGGCATCTACAAACACTCTTGGCTGAGAAGGAGGAAACCCTTAAGACTGTTGCGCTCGAAAAGTCGAGGTTGGAAATAGAGGCCGAAGGTTTTACTCATCGATTAAGGAGTCTTGATGAGAGCGAAAATAGATACAAGGACGAGAATTGGAACCTAGAAACTCAAATCCATGAACATTTGGCTACGCAGAAAGAGTCATCGGAACGTGAAAAGAGATTGACACAAAGTCTAACTCTTCTACAAGCCGAGAAGAGTGCTGTGCAAAAGGAATTGGATGAGATTAAGCTAAACCATGCGAAGCTCCAAGAGCAACACGCTTCCACGGTAAAGCATCTAGATGTGGAACTAGGAACCGCTAAGCGAAGCATTACGATCTTCGAAACCGAAAAGGGGGCGCTTCAGAGAAAGGTTGAGGAATTGGTGGGCCAAAACCAAGAGCTTGCACTAGCAGTTGCACACCATCGAAACCGGACAGAAGAGCTTGAGGCGTCCCAGGGCAGTGGTGAGGAAGAACCTCAGACAACAACAGACAACAATACCCCTGAGCACTCTCCACCTCCATCGCCGGTCAAAATGACTCCAAGACATAGTATGCTAGAATCCGAAACTTTGAAGAGCTCTCTTCATCACGCCCACAGAATGATCCAAAACCTGAAGGGCAATATTCACCGCGAAAAGACTGAAAAGTTGGAGCTAAAGCGCATGTTGCAGGAGGCTAGAGATGAGATTGAGGTGGCGCGTCGTGGGGAACCACAGGTGGACTCTCCTGGACCGAAAAGAGGCCGAAAGAATGCTCCTATTCAGGCCAAGAAGCCCTTTAAAGTAGGTCAACTTGGCGGAATTAGGAACAGCAGGAGTGAGGTCTTGATTGAAGAGGATCAAGAAGATCACTTTGAAGACGTTAACTGGGAGGATGATCATGAACAACCAAGCCCCAGTCGTGGTCCCCGCTCCATGGGCGCTGCAACAGGTGCTGCTCTTGCAGCTTCAATGGCAGCTGGCGTTGCTGATTCTTCTCATAACCTTTTCGGTAGCTCCACTGAGCAAAGTGATGCTTTTGAGACGGCGAATGAGCGTTCCACAGAGACAGAAGATTTCCAAACTGGTGTAGAGGATATGGGTGGCGAGGATGATACAGATACAGAAACTGAGAAGGGCGGTACTGTCCGTGCAAAGCCTTCGCGAGGATCCATCGCTTTGTCTAAGATTGGAAATCGCGATTCTTTCCAGAGCACTGCTTCAACATCCGAGGATGAGTACATGTACGAAGATGCCAAGACACCAGGTATCCACCCACAACGATTGAGACTCAAAGTCAGTCGTAACGGCAACCGACGTTCGCGCGTTGCTAGCGAGGATGCTCAAGAAGAAAGTCCAATCGATTTTGCCGATGGCAACAAGTGTACTCAACCAAATCGACAAAGCTTGTTCGCAGAATTGGGTGAATTAGGAAGTGATGATGAATCTGTTGCTTCAGGCACTCCAAGTCGCTATGCATCAAGAGGAAATACTCCACAGTCATCAAGACCAAGCACCGCTAGGAATGCCCCTGCTTCAGTCACTATACCACCAGTACCAAGAATCCCAATGATAGATTCTGCTATGATGACTGAGCCTTGGGAGCCTGAGCCTCGTACATCGATGACTACTGTGCCAATATTGTCAGGCCTCACTGGCGCTGCACTTGGCGCTGCTGGTGGTGTTGCGGCTGCCTTAGGTTTCAATGCAGAACATGATCGAGCCGCGTCATCAGAACCTCAAGCTGAACCTCGACTTTTCCAACCCGCAGTTGATGCAGCAAACGGCGAGTCATTGTTGCAGGAAAGCCAACCAATTGTTTCGCTTCCAAATGGCGAGCCGCATGCATCTGAGATTGCGCCAGAAGCTGAGGCTACTAGGTCTTTGACAGCACAGGAAGCTCACCTCGATTCTTCGAAATTTTCAGGTCGGCCACCAATGTCTGATGCTGCTATTAAATGGCACGAGGAGCAAATGAAGCAGCATATGAATGGTTTATTAAAGGTTCAACCGCAGCAAGATGTAATGAGACCAGTGTCGACAACATACAGCGACATGAGTTCACAGTATGATAATGAACTCATCGACGAGAAATTGAACAAATTCCCATCCCCTCCAATCGCGCCTACAAACACACCGATGACGAACTTGGTTGCGGCGGAAGCAACCACGCCAGTTGTTCCATTGACAATTTCCACGATTCTATCTGAACACATCGAAGCCGAACCAATTCCAGAGGTTAAGCCCATACCAGCTGCTCCGTTGACAATATCTACAATTCATTCCGAGCAGATCGAGCAAGTTGATGCAGATCCAATCCCAATCGAGCAATTGACGATGTCTAATATTCGCTCTGAACACGTTGAGCCGATCATCGCCGAGGAAGCTCGTTCAAAATCACCTGCTCTACCCGCTATTCTACCATCTACTCCAAAACGCTCATCGGGACCCGATTATTTCTCTGTGTCCCCAGGTCTAGGCTTCTCTACCATCAAATCAGTAGACACAGAACCTATTGCGCCTCCCACTCCAAGAAGTCCAAAGAGAGATGGTGTTATTCTTTCCAGATTCCCAGCTGCAGAGGGCAAACCAAAGGAGGCCATATCCCCAGCTACAGAGACTAGATCCATAGAGGAAGTCAGGCCAAAGGAAGAGCCTCACACACCAAAGACTGGCTTCATCAGTTCCGTTTTCGGCGGCTGGAATAGAAAGCAAACTAGTACGCCAGTTATTGCCGAGGATGAAACGAGTCAATCACCAAGTCAGTCGCCAGTGGCGGAGACACCAGAATCTCAACGACCATTCAAGGCAATATCAGGCAATACCAATGAGAGATCTCCCAAGAAACCCCGTGTTGAGATGGCAGATGAAAGTTCCCAGACATCTTTGACTGCAGAACAGATAGACCAAATGTTCAACAAAAGCAAGAGACAAGAATCTATCCTCGCTGAAGACGGACAGAAATCTAATGTTCATTCTCCACCATATTCGACCAACATCCCGACAGCCCTTAAAATCCGCAAGTCACAAGAAAGTATTGGTAGCATTGGTCGCTCAAAATCAAAGGGTCCTGACACTGAGTCTCCCGTGGATGTCATGGCTGCGAGAAGACCCACAAGTTCTGGAAGTGGGAGGAATGCATCAATTTCAAGCATTCATCCACCGCTACCCTCAGATCATAGGCAAGTCATTGCTGCTGCGGCTCAACGTACAGGTTCTGCAAGTGGGCCGGGTGATCACAAACATCTTGCTACCCTTACAGAAAGCCAACAGCCACTACCACAGCCCCAACCACAGCGTACCGGTTCTTCCACTAGTGCCGGCACAGGCACCATGGGTCCTCCACCACTACCACCTACTTACAAGAACCGACCTAAGACTCCAAGTTCTCAGGCTCACGGATCCTTGAAGGTAATCTCAACTTCAAAATACAGAAATCCATCTACCGAGCGCGATGTGAATTCTCCAACTCCCACTGGACGATCAAGACACTCTTCAGTATCTTCATTCGCATCTGAGGTCGATACTCGCTTCAATTTGCGTGCTGGAATCCCAATGCCGCAAGGCGTAGAGCCGAGTACTGATCCAAGAATGATTAATGCGATCACTCAAACTATGATTGGTGAATATCTTTGGAAGTATACTCGCAAAGCTGGTCGTGGTGGAATGTCTGAAAATCGTCATCGACGTTATTTCTGGGTTCACCCATATACAAGAACATTGTATTGGAGTGACAGAGATCCTTCTACTGCTGGCCGTTCAGAGTTGAAGGCAAAGAGTGTCGCTATCGAAGCTGTTCGAGTTGTAACTGATGATAATCCCATGCCACCTGGATTGCATCGTAAGAGCTTGGTTATCTTGACCCCTGGTCGAACTGTGCAATTTACCGCTAGCACAGGACAACGTCATGAAACTTGGTTCAATGCTTTGTCATATTTACTTCTTCGGACAGGAGAAGATGCTGTTGCCGATACTGCTGAAGTTTCGGGTGCGTTGACAAACGAAGATGTTGATGAGTTCAATCCTGGATATGGGCATGCGCATCTCGGTAGCAGACGAGCACCTGCGTCTCTTTCATCATACAACAGCCGAACTACTCGTAACGACTCACCAATAAGCAAGGATAGACGATACTCTACCATGCATCCTCGTTTAACATCAAGGCCAGCAAGACCAACTTTAGGTTCGAGCACCTTCTCTCGACTTAGCAGCTACCTTTTGCCTGGTGACGGAAATAGAACTTTCTCCGGTCGACGAAGTCGAAGTGTCAATGGCATTGATTCAAGCATATACGAAGCAAGTGAGGTTCAAGATAGTGCTGAGGATTTAAGGGAACAAATCGAAAGACAAGATCGGGAATCCGATAGACTTGAGAATGTGCGAGCATGCTGTGATGGTAAGTCTTTGCCTTTAACTCTATATCTGAAGTTTAATCTAACTTGGTGATAGGCAAACATGATGTAGGACATCTCCATCACGAAACTCCAAAAGGTCGCCAAACCATGAGTGCAGCATCAGGCTCCTATCGACAGACACATCGTGCCCCGAGTCGAACTAGCCAGAGGCCCATCGAACCGAGTCAACAGACATAATTTTCTACATCGATGATCAAGCCACTAGATCCCAATCACAAGAAGTCCGTTTACGAATTCACGCCTCTCCTTGAATTTTACTTTCGCCCAACTCTACCAAAAAAATTACATCCGTTTTTCCCTCATTTATGGCAAAGAATGTTTAACGGCTGCAAGGAAAACTTCCAATCTATCTCATTTGTTCACACTTTTTTCTTCATCCATTCATCCACAACTTTTCATAATTTCTTCTTCCGTCTTTGTCATCGCCATGGTCCATCGTCCTTTCTGGGTTAAGTTTATGATATCTATCAGGCGGAGGAGTTTTTTTTCGATTCTTTTTCGATTGGTTTAGGGGGAAATAGCATTAGTGCACTATGATAGCGGGGCAGGCGTGGTTATTCGAATCGTTCTTGTCTTTTGGGGGATGCATTTGATCATTTCCCCCCCAAAACTGCATGAAAGGAGAGGTGTAGCGCAGATGAATGGGGGTGGATGGATGGATGAAGGAAACCTTTTACCTTTTTCTTATGTTGTGGATGGGTACTTTATCAACGTATTTTGGGAATCAATCAATACATTAAAACTGAGCCTTGAGAATGATATTTTGCTTGACTTTGACTTGACCACTTTGATTCGACTCGAGGTTAGGTAGGTATGATTGATGTCATTTGTCGGTAATTCCGGTCGCCCTTTTTTCGCTTGGGGGGTGGAGGGAAGCGAAGGGGGGTTTTGCGCCCCTGATGTTTTTTTTTCGGATGGTTAACCTTCGTACAGCGAGCTTGACATGGTAAGGGTGGAATATTCATCCTCTCTCTCTCTCCACATCACATAGCATATAGATGGATGATCTTTTAGTAGGTAGGTGGGTAGGTAGGTAGGTAGGTAGATTATGAAGCAACTCCTCCCCGGATCAGATGATCGGATGATCGGATGGATCTTGGGAATTGGGAATTTTCGCAAGGGATTCTTGGGCTTTGATTTGGATTTGCGATTTGCGATTTGGGGGTTGCAATTTGTAGGTTGGTTGGATGGATATGGATATGGATATGGATGTGGATACGGGGACGGGTATGGATATGGATATGGGGTTATCAATAGATTTATCAATAGGTTTCCTGGGTGTTGGTTGAATTGGAGGTTTTGTATTGTATTGTTGATATCCTGCTGAGAGAGAGAGATGGAGGTGGGGTGTTAATTTTTACGTTGTTTTGGCTTTGTTGGAGGTTGGAGGTTGGAGGTTGGATTTATGGTATGGTATGATATGGTATATTGGGTGAGTAATTGAGTAAGTGTGAATATAAATGTGAATGTAAGTGTTTGGTATGTAGGGAGTTAAGGAGGGAGGGAGGGAGGGATAGAGAGAGGATGTCGAATGACGATAGATGAAGAAATAGAAAGAGCGTCACCGAGGACGCCATGAAAATTTATAAGTACGTGTACATTGTATGTTGGGGGTGGATGGGGGTATGAAGTCAGGGGGAGAGAGAGAAAAGGGAAAAGGAAAAAAGGAAAAGAGGAGCACGAAGCTCAAACTCGCAACCGCACCCATATAATAAAAATCCCCTTCTCATCTCATCTCATGGAGATAGAAATACCGCTCCGTACTCCTTGGGTATATATGTGTACCCAAGTAAAAAAAAAACCATGGATTGGCTGGCCCCCTAGCCAGTTATCTATAGGTAGGTATCACATGTATGATGAGGAGAATCGCTATATATGAGATAAGCGATGAAAGAGGATGATCGGCAGGCCTTTGCAGGTTCGCGCTCTGGATGGAGTTTGTTGATGGGGGTTAGAGAGGGTGTTTGTGGAGGCAGGGGAGATCTATTTCATCGATATCGATGCACCCATCACCTATTACGAGTGAGATTTACTCGGCAATAATATGGATAGCATCTCGGGTCTTGGTGCAAGTTACGATATAATAAGCAAGTGTTAACTAGGTACCTAAGTAAACTTTGGAAATATTTACGCGGAATCTTTCTAGCATAGTCTTAGTTCTTACGGTAGCTTACTTGGCTCGGTGCTTAAGAGGATGTGGAAGCGAGTTGCTTGGGGGTTAGGGGGTTGGAGAGGGGATAAGATATGGATGTGAAGGGATTGGATTGGATTGGATAGATAGAAGTGAAGCGCAGATTCGAAGGGGAGCTAGTTCTACTCTTCCTGCGCTTTTTGGGGGGAGGAGGGGATATTCGATATGTAATTGGAATATGGCTAGCTTATGATGTCTTGGATAGATGGCAAGTGATGTATGTAATCTTTTGTCGAAGAAAAACAGACCCCCAAGAAAAAAAATAAGGAGCGGTAGAAATTTGGAAAAGAGAAACGTAGAAATACCACAAAATTACCCCCCAAAAAAAATGTTGGTTCTTTTCGCCTCTCTACATGCGCATCAGCATGCATATCTCGGATAGACGGTATTCATCTCGATAGAGAGAACGAAAGACAACGAATGGACTATCTTTTTGCTGGGTACGAGTTGCAACGTGTCACGACGGGGAAATGGAATTCTGATTGTATCTAGATATTTATTTATTTATTATTTTTGGAGAAAGAGAAGGAGAAGAAGGGGGTTCTGGCTTAGGAGTAGAGGATTTGAACGGCGCGTGGATGAGATGATATCAAACATACTATACTACACCATACCATACCATACAGGTCCCTCCCACCTCTTCCACTCACCGATAACCTTAATATTAATATGAATAATAATCTAAAAATACGATAAATTCTAGAAGATATCTCATAGAATCTCCAGGCGCAGATTCTCTAGTCGGGTTCTCAGCTCGGAGAATGAAGAGATGGGGAACGATTAAGAGGTCGCTATAGGATAGGTAGGTAGGTAGGCATTACCTCGCGATGATGAAGATACTGTGGGTGAGAGCCGCGCTGGACGCTTCATCAGTACTAATTTAGTATCGGCATAAGACCGTGAAGCGATACGACCTGCCTACTGCCTATCGATATACGACGAGAAGAGGAAAGGGGTAAGGAGGAGATGAAAAGTAGACGAGTTTAATTTTGAGATCTGAAAGAAAGAAAGAAAGAAAGAAAGAGCACAGGGGGCGGAGGAGGGAGTTCTTCTTCATGGGTAAATTTCATAAGGCTCGCTAGTCTAGTATGATAGCAAAAAGGAGAAAGAGACGAGACGAGACAAAGGAAGGAAGAGAAGAGGAGTAGGATTTCGAATCATCAACATATATTGTTCTCTCGAGTCGGATTGGGATTAGGATGATGAAACCGAGGAACACTTGCTAAATCCTTCATTATATCTAACTATGCAAAATCGAAAAAAGAAAAGATGCAAAAAAAAGCAAAGATACCATACCATACCATACCACACCACACTATACCATGTAACTAACTAACTCGCTACCTGTATAACGAAATCCAACTTCCCCGTTCATGAACCCATTCGTCCATGACATCGCATCACGTACATCACTTACGCACTTAGCTCTAACTCCCAGTTCCCAACCTTCAACTCCCAACTCCCAACCAAAAAAGTAAGAGTAAGAGCAAGACTAAGACTAAGCAAGCCCAAGTCTTACATCCACCCAACCCAGTACCATACAGTAAATCTCAAATTTCACAATTCAAACTTCACAATTCACAACCCATCAATCACTCCCATGAAAAAACCTCAAGCTTGGGTTCATTTCCGTCCATCGGTCCATTTGTATTCTTTCAACTTTCTACCCTATTTATTGATCAAATCATCCAAGTCCCATCCATCCCCGTCCCCATTCCCAATCCCACTCCGATCCAATCCAATCCACTCCACTCCACCATCTCCCCGTACCAGCCCAGCCCAACCCACCCAGACCAGACCAGACCAGCCAATTTCATTTCACCCACACCAAAACCATCCATCCCCAACCCAGTATCTCGGTATCAGTATGATCATCACCTGCACCCATAATACAACAACTGCTCGCTCTCTTTCGAGTGAGAACCAGGTTTGGCCAGTGGAACCCAATTCGCTCTATAAAGCCGGGTCATCCACCTCAATAATCACTCCCATCCCACTTATGTCCCCCCTTCCCTATTTCACTCAGCCATGTAAAATTCACAAACTAGCCAGGGAAGTTAACTGCTCCCCAACTCCCAAACCCATTCACTTTTGTATACTTTGCCTTGGCATTGTCTGTTAACACAAAAAGAGAATTGAGTCGAAAGCCAGAAAGAGAAAATCAAATAGCCAGAACCTCAAACGGCTGAAGAAGAATGAAAAATAAAAGTTAGATAAAAAGAGCAACGAAAAAAAATCCCAATCGTAACACATTGACTTTATTACATAAACTCCAAACCCAAACCCTTGAACCCCATAATGGCACTCCAGTAATTCCATTTCTCTGGAGAAAACTAATCCCATCCCTGCACCTTTGATATATTCCCAATTCCCAGTCCTATCAACGAAAGTGTGATGTCTATTGGTATTTTCCAACATGGCATCCCCAATAACCCATCCTCATAGTAAAATCAGGTAATTCGAAGGCGCTATTCCGGTATCTCCATTTTCTTTCTTGGCTTGCCACCATCTCCCACTAACATCTGAGACTTCTAATATTTCGTGTTTGGCGAAACTGATCTCATTTGCATCGTCTGGGTTGGCCTCATAAGAATAGATGGCCTTCGCTCGATATGGATATTCTGTGGGTTGTACGACCTCTCCTGGTGTAGGTTCAGAGCCCATGCCTCCATTTGGTCCAAGGTTGCTCGCTCCGAATCTTGGTTGTGATGAGTTGCGTTCTGCTCCTGCGGAACCCCCTGGGAATCCTCCTAACGGCGAAGAAGTTTCGAAGCCACCTAATTGCGCCGAGGTATACATTTGTGGTGGAACGTTTGAAGAGATCGACGTATCCGGTCGATTTCCATATCCATTTCCATAAGTAGTAGACATTCCTCTTGATGATACTCTGTGGTCTTTGTGAAGTGCGAAAGAATCAAGGTATGCCCGAGGTACTGCTGAAGGTGTTGATCCAAAGTAGAAAATCCAGACAATCTAAATTCAACGTTAGCAAGGGATCTAGACCTTCCACAGATTTATCCTTACATTAACCATAGAAAGTAAGATGTGTCCAGCAGCGGCTGCTTCTTTGGATCCATTCGATGAATAAATCAATGAATTGACAGATGAACTTGTTAGTACGAGACCAGTAGCCAAGAATCCAACGATAGCCACATGGTAAGTTTGAGTCGTATCCGATGCAATCACGATAAAGATGCCTAGAATGCAGCACAGCATATACGCAATAGTAAACCAGGAATAATTTGGGAATCCGTCGCCAGGGGCGTGTGATGCAGTTGCTAGTATCGATCCAATGAAAGCAATAAACCATGCAAGCTATCAAGTGTTCATGTCAGTGACCATCCCATCGTGAGAAATGAGGCGCAGAATGTATCCACGTCTCCATAAATACATACCATAGCAATAGATATGGTAGCCAGCGCAAATGGATCTCCTAGAATATTATCCATACTCATTCCACGCATCCCCGTTGTCCTGCGTCCTTTGTAATCCGATTGACCGTTCATTTTGTGTAGTGATGGTGAACTGAATGAGCCGTATGGCATAAGGAGGATCTAAAAGATCGAGAGAAGGGTGTTGTCGTGGAAGGTAATTATTAAAGCAGCCCAGGTATTATCGACGCGGAATATGAGCATTCGACTCAATCGAACGAATTGTATAACGAGGATGAAGAAAATTTGGAGAGAAAATGCAATATCGCAGAGGTTCGTAGAATGAGTTGGTGTTGTATCGAAATAATGTTTCAGCTGCAGTGACTGAAATAAGGAACCTGCTTCAAGAGAAGGAAGCAAGCAAATGGTTATCCGAATGAATCGACGCAACGAAATCGTTATCTGGGTATCGTAATTTAAAGCAAACCACAGTCCAGCAGTAGCAGCGACCCTATTGGAAAATAAAAACTAATATGATGACGATGAGTGAAGAGTGAAGAGTGACTATGTTGAAAAGAGTGTAATGAGGTCGTAGATGGTGTAGTATGGTATGGTGTGGTGTGGTGTGTGGAGGTTGCGTGGTGGAAAAAGGGGATAGATATGATACACTCAATGGTACGAGAATTGTCAAAAAAAGGGTATGTGTACCGGGATGAGTACTGTGCAGCGTAGAGTAGAGGGATGAAAGTTAGGATGAAAGATGAGAGATGAGAGATTGGAGATGATTGGAGATTGAAGATTGGTTCAATTGGTTGAGCGAATTGGGATTGAGCTTGTGTATTGAAAAATGCCCAGGTGTAATGTGAAAGGTGTGCGAGTTCCCGGATGGATGAAGAAAATGAATGAATGAATGAATTGGGGGGGGGAAATGAATGGATGGGATGGATGTGGCTGTCAGGACTCAGGAGTACAGCAAAAGTAGTCAAGTCGTAGTGAGTCGGGGTAGGATTGACAGTATTATTGGGGTTGAAGAGTGTTGAGACAGAAGATTGATTGGTATGCGTAAGCAGGTACAATAGACCGTAGCTATAATTTGAATTTGAATGAGAGTACCTAGGTAGGTAGTGAATGACGGAAATAATGTAAATGTAAATAAATGTTAATGTAAATTCAAATTCAAATATATAAAATACCATTCATTCATAAACCTTCTTAGATTTCATTTTCTCAATATGAAGGAAATCTAGACTCGGGCATCAGTAGATGGTCAAAAGATCAATAAATGACTTAATTATATTATCATACTTGTAGCAACTCAACTTGTAAGATCCAGCTGGAGATAGGTACCGAATTATATTAACTTTCAATTAAAAGCATATTATCAATAAATGATTCAAAAGATTTGACAGGAATGGCTTAGATTGTAAGAGAATGCAGGTGGATGGATTTAAAGGTTCAAAATTCACAACTTACAAGCATGGTTTGTTTATATTGTTATTTGCAAGGTAGAGAAGAGAGAGCATCCATTTAGAGATTGGAGTGAGGCTTAGGATTTATGCTTTATATCAAAACGTTCATGATTCAATTTAGTACCTACTAGGTAATTAGTAGGTATTTATTAATTCATTTATGTTCAATCATCTTTCTACTATATTTTGTCTTCACTGAAGCACTATATGATGATATTAATCAATCTAATCTACTGCACTCTACCTATTCCTCTCAATCTTTTACCTCTTTCTTATCTTGTGCTGACACTGCTGAGCGTTATTCGTTAATCCTATGGTATTGGTTGAATTTGAATGATCCAAACCAACTGTTGAACCATGGGGGCTTGAAATATGGGGCACCTGCAATATGCAATAATATGCACGATTTAAGGAATTTCTTTTGCTTTTCTCACCTCCCACTCAGCCAAGACTCTCCAAGTTGCTTTTAAAATGCTAGTCAGGTACAGTACATTCATTTATTTGATCGTACCTGAATAATCCTGATATCATAAATTATCTATATTATTACTTCAATAATATATCTATTTGCGAGCGAGAGATATATATACATTCCCAAACATCTTCTCTCCAAACCATTATATAAATATCAAACCTCCTCCCCCTCAAACTCTCCTTGTCCCTTCTCTTCTCTTTTTCTCCTTCTTTCTTCTCTCTCAATACAACGCAATACAACACAAATGATGCAATGCAATGCAAATGCAAATGCAATGTAATGTTCACCAAAAACGAAAGGACGAAACTTTGAGATGGACCTCCGGTCCTCCACCTCCAGAATCCAATACAGTACCTACCTAGGTACCTACTCCATACCAGCCAGACTGACTCCATCCCACCCTCCGCTAATTTCCTTCCAAACGATCCCAACTTTTTCCCAATAATAAAAATTATTATCCCATCAAGTTAATGAATTATTAATCAACCAATCAATCAATCAATCAATTAACAAATCGATTCGTTTAAAAAAAACCCCAGGGGTCTGTGAACTCTGTCCGACACCCGTCTCTATGAACTACTCGATGGCCCATTATTTGGAACTCTGGACTTTCGGATCATCGATCCACCTACCTCCATATCCACAATCCACAATCCACAGTCCATCCACATGCACGTTTCAACTTTCAACTTTCCGTCAGGACGACTCAGGATTTTCAGGAACCGACACAGACGCCCGCAGCAGCACGCACGCTTCTTGCATATTAATTTATTAATTGATTGATTGAACCTTTTTTTCCCCTTCCCATCCATCCCACTTCCATTCGTCATTTCGCACTTTATATTTTCGGTAATTTTTTTTTCACCACGCTTAAATAGTAATAATAATAATAATAATGTCTGATTACATATTAAGGTATTCCGGGTCCTGAAGTAGTAGGTAGGTACCTACCCAGGTACTGTCTTAATGATAATCAGATTACAATAATGCACATACAGATAGATCACAGCTCGGAAGTCGGCGCTGCGAACGAACGAACGAAACAGAAACACACAGAGTCACGTCACGGACGGCCCTTGAGAATAATAAATGAATGCGCGAGTTATCTCATTTTTCAAACTCTCTTGATGAGATCATCCGCGAACTCCTCCTGGTTCCTGTCAGCGTGAAGGCAGGTACGGGATATCCATATGCATGGTGAAGATACCTACCTACCTATGTGTCGGTATAGGTATGATGTACAAATAAAATCAAATCAAAATCAACCGAAAAAGAAAAAAAGAAATAAAAAGGAAATAGATGAGATATTTCATTCCCGCACATCTATCTAAACAGCCAGCCAGCCAAGTTCATTCCAACCCAATACTACCTACCTACCTATATACCTACCTAGATAACATATAAAAGTACAAGTCCAACCACCCTTCCTTCCTTCCATCAATCCCCATGCCACGAAAGATTTTCGTCAACTCCCTACATACATACACCCCACCGCCACCAAACTCCAAAGCATTTTGCCTCTTACCTAGTGATGCTACATACAGTACCTACCTAGGTACGCATTTGCTTTGCTTTGCCTTCCTAGCCTAGGTAAGGTAAGGTAATGTAACATAGGTAAGGTAACATAGGTTAGGTAGGTTAGGTTAGGTAGGTACGAAAACATCATTACGTCAAATAAAAAGGGACCTCGAGCTTCTGATGTTATGTTATGTTCTGAGCGAGAGATCCGTTGTTTCACGTCTTGGGTAGGAAGGTAGGTAGATAGGTAGATAGATAGATAGATAGGTAGATAGATAGGTACAGGAATTAAATACCTAATGATTAAAGAAAAAAATGTCCATATCGAGTGAGTGAGTGAGTGAGTGAGTTAGTTATCGACGAGCTTTGTGCTTGCTTGCTTGCTTCAATTGCTCGCAAGAATGATGACCTACCTAACCTACCTAGATCCTAAGTCCTAACTAAGCTCTGAGTCCCGAGTTCTGAGTCCCCCGTTGTTGAACATCCATGGCTCTAGGTACCTACCTAGGTATTTTCTGTAACTACCTAGTAGATACCTAGATAGGTAGGTAGATAGCTAGGTAGATAGGTATTTTTATCCAGCCCCAAGGGACTCCTCCTTACGATTCCGTCCATGACATACCTACCTATTTATATTGATCTAAAGCCCGGAGCTGCTAATATAAATAAATAGTAAGATCAAATTGCTAAGACTTCGTTTTTGTTGCCTGATGAATATTTAGGTAAGTATCTAGGTACCTAGGTAGGTATTCAAGGCGAATAATAATGAGAATGAGAACGAGCTCCTGACATGATGGAACGCCTCCCCCACGTTATCTATTGATGGGTTGTGCTAATTAATATATATATATATAGGTATATATATATGCCCAAGACCCTTGGGGTAAAGGGTAAATGGTAAATGGTCAATATGAAAAAACACAACGTCTATATAAGATATTACCAAGGCGTGTCTGGGCTTAACACCCTCATCAAGCGAAGAAGGGGGGTCGATGCTCCCATTCGGACTCGTTGGCGCCATATAATGTCAGAAAGGATAAAATCAGGGTATGTGAAAGCACTACAAAAATGCCCATCTAAAGTAAAGGTAAGATGTTTTCCAAATATTGGAACACGTTGAGAATGGTCCGAGACATGTGGTATTCTTCCATTTGATAGCCACGAGGTTATGTTCAAGTCCTCGAGGCTCATGCTGCTTCCGACTAATCAACTACTTTGCTACTTGCATTGAATAACCACTGTTCATCCCTTCGCAACGGTAATACGGTAGATGCTACACATATGTCTGGATGGTACATAGGGGAGCGAGGTATGTCATAGCTCAGGCCGTTGATGTGTTTATAGCCAATGTCTGAGACGCGGATCATACAACCCCAGGCTCTTCCCATCATATGAATCATAGTATCCTCGCCTTATTAAGGGCAACAGGAAATCTTCCTCCGTCACCACTCACCAGTCATATACCGGTAGAGTTGACTTGTCGTCAATCGATGTGACGATAGCTTTGACTCCGAGACGTTTCCCGTCCATCTCAATCTCCCTATGACATCTAGCTGTTTTGGCATATATTCTCACCGGGAGATATGAAGATTCTGAAAAAAATTCATCTTGCGAAATATGAATCTTACTCCTGAGCCATTTCACCGTCCAATTGGTTGATCAATGTGGCTCTTCGGACTTTTTGCTCCACCTGCTGTACTCTTCCTTCCAGCTCTGCCCAGCTTTCACCAGTTCGCAATACATCAACAGTATACCAACGTTGAATGACCGCTGCTGTTCTTTGTCTCAGAGCTGACAGTTCCGCATTTTGCGCCATTTGAAGAGCTTCAATTTTTGCGATCCTGGGCTGTAAATCGATAAGCTGTGCGGATGATTCTGCCGATGGAATTGGCATGTCGAGAATTGATGTTAGTCGAGAAGCGGTTGATGGATATGAGCTGGCAGATGCTAATATGATGGATAAAATACTGGACGTATCGAGCGTGGTGGGTATTTGATCGGGGTCAATGGATTTAAAGAGATCAGGATATCTTGCATCTAGACATCATTAGTGACTATATCCGAACCGCTCAACTAGAATGAACTCACGTAGCTTTAACAACTCCTGAATAACCCTCGAATTTGAAGCAAGTCCATGTAGAACATGTTCTAACTCTGCAAGTCGTTCATACGCAGATATAGATACGTCGGAGGTTGTGAGAGATGTAGTATCAATATGACCACACACAGCATATTCTATCCTCCGCAGTCGCGCTTCCAAGAGGTCAATAGTTTCCGAAGCCGTCTTATCGAATGTGTTTTCCATTGTGGAGTATTTACATTCGTCGTTAGGAACCTAAGGGATTGCGAATTCCAATATTCCCAAAATAATCTGGGGAAAGGAGACCGATACGTGAATGGCTGGGCGTATGCACACTGCAAGGCTGACAAGTCTATTAAGGTTAATTGGTGGCGCTTATTATTTAGCTTGGCCGGGTAATCATCAAGATAGCCGGGAACAGCTTTTTATTATTGGCCCTGATTAGTTACGGGCGATTGATTACCACTTGATTGCGCGACATCCGACCTTCACTTCGATAACTACCACATTCATTCCCCTCCCGATTACAACTTGATGTTCAGGCGAAAATCGATTAATATTTACGACTGAAGTTCTTACCTACAGTCTCAGGTACGCAAACGGGTATGTTAGCGTTGAGAAAGTTCTAGTGTCGGATCTGGACAGTTTTTCGAGAGCTCCGCACCAAAAATAGCGCGCACATCTTCAGAGAAGGAGAAGAGGACGAGAAAACCATAAGATGGCTTCATATTCAACTGTTGGTGGCCAAAGTGGCAGCGGGTCAGAGTCTAGTCGCGCCTCAAGGTAAGAAAACGGGTCAGGAAACAGGGAATTTGTATGAGGACATAACTGATGCTCGCGTGCAGGAGGAAATCACATCGAACAATTAAAGAACAAAACTCGCCTCATGGACAAGCATCTTGGATCAGTAGCAATGTCAACCTTCTCAACACTAGTATGCTCTATTTATTCAATCTTTCAAAGGATTATGCTGACACTGGCCCTCTTAGTTGTCGGTGCCGGCACTCTTGCTATGCCTTTAGCAATGTCACACTTGGGAATACTCCCCGGAACATTCGTTATAGTATGGTCGGGCTTGATGTCAGCGTTTGGGTTATATTTACAATCTCGATGTGCCAGATATCTTGATAGAGGAACAGCTTCTTTCTTCGCCTTATCACAAATCACCTACCCAAATGCAGCAGTCATTTTCGATGCAGCTATTGCTATCAAATGTTTCGGCGTGGGCGTTAGCTATTTGATCATTATTGGTGATCTAATGCCGGGAGTTGCAACGGGTTTCTACCCGGGGGCAGAGTCTATGCCGATTCTTATGGATCGGAAATTTTGGGTGACGATTTTTATGTGAGTTTGTACGTGTACATTTCATATGATTATACTGACTCCTATCTAGGTTTGTTGTTATTCCGATCTCATATCTAAGACGTCTTGATTCCTTGAAATATACTAGTATTGTGGCCCTGGTCTCCATTGGGTACCTCGTAATACTTGTGGTATACCATTTTGTTAAGGGGGACACTATGGCAGACCGAGGTCCAATTAGAGGGGTTGAGTGGGCAGGAATAGTCCCGGCTTTACAAAGTTTCCCTGTCATTGTCTTCGCTTATACTTGCCACCAGAATGTAGGTAGCAAATACCCTCCATGGTCATCGTTGATATACTGACGATCTTAGATGTTTTCAATCCTGAATGAGATCAAAGACAACTCACCCAAGCGAACAGCAGGTGTTGTTGCGGCAAGTATTGGCACTGCTTCTTCGATATATGTTTTAGTTGCTATCACTGGTTACTTGTCTTTTGGTAATGCTGTAAAGGGAAACATTGTTGGAATGTGTAAGTTTCTATCACTAAAACTATGTCTTACTAAACTGACAAATATAGATATCCCATCTACTGCTTCAACCATCGCTAAAGCAGCAATTGTCATTCTTGTCATGTTCTCTTATCCACTTCAAGTACATCCTTGTAGAGCATCAGTCGATGCAGTCTTGAAGTGGCGTCCAAATTCCTGGAAGAGAAGCCATTCACCTAACGGGTCACCTGCTCGATCCGCCCCTTTACTATCTGGAGGATATGTTCGCCCTTCCGCAAGAAACGACACTATTGGCGAAACACGCTTTGCAATAATTACCACAGTTATCATCACTCTTAGCTACTTTACAGCAGTTACTGTGTCATCCCTCGATAAAGTGCTTGCCTATGTGGGAAGCACAGGTAGTACTAGCATCAGTTTCATTCTACCAGGACTGTTTTACTACAAGATTTCTTCGCCAGACTCGATACATCACCAAAGATTAACAAAAGAAGATGACGAAACAGATTCGGATGAAGATGAAGAGGAAAGTCAAGGTCTACTTGGCCGATCTATCAAGAAGATTGTACCTTGGCGCAAAACCATTATACGAAAGCTTTCTTTAGCATTGGCTATTTATGGTCTATGCGTATTGGTCATTTGTCTATCGACCAATTTATTCTTCACAGTTCAGGGTCACTGAAATTCATAGATGGGAGTCTACCTCCAAAGTTATACGGCATCTGAAAGCATAAATTGGCAAGGCGCCCGGCGTTTACATGAAATTTTGCGGGTGACATGGGGTTAAAAGTTGAACAAGACGATGGTTAGTCATTCGTTAATGCCATGTTTTTTGAGGGTCTCTTTGGATGTAAATAGGATTTGGACATGATGATTATATATAACGGCCTTTTTATCATAATAGAAAATATCATCCTTGATCAACATTCTCAATTGCTTCTGGATATTTATAGGTGATTTGATTTTATGTGGTTCCCAACGCCTATTTTTTTTTTTTACAGATGGACGGCCTCCAGTTTATGTTTATGTTCGTCCTGTGATATTCCATCATCACCGCAATTCATCATCCCACGGGGTCCATCGTCCATGAATGTAAATGTAAATGTGAATGCCCGTCCCCCTCCTCATGTCATAATCCCTCTTGTCGGATTACCCTTTTTGCATATAGTAACATAAGATACGTATAAATAACACACCCACGTACGTCAGTCACCTTCCAGTCCCGCATCTCTCGCCTCTCGTCATAAAAGTATTGTTGTATTCCTTCCACTCACATCACTCTCTAGATTCTAGATTCTAGATGTGGTGTGATGGCGTTCCTGCATCTTACATAGGTACCTATATCCGGGATTCCCTTCCCATTGACATTCTCGTTCGCATCTGCATCCTCGTTCCCCTCATCTCATCTCGATTCGATTCGATTCGATTCGATTCGATTGAAAATCATCTAGGAATGGATGGCATCTAGATATCGGCTTTTAAAATTGGTTTGGTGGAGGTGGGTAGGGTGGGTTTCTTGGCTTGCGGCGTGTATTGTGGTTCGAGGATTCCGGCCTGGGGTTGTGAGAGAGGGGGATTAGCTGGCTTTCTTGGATGCTTGGATGTTTTGGTGTTTATTTGGGATGTTTTGCCCATCATGGCTTCCTTTTGATATGAGTCCGGGGCTCATTCTTCTCGATCTTTCACTCTTCGTCGAGATCTCATGTTGTATTATATCTTCGCATCCTCTCTTCTCTCTCTCTCTCTCTCTCTCTCACAGTCCCCTTCCCATCATCTCCCTCCCCCAAAAAGAAAAGAAACCCAAAGAAACTCCATCGAAAAACAAACTCACCATGCTCAAAAGTCTCCACGCCGTCTTCGTCGGTTGCGCCCCCACGCCCAACCAGTACTTCGCCCTCAACATATCCAGTCGGATATCTTTAAATTTCTGTCCCTCGCCATCGGCTGGTAGCTTGGGGATCGGATCGTAGGTGCCGAGGACTTCGAGCGGGAGACTGTTGCGTGCTGAGCTATTTGGGAGGAGGGGAGTTAGTTGGATTGGGGGTGAGGAGAATGGGAAATTGAGGGAGGAGGGAAGAGGGAAGAGGGGAGAGAGAGAAGAAAAAACATACCGAGCTTGCGCAACAACGATATTATAAAATGGTTCTCTCTTGCGACCGAATCGCGCGAGTCGGATACGTACGACCATGTTGTCTTTTTTTGCCTTGGTAAGATGGTGGATGGTGGATGGATGTGAATTGGAAAGGCACAGGTGATCGGTTTGGATGGGATTGGTGATAAGATGGAAATTATTTGAGGTTCGGGATTTCTGCGGTTGGCGGGATTCTTTTGCGTGGGTGGAATTTGAAGGGCAGGGGTGGAATGGGTGGGGTGGAATCAGAGGGGAGGGGAGAGAGGGGTAGTGATGTAATTGTGTTTGGCTGAAAGAGAAATATAAATGTATTTTTTTGATTTCCATCTAAACGGTTTAAGGAAGGAAGTATATATGTATGTAATGTGATCAAAGCAAATAATCCATCAAGATTAATCTCATTCTTAAAGAAACCACCCACCCTATTCCCATTCATCTCATTATCCTATCAATTCATCACTGATCTCAACCTCAATTACCCACCCTCCATCCCATCAATCCATCAATCCAGCAATCCAGCTATCAAACTATCAAAATACAACCATAAATTCTATAATCAAAAACCACATCCATCACACAATCATCTCATCCCAACTACTCACATCACAATCATGGCAGCCAAAGTAGTTAACTTTCTCCTCCCCATCCCCATCCGCATCCCCAAACTCCAACCCCAAACTAATAAATCTCCCACAGTACCTCTCCGCCGTCAATGCCGCAGCACTAGATAAAGATCTCATGTCCCTTGGAGCCTTTTCCCTCGATCAATTGATGGAACTGGCTGGGTTGAGTGTTTCGCAAGTTGGTATGTTTTTTTGATGCCTACTTATGCATTTGTCTCCTTTTGGTTTTATACATGCATGTTATATGATATTTCTGAGACCTATGTATGGATTTTATGTGAAAATTAAGAAGGAAAGGAGGAAGAGGAAGAGGATGAGGAAGAGGAGAGAGGGAGAGGTGTGTTCATATTAGTGTATGGAGTAAATCCTCCTCGGTGAACCAGTCGAAGTCGTCTAAAATAGCGTCTAATGTCTTTCCCGAAAGATATATTTCCTACCTCAAATATCCTTACGTACCCATTTCATACATTCCCCAAATCCTTAAATACCATAAACCATAAAGCATATCAAAACTCATCGACTAACCCACATTCCAATCAGTATACAAAGTCCATCCGCCCTCCCAAGGTCGCCGGATTCTAGTAGCATGTGGACCTGGAAACAACGGTATGTTCATGTTTTTCTCTTTTTTCCTTCATCTCCTCATCCCCATCCCCTTTTCAAGTCCCCTTTGCTTTGCGACGAATAGTACAAGATAAGTACTAATGAGACAATCAGGAGGCGATGGTCTAGTAGCAGCCCGTCACCTCTGGCACTATGGTTATAAACCAACAATCTACTATCCCAAACAAGGAAAAATGAACTTTATCAAGTAAGCTCGTTTCTGTTCTCCCTTTCTTCTTCTCGTCACCTCTCATGTCATTCCATTCATCCCATTGTACATATACATGTGAGAGACATCGCCCGAAAGATATACATCGTCATATTTTGTTATCTTGAAGAATTCGATGCTGGAATCTTGTTAATGAAAATCAACAGCGTCTCTCTACCCAACTCCGCAATCTTTCAATCCCATTTACAGATGATTTTTCCTCTGCCCTGAAAGAATCCGATCATATCGTCGATGCTATATTTGGTCTGTCTTCCCCCCCCCCTTCTTCCTCTTCCTCTTCCTCTCCGTCTCCGTCTCCGTCTCCGTCTTCCTCTTCCTCTTCCCCTTCCCCTTCCCCTAGACACCCCCAACTCTCTCTCGCTGCCCCC